>KZ826336.1:0-401762 GCA_003184635.1 Aspergillus sclerotiicarbonarius CBS 121057 | reverse complement strand
GTGCCCTTCCCGTCACGCGTCCACACACTTGCTCTCCATCCGGACATCATCACTGTGTCCTTCTGTTCAATTGAGTTTCCGTTGACCGCCGTTCGGGACCAGTGTTCTGTTGGTGGCTCCGCTGTATCCGCGCCCGAACCGTCCCAAGAGAAAAAAGCTCGCCGCTCACCCTCAACTTTTGTTGCTTCCCCCTCTCTAGGAGCACTCTTAAAGAGGGGTCGAGCTGCCCTTCCTCCGCCCGCATTTTCCCACCTGGACGCCCGCGTGTGCTCTGTGGTTCCCTCACCCTTAATCCCACCCAGAGCCGTGTCCTCGATGCCTAGTTTAGGAGGCCTGTTGAAAAAACGGCGAACGAAAGATTCGCAGACCCTCTCCAAAGAGCTTGAAGCCGGTTCGGCCCAGACGCAGACGTCACCAAACGCTGCTGAAGACCACAACCAGAACCACCACCACCACCACCTCTTTCATCATCATCATCACCATCAACCTGCTACCAATTCCGGCACCGCACCTCAGCCCCAAAATTCGGTTCCCCAGCAACCCAATCGGTCTTCCGGAGCAGAGAAAACCAGTGAGGGTCAAGTAGCCTCCATGCAATCTGCAGTGACGCAAGCCTCGCCGTCTGCTCATCACAACTCTGGTCTCCCCCAGTCCAATTCCAATGCGGCTAGTATACAGAATATAATCCACCCATCACAGCAAGGCGCGATGCATTCCGGATCAAGTGGCCATGCGCAGGCCCAACAATCCAGCCGCAGTGATACCCGCACCACCAAAGGGAAGTATTCCTTGGAGGACTTCTCCCTTCAGCGCACCCTCGGTACCGGTAGTTTCGGGCGGGTGCACTTGGTGCAGTCGAAGCACAACCACCGCTTCTACGCGGTCAAGGTGCTGAAGAAGGCGCAGGTGGTCAAGATGAAGCAGATCGAGCACACCAACGATGAGCGACGGATGCTGAATCGCGTCCGGCATCCTTTCCTAATCACATTGTGGGGTACATGGCAGGATTCCCGGAACCTGTACATGGTCATGGACTTCGTAGAGGGTGGTGAACTCTTCAGTCTGCTCCGCAAGTCACAGGTGGGTCATCTCTTTGCCCTCCTGAACAACATAACGCTGACGTCGTGGGCTCTCATGTAGCGGTTCCCCAACCCTGTCGCCAAGTTCTATGCCGCGGAAGTCACCCTCGCACTGGAGTACCTTCACTCGCAGCAGATCATCTACCGTGATCTGAAGCCCGAGAACTTGCTGCTGGACCGACACGGCCATTTGAAGATCACTGATTTCGGATTTGCCAAGGAAGTCCCTGATATTACATGGACCCTCTGCGGTACTCCGGATTACCTCGCCCCGGAGGTGGTTTCTTCCAAGGGCTATAATAAATCGGTCGACTGGTAAGGATTGCTACGACTGGTAGATAATATGAACCAGGTGATTTACTGACGACGTCGCAGGTGGTCACTGGGTATCTTGATCTTCGAGATGCTGTGTGGTTTCACGCCGTTCTGGGACAGTGGCTCCCCGGTCAAGATCTACGAGAACATCCTGCGCGGCAGGGTGAAGTACCCGCCTTACTTGCACCCAGATGCCGTTGATCTGCTGTCGCAACTCATCACATCAGATCTGACCAAACGTCTGGGTAACCTTCACGGCGGGTCCGATGATGTTAAGAACCATCCTTGGTTTGCAGAAGTCACCTGGGATCGTCTGGCCCGGAAGGATATCGACGCTCCTTATGTGCCCCCCATCCGGGGTGGACAGGGAGATGCGAGTCAGTACGACCGCTATCCGGAGGAGACCGAACAGTATGGCATGGCCGGTGAAGACCCGTATGTGCCCTCTTCTTAGTTTCCCCTGCGTATGTTAATGACGTTGCTGACCGATGCGCCTACCGACACAGACATGGCCACTTGTTCCCAGACTTTTAGTGCCTGCTATGAGTTATGATGGAATGATTGTCTCGCTATAGAGACGGGTCGTCTCATCCGTATTGGATTGATCGATCCCCTTGCGAGTTTTGAACATAGGGAGCATCCTCGAGTTCATTCTTCCCTGCGCTACTAATGGTAGCTGTCCCTTCACCCACCATTCTTTACTTTCCCCCTCTACGTCGGTTCGTCTCCCTTATTTGATCGCTGGCCGACTTGATCCTTGGCTGCCTTTGACTTAGAGCATACATCTGAAGAGCTCTGTTGTTCTTGGCGTAGGCCTTCGTTATCTCTGCTTCGAAGTAGGCTACGGTTCCATCTGCTTTATTTCGCGTGTCCCAACTGTTGGCGGTCTGCATATAGGCTTATCCATATACCAGCTCCTGGGGATCTAACGAGTGAGATGACACGACTCGGATCTCCGGTGCTTCCGTCTGGGTGGGCATAATCGTCTATATTTTTCTCGCTTTTGGCCAGGCAGGAGGGTGTTTGCGGTGGTGTTCGTGCTGGAAGCGTCGGGGTTCTGTGTTATGCCGACCGTTCCGCTGTTGACTGGTGGAGGGTCTCCAGCTGCACCCATTTCTTTCTTATCTCCTGCTATTACATAGTTATATTGTGCAAATATTGGGGAGCTACTCTGGGTCACTTGATATCATCTTTCCTTCCCTTTCCCCTTGGAGGCAACTGTATAATGTACATACTTGAATTTGGTCATTGCAATAAAAGTAGTCTTGGATCAGCGGACATCCCTGGCCTCCGAATGGAGCAGAATGTACATTTGGCCGCTGTTCAGCCTGACCAGTGCAACTATTAGTGTCTTCCCGGGCATTTGTTCCATCCTGTCCCCGCAAGGAGCCGCCGGCTGCCCGAAACCATGAAGTTTGTAGTATACATAAGGATCATTCCAAAGATGACCACTGACGCTTGATAAGACATAGCAGAAAGGTGAATTCTAGAATTCAACAGGGCGAATCCGGTGGAGGATGAGGCCGCATGAACCGGGGAGGTGCCATCATTGACCATGTCACTCTCCTCTCGGTAGGGAAAACCGATCCGGCGAGGGCGATTACAGCAACATCTTCTTCGATTCCAGACCCATGCGGTGGTGGTGGGTGCGGCTGACCTCGTTCCAGAAGGCGATGTACTTTTCCATGCAGTTGGTCAGGCAGGTTTGCTCGTTCGTCGACAGGGACGAGCCGGGGGTGGGAATGCACTTGGCGAAGCAGTGCTCGTTCACTTTCTGGGAAGGGGGTTAGCGCGCGGCTCGACTGGTAGTTTCGGGGAGCTGTTGTTCAACGTACGCTGATCAGAATCCGGGCATTGTTCATGGCGGTCTCGCTCTGGAGCTGCTTGACGATGGTGTCCTTGACCTCCTTGGAGGAGTCAGGGCTAGAGCTAGAGCCGGAGCCGAAGAGAGACATGGTGAAAGCGATTGACGGGGTCGAGAAATCCGGAAGGGGAAGTGGTGAAGGGGGGATGCAGCCGGTCGAGAGGCGACAGGATCTTTCGACTTTCGAGCTCCGACGGAGGTGTGGCTGGTGCGGGCGGAAGAGCGGTGCTGCGCCACTGCCGGCGATGTGGACACTTGGAGTTTGGTCTTCAGCATCTGCTATACTTGCGTCGATCTCTGATCTGTCCCCCCTTCTCCGCTTCTCTTCCCTACCGGTGTTCGTTCTTTCTTCTCCTCCGCCTCTTTCCCGGATTTGCCTTTCTCAATTGACCGCTCATCCTTCCTCGTCCCCTGCGAGTTGAACCCTTGGTTTTGTTGATGTCCCGGTGACAATTGACTTATTATAACGCCGATCTACCTGGAGAGCGCCTTGCTTTGATTAGCTGCAGTCGATCTTTCATATCCCTGGGCACCTATCTACCTTCTTTAACGGTCGCTCGTCTCGAACCTCTACCGAGCTCTTTAGTGTGCGCTTGATATTCGACAACATGCTACTTCCGCGACTTTCGTCCCTGTTGTGCCTGGCTGGCTTGGCCAGCGTGCCTGTCGCCAGCGCCTACGACGGCGATGACAACATCAAGAGCATTCCGGTGTGTATGCTGCTGCTCTAGGGTATTGGTATGGTTGCTGACTGGTCTTGGGATAGCTTCGCACCCACAGTCTTGCACCGGTGGGTCACCCATAGCTCGACTGGTTGCAGTCGCAACTCGCGCATTTATATTGACATCTTCGCAGCCTTACTTGGATTCCGACTTCCAAAGCCGCTGGTTCGATTTTGGTGGTGACACGATAATCCGCGCCGACAAGTATGTCCCCGCCTTGCGGTCAATGAGAGCTTCATGCTGAGCATCTTAGATACATCCGTCTTACGTCCGACCGCCCGTCGCAGCAGGGATGGGTCTTTTCTCGTGTGCCTCTGACTGCGACAAACTGGGAGGTCAGTGATGCTCTGCTACTATTAAAGGCAAGGTTTTGATGTCAGCAGATCGAGGTCGAATTCAAGATCGAAGGAGCCGGCAACTTGCACGGCGATGGCTTTGCCATGTGGCTCACCAAGCAGCGCGCGACCCAGGGTCCTGTCTTCGGATCGACGGATAACTTTGAGGGTCTGGGTATTTTCTTCGATACGTACAAGAACAACCGCCCCGGTACTTCGTTCCCCTACGTCATGGCCATGATGGGCGACGGCCAGACCACCTACGACCAGGCCCACGATGGAAAGGCCAATGAACTGGCTGGCTGTTCCGTAAGTGCAGATGCGCAGTGTGCATGTGGACTGATCTAACGAATCTTATAGGCTCGCGGTCTCCGTGGCGCCTCGGTCCCTACCAAGGCCCGCCTGACCTACTTCCAGGACAAGTCATTGACTCTGGACCTGCAATACAAGTCCGAGGACAGCTGGATTCCCTGCTTCGAATTGACCGCTCCGGAACACAACATCGCCATTCCCTCCATCGCATACCTGGGCTTCTCCGCCGAGACGGGTGAGCTGAGCGACAACCACGACATCGTGTCGGTCAAGGCGCAGAACCTGTACAGCATTGGAGGCAGCGGCAGTGGCAGCGGTAGCGGCAGCAGCAGCCCTCCCAAGTCAGGCAAGGGTCGTGACTCGGGCCGTGTCAAGCGCCGCAAGCAGCAGGGCAGCTGGGGATGGTTCCTGTTCAAGACTGTTTTGTTCCTGGCTGTGGTTGTGGGAGCTTATGTTGGTTACACTGCCTACCGCACCAAGACCCGCTACTCGCGGTTCTAGTGGGTGAGGTAGTCAAGTGGACAGAAAACAAAGAAAACAAGTGTCATTTATTCCCGTTCGTTTCTTGCATAACCGTGTCGTGTCATATCAGTGTATCTATGGGGCTTCCCTAGTGGATGATGAAAAGTTGACGACCTGATGAGCATGGGATGCGATCAGCAGTAGACGTAGCCAACTTGCAGAAAGAGATCTGATGGAACAATCGATCGACTAGAGGGTATCACTAACAACGCCAGAATGTCTGCTAATCGCAAACATCAAACAGCAAACAGGGGTATCAATCACTGTGCTTCTTCCTCTCCTCATTCCACATCTGATCCACCATCTGAAACACCTCCGTCACACTGCGAATCACCGGCTCATCAAGCCCTAAACTGCCATACCGATGCTGAATCTTATCCGGATGCCACCGCACTCTCTCCGTCTTTAACAACCCCAGCAATCCCCCATTCCCTTCCCCAGTAACCCCCGCACACCCCCTCATAAACGCCTCCACCTCCTCCCTCCCCAAATCCGCCCTCTTCCCACTCTCCACCGGCCAAAACACCATCTCCTCAAACCCTTTGCCCTTCCCTTTGCCACTCCCCTCCCCACCACCATTTCCCTCCTTAACCAACCTCTCCACCCCCTCCCAACCCCCACAATACCTCTCCCAAACAGCCCCCCACCCCATCTTCCTCTTCTTCCTCTCCCTCCCCCTCCTCAAACTCTCCTCCACCTCCACCTCAAACCTCACCCTCTCCCGTTCCCTCTCGTCCCTCTCCTTCTCCCTAGCCTTCGCCCTGATCCTCTCAGCCCTCAACCGTTCCCTCTCCGCCTCCATCCCCTCCCGAGTCCTTTCCCACATCCGCGTCCGCACATACGTCGCATACTCCTCCTCATCCATAGCTTCTAATTCCCCATTCGGGCCCTTGGGTATCTGTGGCACCGCGTACGTGTGGATCGGTTGTCCGTACACGGATTCCCAGTATGCGGCGCCTTCGTCGTCGCCGAGCGCGTCGAAGAGGGATTCGCGGAACGCGGCGCCGGAGGATAGCGTGGGGTCTGGGGAGGAGGAGGAGTGTTTGGGGCGGTGGGGAGGCCGGGGTTTGTGTCGGCTGCTGTGGTGGCTGCGACTGGTGGTGGTGGTGCGGGTGGGGGAGGTGTGGTGATGATGATGGTGGTGGTGGTGGCGTTTGCGGTGGGGGTCTTTGAAGCGGAATTTGCTGTGGCGGGGGCTCGTGCTGGAGCTGGGTTTCGTGGTGGAATCTGGGGGGTGCGAGGGGGAGGTGGTGTTGGTGTTGGTGTCAGTGTTGGTCTCCATGGTATTCATATTGACAGGGGCGTTGTTAAGACGTCTTTGCGCGTTGGTGGTCGTGGAGTGGTTAGTTGCGCATAGCTTGTTCGTAGAATGAAGGATATGTGATGTCAGAAACGAGTGTGGTGGGTGAGATGAGATGGAGTCGAAGGATGAAGAGGAATAATGCGCGATAACTAGCTCGTTATGGACATTTTGAGTAGTGTTAGTAATCTGATCTTATCTTATCTGATCTTTGTATATTGATGATGTCACTGGGCTGATGGCATCTTTCTTCGTTTGAATCTGTTAGACAATATTAAGCCTACATATCTAGCTGGCTATTAAGCTCTTCTTTACTATGATTTGCACATCTCACCCCCGCTTTGACACAGACGGGACCTACTACCTTGACTATACTCCGTACCACCTAGCATAACCGTGCACTGCACAGCTTACTAATCAGCCCAATCACAGCCCATCCGCAAATCACTCCGACATTATCATCACCATCGCCGCAGCTCAACCCATCCACCTCCAGCAAAACAACCACCACATCACCACCATCACCACCATCACCGCCAACCCAACCCACTCCTCACCATGGCCCTAGTCGCCTACTCCGACTCTGAAGCCTCAGACTCGGAACCCGAAACCACAACCGTCGCCCAACCCAAACCCCAAACCCAAAAACCCACACCCTCCACCACAACCACCAACACCAGCAACACCCCCTTTCCAAGCCTGGTCGACCGCACCAACCCCGGAAAAATCCGCGTCGCATTGGACCTGAAACCCGAATCCGCGTCCACCCCAGAAGACGCCGACTCCGCTCCGCGCAAGAAACCCAAACTCGGCGGCGGCGCATTCTCGGGGTTCAATGCCCTGTTACCTGCGCCCAAGAAGTCAACCACTGCGACCGGCTCAGGGAATGAGAAAAAGGTACCCGCGAGGAAAATCTTTAGTTTGAAGACGGGCGCGACGCCGGGGTTTGATCGGGAGGCGGATGCGGAGATGCGGAATGAGCAGGCGTTTGGGATGTTGGGGAAGGATGCTGAGGATGAGGATGGGGATGAGACGATACCCAAGGCGGGGAGTTTGAGGGGGGAGGGATCTGGATCTGGATCGGGGTCCAAGGAAGAAGGGGAAGGGGAAGGGGAAGGGGGATCTCAATTAAAGATGAAGCCGGAGGGAGAGGTCAAACTCAAGGGAAACCCGATGATGTTTAAGCCGTTGTCTGTGGGACGGGCGTCACAGCAGAAGAAGAGGAAGGTGGCTGCTTTGCTTGCTTCATCATCTTCATCTTCATCGTCGGTGAACAAGAATACGGCTGAGAAGAAGGACGAACAACCACAGAGTGCACCGGCGCCAACACCAGCACCCAAACCAAAAATCAGCCTCTTCTCCCTCTCCACCGAAGACACAACCCCAATCCTCCCTCCCACCACCACCACCACCACCACTCAATCCCAAAACACAAGCACAGCCTACGAACCCCTCGTCTACACACCCACCACCGACGCCCTCCCCGCCGGCCCCGCCCCCGACCCCCAATCCATCCCCCAACCAGACCCCTCATCCAACAACAACACCCAAACCCTCAACACCATCGCCGACGACCTCAACCTCTCCAAAGCCCAACGGCGGCAACTCTTCGGCCGCCACGCCGACACCTCCGCCGCGTCTCGCGTTCTGCATTTCAACACGGACAAAGAGTACGCCGCAAACCAGGAAATGCTGCACACGACGGATCTGGCCGCCCAGCAACATAACCCGGTTAGGGCAATTGCACCGGGTAAGCACTCGTTGCAGCAGTTGGTCAATGCGGCGAGTTCGCAGCGTGACGCGCTCGAGGAGAGCTTTGCGGCGGGGAGGAGGAATAAGAAGGAGGCGGGGTCGAAGTATGGCTGGTGATTATGATCTATCTTGTATTTGTAATTAGGGGGTGCATGGATGGAGTTTTGTTTTATATGGTTTATTTTATTCATCTTTTTTAGAAAAGCAATTTGGGGATCGTTCTTTGGGGATTAGTGTTACTTGATTTGCGTGATGCTTCGTACATAGGTACTTGATAAGATTCTGCTGTTGAGCATGAGTGATAGATGTTAAAATTACCATATCAAAAGCACCAAGCAAGCACCAGATCAAGTAAGTAAAAAAAACACACTAAAATTCTTTTCTAAACCAAAAACATTCATATATACAAAACCATAACAACAAGAAAAAAGAAAAGAAAACATCACTTTTCACACATAACCACATAATGCAAGTCTTCTGTCTACATCACCATAGCAATTAAGACGACACATCAACAACCTCAGCGAACCATTGTTTCAGCGCCGTAGCCAAAACAGCAGGTAACTCCCGCACATCCCGGACAACAAGGTAGTAAGGGAAGGGGAAACCCTCGAGATATCTCTTCATTTTCAACTTCATTTCGCCCGAGCCGGTCTCATCGGGCTCAAAGCTAGCTTGGCTGAGGTCGAGGATGGAGCTGCCCTTGACGGCATCGACGATGATGAAGACGATCATGATGCGCTCTTCTTGGGCCTGACGCACAAGACGTTGGATGGTTTCGTGGTCTTCGCAGATACCGTCGGAGATAATCAGTTCCAGTTGCCAGAGGTCTGCGTTGCCGCCTCCAGGGGATTGCTTCCAGCGGGCTTCTCGGAAGAGGGCGATCGAGTCGGCGATGAGTTTCCGCACGTTGGTTCCGGTTTGCTGGTAGCTGAAGTGTTGGAAGACTTGCGTGCCGGCTTCCGAGGAGAACGGCTTGCCGAACTCGTGCGCAACCCGGACGTGGTCTTCGTTGCCGAAGCCGAGGACGCATAGGTCTCCGGCTTCGAGCATGCTGAGACTCTTGGCGACAAGCGCGAGGGTCTCAAAGGCAAGCTGACCACTGCCGCTTTCGAGCATGGATTTACTGTCGTCGACGGCAAGCATGATCTGGTAGTTGCGCTTGGAGGGGATGGAGCGGCGCATCCAGATCTTGTCGCGCTTGTATTGGGAGGCGATGTAGGGGATGATTCGCTTGATGTTGAGACGCTTTCCGGTCCGGAAATCACCCCGTAGCTTGGTGGCGAGCGTCGGGGCCAGAATGAGGCGGAGTTGTTCGGTCAGAGACAGAGACAGGTCAGTGGTGGCCGATTCGTAGAACGACCAGAGACGTTGAGCCTCGTCCCTGGGCGTCAGGGGAGGGAGGTTGGAGGAGAGGTGGATGGCTGCGAGATGGGCGTCGACCTCATCCAGTTCATCGTCTGCTTCTTGTTGGCCAGCGGCGTCGGTGGTCCGTTCCTGCGTGTGGGAGTTGCCAGGAATGATTGCCCCGGCCGTCTGTGACTCGGCAGGAAGGCCCTGGTCCAACTGCATCTCATCCTCCAGTTTGTTGTCGGGAAGGTTCTGGTGGTCGTCTTCGGTGACATCCGGCAGCACGTCGTTGCCTTCAGGTTTGACGTCCGACTCAACCCCCTTGTTCTGATCGAGAGCCTTCGCTTGATCCTCACTGGCTTGGCCGAGCGCTTGGGTGTCTGCGACATCGTCTTGGTCCGCAAGATGTTCGAAGTCGGCGTCAGCCATATCCGTGTCATGGGGCATGGGCTCCTCGGACTCGCCCTCCTCCTGTTTCGAAGCATCCGTGATCTCCTTCTGGCGTCGGTGCCATTGCTCGAGAACATCTCCCAGCTTCTTGAATGCTTGAAGCTGAGGATCATCGGGGTTGGTATCGTTCGCTCCACCTTCATCATTGTGACGTTGGTTCTCGTCTCCCTCTTGAGCTGCACCGGTCTTCTGCTCTTTCTCGGTCGAGGGGTCAGTCGAGCCACTCTCCTGCTGTGCGTTGCCCGATTCACCCTTGTCCTGATTCTGGTCTTGGTCGGCCCCGAGACCACCATTAACAGCCTCGCTGGGGGCCACCTCTTCTCCAGCCATCTCATTCTCGTCGCGCTGGGCCAGGAAGTCTTCCTTCTCCTCTTCTTCGGCTTCCTCGCCAGCCTCGTTCGTCTCTTCGTTGCCCTCGCCTTCATTGGTTTCGACCGCCTCCTCATCTGGCATGCCCTCCTCCGTTTGATCGGGCTCCTGCTCCTCGGCACCTTCCATAGCCTCATCCTCGGCGATGTCTTTGCCATCCATTTGTTCGTCGTTATCTTCCACAGGAGGAAGGTCGTCGTCCATACCATCATCAAGGCCATCATCACTTTCACCTTCATCGCCCTTCTCTTCACCGTCAAGTTGCATCTCGTCTGGAAGGTCGAGAGCTTCTTCTTCCTTGGCATGTGGGTCCGTCACATCCATGTCCTCACGTCCTACGGCTTCGCCTTCTTCGTCGGGCTTCTCTTCTCCTTCCTCGTCTTCCTCTTCCTCCGCGTCCTCGTCCTTTTCTCCCTGCTCGCCTTCCTGGGCCTTTTCTTTCTCCTTCTCCTTCTCGCCTGCGGC
The DNA here is from genome assembly GCA_003184635.1 of Aspergillus sclerotiicarbonarius CBS 121057. Classification (NCBI taxonomy): domain Eukaryota; kingdom Fungi; phylum Ascomycota; class Eurotiomycetes; order Eurotiales; family Aspergillaceae; genus Aspergillus; species Aspergillus sclerotiicarbonarius. The sequence continues at coordinate 390,927 of KZ826336.1, read as the reverse complement.
GGTTTGTTCGTCGGATTCAGACACTCCCTTGCCTTGATCGGTCTCTGTTTCCTTTTGCTGCTCGTCGTGTTCACCATCCCACATCTTCTCGTCTACCGCTGAGGCATCGAGATCATCGACACTGCCGACTTCCTCATCGATATCACCCTCCTCTTCGGAGCCGCTTTCGTCGTCTTGTTCGTCGCCTTCTTCTTTCCGCTCGCCTTCTTCGCCCTGCATCTCCTCCTGGTCCATATTCACTGCGTCTTCGGAATTTTCGATGTCTTCGGTAGACTCCCCCTTCTGCTCTTGAGCGAGCTCCGACAAGTCTTCATCATCTCCAACATCTTTACTGATGTCTTCCGCTCCTTCTCCTTCTCCGAGACCTGTCCCGCTCTCGAGCTTCCCGGACTTGCTCTCTTCCGTGGATGCCTCAGCTGGACTACAGAAGCCTTCGGAGGCGATCTGGGCGAATGACTTGGTGAGAATGTAGGACATTTTGCATGTTTGCCGGTGCACAGTCAAGTAGCGGTCCACCACATCTTTGCAGATATGGAAGTACTTGTGCATGATCGGTAACAAGCTCGCCACCAGGGCGATGGCAAAAGGAATGCCAGGAGCCGAGCGAGATTGGAGACACTGCAATTGCTCGAGGACGGACTCGATAGAGGTCGTGATGCCCGAGATATGAAGAACTTTCAAGGCTCTGACAAAGAACTCGTCACTCCGCGACAAAGCGCCGGGAGAAGCAAGTAGTGATGGAATCTCCTTCAATTTCTGAAGACTGACAAGGATCTTGTCGACTGCTGCAACGAGACCGGTATCGAACTGCTCAATAGATACAGTCTCGTCGAATTCACTGTCGGAGGACATGGTCTTGGCTTTCACCCACGGAACTACCTGGCCCAGCACAAAGGACAGATCAGGACGCTCTTCCGCCCACCTCGTGAGGTCGACATTCAACTTTTCAAAAGACGCGGAAGCCTCTTCCACCGTGTTGCTGTGTAATTGCGAGGCAACACCGAGTGGCAGTTCAGGAAGGCTGCCCAAGGACGTTCTCAAGCGGTCGAATGTATCCCTCCAGGTTTGCAGGCTTTGTAAAATGCTTGTCGAACTGATGCCTGAGAACTTTGCGTGCAGACCGACAACTGTGGCGGCTAGTCCGAGGATAGGTGTCAGCCATGCCACTGCCCTGCTTACCTCCAATTTCTCAACTGAAAACTCAGAGGGAGCCTTGAAAATTGAAGAACTGTGCCAGAGGTTTGAAACCTTCGTAAGCGTTGACTGCAGCGCCGTGAGATCAGAAAGTGCCGGGGAGATCGAGGTTCTCTGCTTCCGGGCGAGGGATAACAGATGCTCCATAGATCCTGAGCTTCTGGATATTTCCACATTGCTGAGATCTTCCGAGTAGTTGTGCGCTGCTACACGAACGCGGGGAAGCAGGTCCAAGAACTTGTGGAAGTATAAGTCGGAGCTTGTAGCCAGATGCGATAGCGCAGTGCCAGCTTCCAATGCTGGGATAGAGGCAAGGACCTGAGCAATAGATGCTTGGGTTTCGATCAGGGTGGTGCTTGCACTACGCTTCACTCCCATATCCATTAGTCGCCGCAAGGTATCCGCATAGAAACGACGCTTTTGCACCTTGAGATGCTGAACATCGTCTTTATTCTCCTCAGTTAAGGTCTTCGGCGTTTGCGACTTGAACTCCTGGATGCTCTCGATGACATACTTGACGAAACCGTCAAGATCATCTGCAATATCGAATTCAGAGGGAATGGAGGAATACAGTTGCATCATGCTGCCGGCGGTAGCGTCGGGATTCTTGAATCTAGGTGGTCTATCGGTCCAGATTCTTTCCTCCTTCTGGCACATGGCGAGTGCTTCTGGAAAGACAGTTGAAGGCATGGTGACATCATTCTGAGGGACACTTGAATCCTCATTGTCCGGCATGTCTTGCTCCAAAATGGGTTGCACGGGTTGAGCCAGGGCTGCTCGGTACTTGCGGACCAGCTTGAACAGTTTGTTGTGAGACCGCCGGGAACTTTCCTTGAGCGCGTTAATGTTTGTATCTTTCCAGCTGGCCAACAGAATCTGCTCCTTGATATCCTTCTCAAGGGCTGACCGCTTCTCCGCCAGCAGCTTGTGCACTGAAGGCTCGAATTGCTTGTAACGCACAAGGAAGTTGTCCAAAGCAGAAATCAGCTGACTCAAAGATGGCAAGTCCTGGACATAGAGCCGGAGCAGTGACTGGAAGTTCTTGACAAGTAGGAGACGCTCGCTGTACTGTCCCAAGGTAGTTGTGTTGAAGAATTGCTCCAATGTAGCCGTAATCTCTTGGACATGCTCGCTCATCTCCATTTGACCGGACTCTGCAATTTGAATCGGAGCCCGAATGATCGCCTCGTAGGCGATGAACCACCAGGAGCTTACATCCTGGGTGCACTTGTCGTTCTCAATGTCCAAAAGCTTCGCCCATGTCGATAGCTCAAGTCGCCGCCAGCTGATGATCATAGCTGTAATGTCGTCATACACCGAGGCTGCCGAAAACTCTCTGCTTGCTACAAGCTGCCATTCATGAACAAGCGCGTGCAGCTTTTCTACCTTGGTAATGAATTTTGCGACAGGCTCAGTGTGCTTGAACTGAAGGATCTCCCTGCAGCAGATGATAACATCCTCCAAGACAGCATGATCCGGCCAGGACTTCTGTATTTGGGTGAACCGAGCCTTTGTTGCCAGGGTCAAAGTCACCAGTCTCTTTGCTTCAGCGAGGTTCGCGTCCACATAGAAGTTATATTTGTCTGCTGGTTGGCCTTGACCCGTATTGATGGAGTCTTCTAGAAGCAAGAGAACACCGGAGATCTGATCCTTAGGATCGACATCTGACATGACATGATTGTCCGACCATGTGGAACCCAACAACGAGGAAGCCTGCTTGACGTAGGCCGACAGCGCTTCCTCGCGATCTTCGGACTGGAACAGTTTTGCGTGCAGCGAAGCGAGCCTGACCGAAATAGATTTCGGGTCAAAACGACCAGGCGCTTGGTCTTCTTCATCTGCGTCTTCGTACGTGGGGAAAAGCTGGCGTAGCTCGTTTTCATCGACCTCTTCACTATCCTCCCAAGACCCCTTGAAATGGTAGAATTCAGACTTCCGAGCCTCTTCCTCTTGATCCTCCCGCAGTTTGGTCTTCCACAGGGCATGGAACTGTTCGAAGAGGCGGCGCAGGGTATCACGTCCAGCTGGAGTACGGATTACGCCTGGATCCGCATTTTCAGCTATTCTCAATGACGACAATTCATGGAACCAAAGATCGGTATCAAGAGTTGAATTGGCTTCCGATCTCTGCTGGCTCAGGTCTGAGACAGGATAAATCAACCCTCCAAGGAACGGTGTAGTCTCCCTGACAGCCTTGAGTATCTGGCTCTCACTGGATTGAGACGGGCTCGAGGAAAGATAGAGTCCCAAGTCAAGAATCTGGAGGAAACGGACGACAGGCGTCGTGATATCATCGTACGATCGATAATTTGCACTCAGGCGGTGGCTGAGCTGGCGAACATTATCACGCAGCAGACCGACCATTCGCTGCCTTTCGCTATTTTCTTCGCCGTTACCACTCACAGCAGAAACAATCTCCTCTGGGCGCCGATCAAGCACTGAATTCACCAGACTTGAGAATTCTCCATGAAGAAGATTAATCTCAGAGATCGGAGGTCTGCTGACGGAAGAGGGAGGGGGTGCCGAGCCAAGATCATGCAACTCCTTCTGCAAGATTTCAAGTCGAATATTGGACGCCTGGCCCGAGAAGCCAACCTCGAAGGAAGAAATCGCTTCGGCCTTCGTTGTAAGTTCCAACGAACGTTGCGAGTGTCGCTTTCTTTGCACAACCAAGCCCAATGAAGGATCAAACGGTTTGTCCGGGACAAATAGCCGTAAAAAGATGACAGCTAGTTGAACAATTGCTACTCCAGTACTTTCCACCGGACTCTCGCTAGCTGATAGTGAAGCAACCAACCTTGGGATATCATCCTTTGCGAACCTCTTGAAGTAATGCTCTCGGGGAAGGTTTGTGGCCACATGGATTGCTGATAATGCCGGTCCATCATACGACCCTTTCTCCTCGATTGCGCGAAGAATGATGACCAAGTGCTCCAAAGATTGAGGTTCAAAGAAGTCTCTGTGGAGGAAGGCAAGCTCGAGAGTCAGTATGGCCATGACCTGACGGAGACCCTTGAATTGGTCCAAGCCGATCTCTCGACTTGTCAGAGTCAACGCCTTGGAAAGAGTCTTCTTTTCTACCTCTAGAGCATCCATCTGGCCCAAGCTTGTAGAGCCGATGAAAGTTAACCTTTCTAGCAGCGATAGAGAGATATTACCGCTGATAGCAGAGCCGAACACCGAGTGCTCAGATCCTGAGAATAAGGAGAGCTTGTGGATGATATTAGGAATTTGACTCTGCAAGCTCGACCCGTCCAGAGGGCGCGCAGCACGACCGGCCAGTAATGGCAGAATGGCTCGAATAACCTCGTCATCATCACTCTGAGTCTTGCCTAGCGATGCGATGTCATGGTACTGGCACAAAGCCTCAAAGTTGGTCGAGAAATACGGTCGCTGGCTTGAATCGGTATCTTGTACGCAAGCAGCCAATTCTGCCACTGTTTGCCGAAGCCCTTGTATGGGAAATCCTTCGTCGGCACCGTTTAGAAGAATAGCTTCCTGGCCACTAATTAGAGAGTTGCGCACCTGACTCAACTGAGATAGGTCCAGGTGAGTCTTCGTCGCAACCTGAGTGAATTCAGAGGCAACGCTTTCTAACTCTAACAGCAATTTCAGCTGGCTTTGGGTGGAGGGGGTTGCTGGTCTCCACGATTCCCAAAGCCGCTGCATGCTTAGTCCTGTGGTCAATGACCAGTTCTCTTTGAATCGATCGAGCGCTTGAGAGAAGGCGACAGCCAACTGCTTCAATGGGGCCCATGAGTCTAGGAGCGAAGCGCACAACTCCTTTCCAATTTGAAGGTAAATCTGGAATTCACCCTGGTCCACCTCATTTGCGGCAGTCAATGTGAATATATCTGAGCTGAAGTCGACAATAGCACGGAGAGCCCGCACCAGATCCGGCGCATGAAGGGCATCATAGTCTAGCGCCTGAATGAAGTCATACATGGCTTGGCCGCAGTCAGACAGGAATGGGCCAACAGGCTGCGTTGCATCTTTCATCAAGGAGGGTATTCTTCCCGAGGCTAGAGACCGTTCAAGGCGGCTCATTTGACTGGGCTTGAGCAGTTTCCCTGATTCATCCGCTCGCAGTAGGCCCTGCCTAAGGCGATGAAGGTCAAGCTTGTACTCTTGCAGATACGCCAAAACCATGAGCCACACGAAAGGCACGTCTTGGTGCATTATTGACGCCAGCGGCTCGTTGACAAGAGGATGAAGAGGCTGCAACATTCCTTGAATAGCGAAAGAAGTACGACCCAGCATGACTTCTTTCTCGGTACTCTCGAAAGGCTTACATGAAGCATTATCATGTATCGCAGACACATACCGATCCAAGGCGGAAGAGAAGGGCTCCCTTGCAAGATCCGAGGCATACTGGGGTGTAAGCTTCAGCGCCCGCTGTAGATAGGACAAGTCCGCGATCGAGAGATGGTCGAGGCACACTTCATGCAGAATGTCTGTAGTTCCTTCACTAGCCGTAGCAAGATCCAAGTCCCAGACTGACCGAAGGCGATACAAGGAAGACTGATAGGTATAAGCAGGCATTGATGTAGCGACAATGTCACTGTTATCGGACAAGAAGCATATCTCGACACACCGATTCCGCATCGCACGAGATAGTTCACCGTGGCGAGAATCCATCGTCAGGAACAGCCTGAAGTTAGGATGCGGCCTCACGACTCGAGCATTTCCATCCTCGGTGCGTTGTTCATTCAGGATAAGAGCTCCGTTCGGTTCCGTCAGTGAGTTCAATCGATCAAGAACAGATGGATTGCACAAGTTGGCATTGTCAAGGACGACCCACTGCCCATGTTGGACAGCTTGTGTCAAGACACCCTCGGTCCACTCAAACCCGACCTTCATGCTATCAGACTGTTTCGTGACCTTGAGTAAATGCTGAGCATGAATGAAAAGCTTCTCGAGTTCAGGTTGAGGGTAAGAATGGTACAGCTTCTGAAGTGATGAGCATACCGCGTCTAACTGAACATCGGGGCCTTGTAATTGTTCGTAAAGCTCGAGGAAAGCGGGAGCTGCGCTCGTCTCGTCACCTGCGTATGCAGAAATGACATTCCGTCGGAGAAACAAGGAAATCCGATGCACAAGAGACGAAATCTCTCTTCTGTAGTCGATTTGCTCAAACCCACCAATCAAATCCATCGTATCCGTATCAGCGCTCAATGCCAATTCGACCAGGCTAGCACCATTCAGGGCAGCCAGCTTTCTGATAAGAGTTGTCTTGCCACAGCCAGATGGACCGACCAAAATACTCGGCCAAGATTGCTCTATGCAGAGCATAAGTGATTCCAAGATAGGAAGGTCTCCAGGAAGTATTCTCATCTGGGGGCTTGCTGTCTCCTGCAATACCAAGTCTCGCTGCATAATGCCGAGTCCGACTTGCATGTAGTCGGGTGTGAGGTTATGGTAGTAGCTCTTTGCATGTGTCGAGGCATCACTAAAGACTTGCTTGTACAGAGTAGAAACTAACTGTCGGTCTTCTTCACTCCTAAATCTCTGACAGATGATCACTTCGAGGAAGCTCTGGGTAGAGATCTGCAAGCTTCCACGATCTGCTAGCTGGAGCCACCTTTGGATATCTCGCAGATTGACTTCCCAAGGCCCACCAACAGCACCTAGGCGTCGTTCCTGAATAGCCTTGTTCAGAAGAGATACAAATTCGACTAATCCCTCGGTTTGCTTAGCAGGGCTCCCCGGGAAAAGCTTAGCACAGATTCTCTTCAGATCAGTATCTGTGAAGCTGTCGGCATAGACCACTGTGAACCTGTTGACAAAAGAAGCAGGAAGTCCCTTTCTGCCGCCACCTTGATGATGCGGGTTTTGCGCAGCAAAGAGAACAAAGTCGGGGTGTCTCCTAAAGGTTTGATCAAGCTCGGCGACATATACCATTTGACGGTGATCTAAGCAAGCATTGAGACCTTCAAGAACTGACTGGGAAGCGAGGTTCATCTCATCCAATAGAACCCAGTCACCGCGCTGCATTGCTTGTAAAAATGGTGCGTCTCGCCAGGCGAATTGTCCAACATCGCCGCCTTCCACGGGGACGTCTGAACCAAACAGGTCCGTGAGGTCTGTCTGCTCTGAAAGGTTGATCCGAGTGAGCGGTTTTCCGAGGGCTCTCGCAAGCGCCGTGACAAGCGTTGTTTTGCCGACACCTGGACTACCCTCGAGAAGAATGGGCTTAGGTAACTGCAATCCTCGAGCAATTCTCACCGAGTTGGCAATTGTGGTAGGTGCATCCATGATAAAGTCGGGGTCTGGCATTGAATTGCTGTTCATAGGAAGACAGAAGGGTCCAACACGTAGAGAAGAGCCCTCAATGCCGACGGTTGATCTCTGTAGATAGATTGCCGAGGCATCAACATCGAAAAGCTCATGCATCTTATCCAAACATAATTGACGGTTCCCTTCAAGGTTATGCAGTGCTGTTGCTAACATTGCTGCGGGATTTGCACCCAGAGTGTCTATGAACACCATGGCAGCGCCCTGGACTATCGCGAAGAGAGGATCCGAGCTTTGGCATCTATTGACGAATTCGACCCAGGCAAGAAGATCACGCAGAGAGAGAGATGAAGTGGATGAATTTTGAAACGCCTCTTTGAACCACTTGGCAAACTGTAGCATTCCTTTAGGTACGTGTTCCGTGCTTAAAGTGAGCTTCCTCTGAAGAATCGGCAAGATGTCCTCATCTTCAGATAATTGAGGCGCCCAGATCTCGGTCATTCGATTTCGAAGAGCGGCCGAAAGTTCGCGTTTTCCATAATCACCTCCAGGATTCATTGTAGAAAGGAACTGGAAACCATCGTCGGCAACAACCATGGAATTGATTGGGCCCTTTTCTGCAAGTAGAATGGATCGATGAGGCTCTAGAACACTGTTAAGTCTCTCCAAGACAGAATCATCCGCCAGAGATATCTCATCAAGAAGGAAGAACTGGCCAGTCTTCATAGCAGTGATCAGACTACCGTCAGACCATTCAAACAAAGCGTTCGAACGAGCGACGTTCTTCTCGATGCGCGAAACCAACTCCGCATCAAAGGAGTGTAGCTGGTCTGCACTGATAGCGCTAAAAGCTTGCTTCAGTTCCTCGAGCGACCTTGACTGTGCGATCTCCTCTGAGAACAGAACTTGCAAGTCACTCAGCAGCTGGCTGTCAATGGCTGCTCTGTTTCTTACGGGCCGTTGGGCTCCGATAAGATCTCCTGTCTCGAGATTTACGTGCGCATTGACAATCAGCAGCTGCTTCTTGTAGATTTCCGCGACTGCCTGGCATAGCTGGGTTTTTCCGCAGCCAGTTTCACCAACAAGTAAGACAGGCTCATTGTTCTCGAGCGCAGTTGAGACGAGTACGAAGAGCCTCCTCATAGCCTTTGTCCACACAATGCCTGGGGCTAATTGCGCAAGAAAAGGTGCACGTTTTTCCATCTCGGAGGAACTGTATATGACATCTTCATCGATTCGGACCCTCATTACTTCTTCAATGACACCTTTGACAGCAGCCCTTTCCTGTGGATTCCGGACTCGCTCCGCAAGTAGCATGAATCCATTGATTGCCAATTGCTCACGGTCATCTGCTCGTCGCAGCGCCCATCTGAAGAGATCACGTAGGGTAGCAAAGCTGTTCTTCTGCTCAAACAGCCTGTTTGCTTGACGCAACAGAGATAACTTCCGGTAAACGGAGACAATTCTGGTGCAGAAAGAGGGGGCGATTTGGGAACGCTCTTTCAAAATGTATTCGAGCTCACTTTCCGGTATGTCGTCAAAATGAAGCTCCAGGAATCGATTTCGGAAGGCGCGCGACAATACTTTTCGGCCACCGTAAAGACCGGCAGGGTTTTGTGTCGCAAAAAGCATGAAGTTAGGGTGCGGGTGCACTACTTCCTGCGTCTCAGGTATGAAAAGCTCGCGGTTATCATCAAGAAGCCGATTCATTGCTTCCAGTACGTCAGACGGTGCTAGGTTAAGCTCATCGAGAACAATCCAGTATCCGTTCCTGAGTGCCTCTACTAGAACACCTTCCTGGTAGCGAAGCGCGCCATCATCACCAGAAACATACGTTCCCAGGTACTCCTGAAGATCAGTATGCTCATGATTGTTGATACGAACGAACTTATTCCCGGACACCTTTGCAAGATACTCAATCATACTTGTCTTTCCGGCAGATGTCGGGCCCTGCAACAAAACAGGGAACCGACGCGTCGAGCTTGCTCTGACCAGGTTCTTCAAGTTCTTCTCAATGAAAGGCGTAATGATATAGTGGGGCTGCTCTTCGGGAGTTAGGTGGCCTCGACGCATCCAGTAATGTTTGAACTGAACATAATCGTTACCATCACTCGGTGGTCTGGGTGTCTGGTTGAGAAGCCCTCTAGCATTCTTGACGTTGCTGAATATATGCCTCTCGAGGAGAGGTGCCAACAGCCTCTCTGAGTCTTGGCTGAGAACGGTCAAGAAGCTCATAGAAAATCCTTCATATATGGCCCGACGCAGGCCATAAATGTGAGCATGGTCGGCAACATAGACAAGGGCCCGGACGAGGGTTCTAATGCTGAAATGTGGGCGCTGTCCAGCACCGTCAGTGAGTTTGTTTTCGGTGCCGAGCTTTTTAGTTTCCATGTACAGCTGCGCGAGATCTGGAACGGCTCGGGAATCAGTCAGAGCCAAGTCACCCAGGTACTTATGAATCAATGATAGCAGGTCATCCAGGTCACTGTCTGGCGATTGAACATAGAATTCAGTGAATCGAGACCGGAGACCAGGTGGCAGGTCTTTCTTTCCCGCGTCTGTTGCAGGGTTCATCGCACCGAAGATGCGGAACTCGGGATGTCCAAACACCCGCTCCACATCACCAGCCTCAGAAAGTAGCACGGATGGAGACCCCTCGCTTCCATGGTGCAGAAGACTGGCGATATTCTCGAGGGTGTCGGGCGACGCCAAGTTAACTTCATCAAGAAGAACCCACTCCCCATTGCGTAAGGCCCGGACAATCTTGCCTTGCACGAAAGCAAAAGCGAATTTGGCATCTCCCTGAGAAACTTGGGACTCGAAATCGTTCAGCTGTGCCGCAAATCTTTCCCACCTCTGCCGCAAGAACTGATACTTCGGCGAATCCAATTTTCTCTTCTTCGTCGGCTGTTCCTCTGCTCCTTGCGATGAACCGGGGCCGGATTTGAACACGCCATCAGCCAACCGAACGGCCTCATGCCACAAATTGACTAGGCGTACCCAGTTCCCGGCAGCAACACTTTTGCCGACGGATTGAAGGAATTTCTGGTTCTTCTTTGCAGAGAAGGTCAGTTCAAACAAAGACACAAATTCGTCATGCATAGGCACAGCCATTGTTCGGATATTTACGGGTTTGAACCCTCCCAAGAGGTCAGTGCTTTCACTCTGTTGCGACAGGTTCACAACCGTCAGCTTCTGCCGCATCAAGGTAGCCAGCTGCTGAATCACAGTCGTTTTACCAATACCCGTTTCTCCAACAAGAAGGACAGGTTCTGCCATCTGGATCGCAGCGGCAACTTGCTCCATGAGCCCTAAAGCAGCCCTTGTGGAAGCAAAACGAGAGGAGGCAGCAGTAGCTTTTGATGCCGAACCACCTGGGACTTTGATCTTTCGACAAACTTCTCTCCCGAGCGTTATGCTATTCCCCTGGTCTGAATATGAGGGGGTGCGCTCGTGAAGACAGAACCGCGCTCGTTGCGGTGAAATCTGGAGCGCCTCGGCGACAACCAAAGCAAGGGTGTCTGCCATATTCTTCTCGGGGATGTATTTCAAGAAAACATCCACGAAGTCCAGGAAAATTTCATCCTCGGTGCCCTCCGGGGTGGCTTCATAACCTGTCTTTGCACCAAGTCGTTCTAACCGTCTATGCATTCGGCTGCAAAGTTTGACAAGATCACGGAGACCAGGTGTCCGTCCTTGGGAGCTCTTGATCGCAAGGCTGCCATGGAAGGAAGAACAGAGTCTCTGGTAAACGTCCATGATTGTCCGAACCCGAGATTCAAGCAGAGGGAATTTCTGCGTAATTACCTCACGAACCTCGTCGATAGTGAGCGAATCGATCTGTACCCTCTGCCACAACCTGCTGCCTAGAATGTTGGTGCTTGGGGCGATTTCTTCGCCTGCGATGTTGTAAGATGATTTCATGGTCGCAATTATCTTGAAGCCTTCGGCGCACTTGATCCTTTCCCTCCTACTAGCTATGGTTAACTCGCCCCTCTCGATGATGGGCAGAATAAGACCAATAACTTCAGAGGGCGCGCGGTCCAAATCTTCGATCAAGATCCAGCGACCTTCTCTTGCAGCCTTGGTGAGAACACCAGGCTGCCATGCGAAAGAGCCCGTGGCAGGGGATGTGGAGTACATTCCAAGAAGGCTCTTTGCATCAGTCTGCTCGTTCAGGTGCAGTGTGACCATGGATTCAGACTGACCCATGGTCGCGGCGACGTCATTTATCAGCGTGGTCTTTCCGGAGTTGGGCAAGCCAATCAGTAGTATAGGTTCGGGCGCAATCAAGGCTGTCGCGATCTTCCGCAAGTTACCCACAGCAGTGGGCGTTCTTACAATGGAAGACGGCGGAGGCGATGTACCCTGCTGTCGGGGGATAAGAACACCACAGACCTCGGCGGTTCTGGCGGTAAAATATTCCCTCAACGTCTCGATTTGGGACAAGCTTTCAGATGCGGGTCTAGTCGACTTTGCGAGTTGGATTTGCTTCTCCAAGGTGTTCCACCGCCGTTCCTCCCACACACCGAGACAGCGGTAGTCGATCGTAATACCTTCCCAGTCCCCTTCGATGATGTTGTCTGCAAATTTCGCCCTGATTATATCCTCCGTAGCAGCATCCGCTGCACTCATATACATGCCAAAGCATCGAATCGCCAAATAACTCACGGATGGGTCTCGGTGTCGGAAGAGGGACTGGAGTTGTGACGGCGATACGGCTTTCGAAAAGGTCTCTGTATCGTATGAAAGAAGTCGGAAAATCGCTAGCAAAAGGGCTCGGATGGTGGCATCATTAATTTGAGAAAGTGTTAGCTCATCGGACGCAGCCAACGCCGACAGAGGTCCAGCCCGAGACATGGCATATTGGCTTGCAAAGGATCGCAGGTATGGTGCCAGCGGGAGGACTCGTGAAAATGCGGAAAGAACATCGATCTGGTCGACCTGGGACTCTGACAGGAGCCAACGTGCTGCCAGATCCACAAAGATCGGTTCGTATAGGCAAAAGAAGCCTTCTGTGCATCTGGGCCTCAACGCGCCAACCGCAAGCGCATTCAGGTACTGGGTCCCGGAAGCTGTGCGAATGAGTTCCGCAATCTCATTCGGGAGTTGTTCAAACAGCTGGGACTCGTTAAGAGTCCCCTCGTAGGAGGGTCTAGCATTCATGCTGAGCCCGACCGCCAAAGGAACTCTGGTGGTGAGTAGGGAAAAGAGCATGCCAATTACTTCACTTTTTTTTTCCAAGAGATTGTTTTCTGCCGCTGCATGCCCGCCGCCGCCCCACACCTCGGTCCCTCACCGCCTTGGCCCAGCCGCGGAGGTCAGTCCAGAACTCCGACGCTAGTTGGCACCAGTTGCCGGGAACGCATCAATCGCGGATAATCACTATTCATAGGCACCGAGGCCGTCGTTGCTTGGGATGCGACTTGACACGTCCCTATGATACGTACCATCCGCGATGTCAATGAGACAACCGGGGCCCCCGACAGAAGCCCAGTCATCGCTGACCCAGCCATACAGTGATGATGAACCACAACACCCCGGTGTACCTTTAAGCGGAGAGCTGCGTGAGCCGTGAGTTGCTGGCCAACCGAGCACCTGCGCACGAAGCTGTGAACTAACAACTGTCTTAGGCTTTCCTTCAAACGCAAACAGAAACAGCGCTCTAGGTTCCGCTTTCCCAACCTGTTTTCGAGTAGTGCTGCTGAGTCTGCGACAAATACTGGGTTTGGCTCTTTGTTTCGTAATGAACAAGTGTCGGATGACATGCAACCCATACGGGAACCGGTCAGTGGCGATGGAAACATGGCGCATAAGGACTCGGGCTTCTTGGACTGGTATGTAGAGGGTCCAGGACGACGAGTCGGCTATGATGACCTTACGGCGATCGATTGGATCTTTGAATACACAAAGGAACGTCAAAGAAAGAGGCTCCTCTATGCAAGTGGGCAGGGCATCGTTGGATATCTGCGCAAGCTGTTGGACTCGAGTAATGTTTGGATCGTGTTGATCGCTACAGGTGTCTTGGTTGGAATCATTGCGGCTTGCATCGATATTACCAGTGATTGGTTAGGAGACCTGAAAACCGGTTATTGTAGAAACGGCCCGGGGGGTGGCAGATTCTATTTGAATCGGAGCTTTTGCTGTTGGGGTCATGACGGTCAGCTACTGCTTGTCTCTAGATCTCGATCGCGCATGCTAACAAAGCTTATCGCCAGATGTCTCTGATTGCTTAGACTGGACGCCATGGAGGAAGGCCCTGGGGGTCTCCTCGTCGGGTGGGGGATATACGGTTGAGTATATCTTCTATGTCCTTTACTCGGTACTTGGGTGTCTTCGACATTGCATGTATTTGACTGCTAATGAGAAACAGGTGTTTTTCGCGGTTTGCGCTTGCGTTCTGGTTCGGAGCTACGCCATATATGCGAGACACAGCGGTATCCCTGAAATCAAAACTGTCCTTGGTGGCTTCGTCATAAGGCATTTCATGGGGCCTTGGACCCTTGCAATCAAGTCCTTGGGTCTGGTATGCATGATTCCACGCTCCTTTTGCCTGCAGCCTTCCTAATGTTCCCAAGTGCTTGTCAGTCGCATCCGGTCTGTGGCTCGGTAAAGAGGGTCCGCTCGTCCACGTGGCATGTTGTTGTGCCAGTGTGATAATGAAGCCATTCCACAGCCTCAACCATAATGAAGGTATCTAAATTGAGTCGTCACCAAGTGACTTGGGCTAATCGTACAGCGAGGAAACGAGAAGTGCTCTCTGCGGCCGCCGCTGCGGGTGTCTCCGTCGCTTTCGGAGCACCTATTGGCGGAGTCCTATTCAGTTTAGAAGTAAGTTTATGAGAATACTCGCGCAAAATATGGCTCCTAACTGTTCTGGAACAGCAACTGTCGTATTATTTCCCCGACAAAACAATGTGGCAAAGCTTTGTCTGTGCCATGGTTGCATCGGTGACTCTGCATGCACTGAACCCGTTCCGCACAGGCAATATTGTCCTTTATCAGGTCAAGTACACACGTGAATGGCATCGCTTCGAAATGATTCCATTTATCATCCTGGGTATTGTGGGCGGTCTTTATGGAGCATTCCTCATTCGATTGAATATGAAGATTGCAAAATGGCGACGGTCTCGCAGTTCATCACGACCGATCATCGAGGTAGCGGTTGTGGCTCTTTTGAGTGCCTTGATCAATTTTCCAAATCTGTTCATGAGGGCTCAAAATTCAGAGCTCGTCCATTCTCTATTTGCAGAATGTGGAACTGGGACCACCGATGACCCTTTTGGGTTTTGCAAGGCAGGGGCCGTATCGGCTGGTACTGTTGCCCTCTTGCTTCTGGCTGCTCTTCTGGGATTTTTCCTTGCCTCGTTGACCTTTGGACTGGATATACCTGCTGGTATCATACTTCCGTCAGTTGCTATCGGTGCGCTATATGGGCGTGGCCTGGGCATGACTTTTCGGATGTGGCAAGAAGCATATCCGAACTTCTTCCTGTTCAGCAAGTGTGAGCCAGACATCCCGTGTGTCACTCCCGGGATATATGCAATTATTGGTGCGGCTTCAGCACTTGGCGGCGCCACAAGGATGACCGTCTCAATTGTGGTCATTATGTTCGAGCTCACCGGCGCTTTAACTTATGTCATTCCCATAATGATTGCAGTTATGTTGTCCAAATGGTGCGGTGATATATTTGGAAAGCGGGGTATCTATGAGTCGTGGATTCAGCTGAACGAGTACCCCTTTCTCGACCACCGCGACGATACGACTCCTCCTGACGTCCCTGCCCACAGTGCTATGACCACAGTAGATGATATCACAGTCATTACTGCTGTGGGTCATACGATTGATTCACTTCGCAATCTCCTCTTAGCGACTTCTTATCGTGGGTTTCCAGTCGTCACCGATACATCCAATCCCATTTTGCTGGGATACATTTCGCGCAATGAGCTTTCGTATGCTTTGAAGTACTCTACAACACCTTCGGATAACGAATTGTCTGGTGCAACACAGGTCTTTTTTACCCACCAGCCATTCGCAGATCCTTCTGAAACTTTGGATCTCCGGCCTTGGATGGATCAAACGCCTATTACACTCAATAGTAATACAACGTTTTTGATTGTACTCCGGATGTTCCAAAGGCTCGGTCTCCGCTACGTTCTGTTTGCTGATAAAGGCGTTCTTCAAGGACTGCTCACGAAGAAGGATGTTTGGTCTGTGGTCAGTGGGGCTGCCTCTCACAAGGACGACACTTTGCGTGAAAGGACCTTTGATCCTGGAAGTATGGCAGAGGAGGTCGGCTTACTTGAAAGCGATGATGGGACGAGTCTTGCCAGCACCATAGAAAGACGACCGTCTCTTTAACCCAGCGCCAGTCTGGTTGGTGCATTACGACTAGATTAACCATTTATCACAGATCTCGCACTTGGTGCCGACATATTTGATCTACGGCGCATATCATGTGGTGTTGTTGTATACAGTGATACAAACATCAAAATATGTATGAATTTGGGTACGTTGGCGTTTACTGACCGTATCTTGTTCCTTTCTTGCTTTCAAAGCGTGTACATTGCCCGGATACCTGGGGTTACGGCGGTACAGTCCTGCAACTTGCATTTATCTAGACGTACATGGTGTATATAGTCTTTTCTTCAAATCTTTATTAGAACCTGTCTGTATATCACAACGTGTTCCGCGCGGTGGGGTGACTTTTCGGTGGACATAGCAACCAAGGTCCAAAACATTGGCTCAAGCCAAATTATCCGAAGCGAACAGTGCACCATCCCAGGATGAGGCGAACAGCACCCAATAGTAGTAAGCAAGGAAGAATCAATGACGATGATATGTTACTGGCCGGACACATGGCGGCGATTCAACCCCACACTTTCTGCCCGCCTTATCTCATTCCACCGCCCTGGTGATCTCCAATCGGAGTTCTTCATTCAAGCTTTCACTTCCGCCAGCCGCGATCGATCGCCGCGGTATGCAGCATCGGGATACCAACGAAGCCTCACCTTTCTTCCAAGTTCCAACATCCTAGTGTGATCCGACACCCACATCCCCGAAAATGATGGTCGATCCCTTCGAGGTGCGCATGCGCTTTACCGCGCAGCTGCAGCACTTGAACGCCTCTGTGACTTCATCCCAGAAAGCAGCGCACTATGCGCTCAAATACCGCGACATGGATGAGGACCTCCACTCCTGCATTCTGGAACAACTGGAACGGGTTCGTATTTCCACAGCATATCCCTGTAATCTTAAGCTAATATTCTATTCTATTGCAGAATAACATGAACAACAGAGCCAACATAATGTACTTCATCGAACAATTCTGCGACATGGCCACGAAAGAAGATCACGCTCCATACGTCCGCATGATACAGAGAGATATCCTACGCATTGTCGATTCCGTCGCGCCACCAGACGGCTCCGGAGCAGCAAACGTCAAGCACGTCCGTCGAGTCCTCAATGGGTTGCAAAGCAAAGAGATCCTGTCCTCGGAGACCATCGCGGAGATTGACGCCGGGCTTAAGGACCGGGAAACGCACCCCGCGCATCTGGATTTAGAGGCCGAAGATGGGGCAGAAGGCAGCGCGAGATCTAAAACTGGGACACCGAGGGGCTCGAAGGGCAACGGGATGCGTGTGGACAAACGCCAGATTGAGCAGAGAATTGAAGAGGACCGTGAGCGGAATAAGCGCCTAAGGGAAAGTATGTGGACTGTTAGTGGTGATGATGGGGACGAGCATGGGAAGTTCTGGGATGAGGCTAGCGATATTGGGGAGGACGATTTCTTGGCTGCGAATGAGGAGCTCACGGAGCGCAAGCAGATGATCAGTACCAGGTGATCAATTGTTTTGCATGCAAAGATATACTGGATCGCAATACTTTTGGGATGGTGTTTGGGCGCGGAAACGTCTTTGGACTATGGAGCATATGGGATGACTTGGCGTATAAAACTATTTCTACAGGGCCTGATCTGAGTGCATAACTTATGGAGTACATGCAACAAATTCAAGATAACCGCATTGATACCTACCTGCTCATCATTATTCCGACAACAGGATGTACCCCATGCACATACATCCAGCGACCCACTCATTCCAGGCCGCCTTCGGAGAAACATTCCACCGACCAAATTTGCTGGATCTGGATCTCCAATTTTCGAACGACTTTTGAACGCAATAACATTTCTCCATGTTTTTACATGTCACACGGGGGGTTCTTTGATCATCTATGTTCTCCCAGATTGTGACGGCAGCAAAGGGGTTATTTTCTCGACAAGACTCCGACGAGGCTTCCCTTCCAAACCTGCACAGTAATTCCGGCAGTACCAGCAGCACCAGCAGCGGCGCCAACACACCGAAAATGGTTACGGCAACAAGACAGCGGAAATTTGCCGCTACAGAGCCCAATGCCAATGGCTCGGCTGAGACGAATGGAAAGCGCAAGTCCGAGCCTGTGGTCGCCGAACCGACCGAGACGACCCAAATCAACAAGCGGAGGAAGAGGAGCAGTCTAGAAGCGGCGCAAGAACCGGAGAGCAAGCCCTCGAGCAAGAAGTCGAAGACGACGGAGAAGAGTGAACCCAAGCAGGAGGAGCAATCGTCTGCGCCGGTGCCGAAGAAGCACTTCCGCTTTGATAGCGAGGAGCCGGAGTTGCCGGAGGTTGCTGCTGAGGAGACTACGGAAACGCGACAGGAAGTTGAGGATAGTGAGGATGATAGTGATGATGACGAGGCCCCAGAGACTGTTGATAACTCGGCACAGCGGTCGAAGATCAAACTGGAAGCTAAGAAGCAGGAGAGGGCCAAGCAAATGTGAGTGGCGAGCAAGTTCTGGCTTGGTTGCTGGACGGGTCTAACTTTTTTTTTCTACAGAGAGGAGCAATTGAAGAGAGACAAACGGAAACAATTGGACGAGTTGCGCAAATCTCAGGCGAAGATAGCAAAGAAGAAGGAATTGAAGTCGGATGATCTGTTGTCGGAAAGCACAGAAACCCTTCAGGGAACCACTACGCAAGATGCACGACGATCGGCCCTCCCCGCTCTCCTTCCCGATGATATTCTAAATGCAGCACCCGATGTCCGGCCACCGACGCCTCCTGCGGAGGAAAGGACTTTTATGCAGCAGAAGCCCAACAAGCTAAGGTTCCTTGACAAGAAGGAGAAGGCACCGAAGGATGTGCGGATGGGTGATGTCACTATCCGGGTGCTCGATGGGGATGTATCGAAGTCATCGAAGACAACTCTCCCGCCAAAGGCCTCAAAAACTGGACGCAATGCCAAGCAGAATTGGCTCAACAAATCCCGCAGCACCGGAAGCTTGAATGGCATGAGAAGAACGACTGGCGGTTCCTCGGGATTTGTGCGCAGATAGCAGGTCTTTGGCGCTCTTTTACACCTTACCGTCTCGAGAATCGATCTAAGTTCTAATAAAAGCGCTCAGGATGCAGCGACCGATGTAGAGTCATGACGAATATAGAATAGCAGATACGATCCGACACCCCTTTGGGTCGATGATTGCCATGTGGTCTTAGGCTTGGGAGCAGGGGATGGGGCCTCCATCCTTCATGAAACGATATCAATCAGTCTGTCGGCATGTTTTTGTGCCTGATATCCAGGGGGAAGGCATATCAGACGAGTGACTGGTCGTACAGCGATGTCCCTAGATAGAGAGGTTGTTGCAAGCGTATGTGACCGGGGGTCGTACAATCCGGCTAGAAAGTATTGAGGGACCGTACGATCGACATGCAGGAGAGAGCTAGTTGCGTTATTTTGTTATTTTGTTTTTTGTTTTTTCCCTTCTTCATTCTCTCTGTCATTTTCCCATCTAGAGCATCGAGCAGGGCGAAGAAGAGAAGGGCAGCAAAAGAAGGGCAAAGAACGAGAGGGGCACCGGATTGGGCAGAATGGCGGCGCACGTGCGGAGCTTGGAGCTCAATTTGATCTTCTGCCAGTTCCAGCGGACTCGCTTTCTCTCTCTTCCTGTCCATCCCCGGAGACTTCCTGGTGCAATTCGCAATTGCTTGCAGACTATGCTCTGAGCAGTGTCTCATCCCCGATCCCACCATGGTGCCGACCACAGAATCCTCTCCGCTCCTCCCCCAGCACAACCCGACTGCGTCTAATACGTCACCGCGAGGAAACCGTCCGCCGCGGACGGTGACCTTCAACCCATTGGCGACCGTCAGCACATACCATGACACCACCTCCGCAGATCCTACCTTCAGACCGCTGCAGTCCGGCTCCTCGTCCGCTCCGCACGCTCAGGAGAATCAATACCGACCGACCGGGCTCTCGGCCCTGAATAGCAAGCTCCGTCGGCGCAACAGCCATGGATCCCCTTTCAGCACCTCCCACCCTCCAATTGCAGCAGCCCCCAAGGTTGGGCCTCAGAGAACGACGAAAAAGGCCCAGAAACTCAAGCTGCTTCCGGATCCGGTGACCGCAGAGGAGGAGGAGCTCGCTGGAGATGACTTCCCGTCCGATGTCTACTCGCAGATTGCCCGGATCAAAGAGCCGACGGCCAGGAGTCATGCTGCGAGGTTAGGAAAGGCAGACAGAGAACGATTGCCGCGGGTGACAGCTTATTGTACGGCCAATTCGTACCGACTCGAAGGGATCATCAAGTTCCTCAAATCACGCTCTAAAACCCGCGGAGCCAACCCGAAGCTCTACGACGAATGTGTCTATTCTCCATATGACTACGACTACGAGGAAAAGCAAAAGGGCACATGGGGTGTCTCTAGTAACGGTCTGAGCTTGGTGGATAGCCGCCCTGCTGAACGACCCTCCAATGAACGCCGGTACTCCGACAGCGTGGTTGAAGTCCAGGATAACACCAATGCTCGACGAGAAGACCTCATTGATCTACGGGACCCCCAATCCCACTCAACCGATATAGAAAGTGCTTCAACTTCTGCTGTGACAGAAGCCCAGGGGGAGACACATCCAGATCTCGATACAACCATCCATACACCCGAAGTGTTCCTCTTCGATTACGGTACGGTCGTAATATGGGGCATGTCACCGGCGCACGAGTCACGATTCTTGTCCGATATTTCCAAATTTGCTGCTTCTATTCTCAGTCCCGAAGACACCCAGGTGGAGAACTTCAACTTCTACTATGCTCGCGAGTACCAAGCCCGGATATACAACGACTTCATCTCCCTGCGCGACCCTCGCAACCACATGCTCAAACTTGCAATCTCCCATGCGTTGGCCCAGTCCGTCAAGACCTCCCTGTTCGAAGACCTCGTTTCCGAAACCATCTCCAACACCGCACCATTGCCCGCTCAGATCGCCAAAACCGGCAGTGTCAACCTCACCAGACGCCAGATCAACATGCAAATCGGCGAACTGTTTATCCTGCGAATCAACATCCATCTCCAAGGCTCGGTCCTCGACAGCCCAGAACTCATGTGGGCCGAGCCCCAGCTAGAACCAGTCTACCAGGCCGTCCGCAGCTACCTTGAGATGGACCAGCGTGTAAGCCTCCTCACCGAACGACTCGACGTGATAGCGGATCTGCTCGCCGTCCTGAAAGACCAATTAACTCACCGCCACGGTGAGTACCTTGAATGGATCGGTAAGTCCCCTTGCATCTGACAAGCACAACGTTTCCTCAACTAACTCACATGACAGTCATCGTCCTTATCGCTGCAGAAATCCTGGTCGCCGCCATCAACATCGTAGTCGACCTATACGCCGGCGTGGATTAGAAACCTCCCTGCCGCTTTCCTTCCATTCCATTCCCAATTATCACACATCCCTTGCTAAACCAGTCCAGCCAATCCAGCCAATCCAGTCCCTCATCATTGCTTCCCGGCCTTACGGAGTGTTATGGGTGCGGTTTTCGTTCATTTCTTTCCAGTACTGGAGTTAGGGGGGGCCGGCATATATCTGAATGGGAAAGAAACCCTTGCATCAATGCATAGCTTGATAACTTACCTTGACCTGTATCTATACATAATTTGCTGGTTTGTGTCCGGGGCGCAATGGGAAACGGGATCTCTAATAGGATGTATACCTGCTGCTTATCTTCGTCTTCTTCTTCTACATAGTACTAGTGAAATGTAAGCTGTAACCGAGTCAGGGAACGCTTGCATGAAGATAACCTATAGGGGGGAAACAGAGTGTCTAGTTTGATCACTCACTCACTCAGGCCATCCATCCACCCATCCTAGATCCCTCCTGCAATATCATATGATCATTTAGTCATGTTTTCATCAGTCTACTATTCATCGTATTCTTTCTCAACCCAGTAGTCAGTCACAATCACAAAGATAGTAATACCATGAACCAGACTCGATTTCTGTCTGGTCTTTGAGAGAGCCCCCGTATACTTACTATACATCTTCATCAAGTACCTATACCTATACCTATACCTACTTATCTCTCTTCCTTCTCTCATCATCTGATCCGAGGTATAACATAAATACTGATACCCTTTTCTATAGCATACAACTCAGACATCGAGGAAGAAAGAAGGAAGGAAAGGAAGATAGGCTATGATTCGCTAGATATTCATATATAGAATAGAAATACCCCGTCCCGGAAATCATAGCATACTATAGAAAAAAAAGGCACTGAGCGAAGAGAGAATAAGAATCGGATACAATGAAAGAAAGAAGAAGAAAAAATCTCCCAGAGCGAAACAAGATATCCCGAGTTAGATAGAACACCCTTTAATTACCACAATACAAAAGCCAAGATGAAGAAGAGATGGGAAAGGGGGTGAGTCGGGTTCAAAGAAATTAAGATTCAATGAGCCCTAAAAAATAAATCGAAAAGAAATGTAAAGAAATGTATGGTATCATGCTTCCCGCTCCTCCTTCGGCTCCTTAGCATCCATATCCATTGGTGTTGTTTCCTCCTCTACACCATCACCCCTCTGCTCCGCAGATTCGGGGTTATGGCTTCCGCGATCACTCTCCTTGTCATGCGTGGAACCATTACTGCCTGTTTGGATACGGAATGAAGAGGTCATTTCCTCCTGCGATGGAGCCGGCGCAAGTCGAGGCAAAGACGAGGATGAAGCACCGCCAGCAGCGCCGGATTCCGTTGCATCCTTGTTACTCTCTTTATCTTTGCTTCCGGCGTTGTTGTTCGCCGGCTCATCTTCCATGCCGCCTTCATTCGGCAGGTTCGATTTCCTGGATCGCTTGACGCGCAGGGGCCGTTCCTGGGGCTATACCATCACACCGTCATTAGCACACATACACACACACATATATCCCCAACCCACCTCCATCCAAAAAAAAAAGAAGAGGAAGAAGGACTTACCGTAGGCGGCTGCTCATCCGAACTCCCCTCCGTCTCATCATCCAAATACAACGGCGCAGCAGCAGCACCAATCCCATTCTTCCCCTCCGAACTCCCACCCGTCAAAGACGAAATATTCGTCATCATGGCAGCTGCGCGAGCGCGCAGCTCTGGGTTCACGCCTGCCTGCGCCTCCTCTGTCATACCGGTGACTTTGGCGAGCCGTTCGAGCAGAATGCATGATTCCAGCCGCATTTTCTGGATGTATTGCCAGCCGCGACGGTTGCGGACGCGCATTAGTTCATTCTCTTCTTCGATTTCATTGAGTCGTTTCTTGAGTGCGAGACATTTGCGCTTGTAGGCATTTTCGACGCTGGGGGGGTTGGAGGTCGTGGAGGGTTGGCGGGTGGTGGGGGCGGTGTCGTCCATTGTGGTCGGGGGGAGGTGTAGATGGCTTGAGGTGATGCTCGGTGGGTAGGTGTTGGGATTGGATGCGATTGTGGAGAGTTGTGATGGTGGTGGCCAAGGGATATTGCAGAAGCTGGTTAGGGATTCTCGGATTCAGGATGAGGATGAGGACGATGAGATTGATATGATGGCGCGAGTAATAACAAGGTGGTAGGTGGGTGGATGGATGGCCCAGGGAGGAAATTGACTTGGGAGAGCCCTCTGGGGTGAATTGGATGACACCGAGACGGATCTGCGAGGTGGATTGAGAGTCGCGAGCTGAAGCCGAAGCAGAGCCAGTCACGTTCTGCCGGTCGGGGTGCAGGGCGGTCAGCGGGAGTCCGGGGAGGCTTATGGAGTAGCAGTGGCTACAGAGACAATTACCACCCATCACCACTGGCTCATCAATCATCATTACATTGCACTACTTAGTACTAACTCCTAGAATATGGTTCACAAATAACCCTCACTATCCAACACACGGGGAATCACTTTACTAATGCCCGCCAGTAGTGGGCAATCCAAGGAACACCTTGAACGAATCGTAACTATATATCTGTGTCAGCATCACAATTCACACACACAACACAGCAGCATCCACTTCACTCACATCAACCATTGGAATCCAGTCAATGTACCCAGCATGACAATCCGAACAGGCAAGCCATTCCACAGGCCCGGGAATCCAATATTGCGATAGATGCGCGACACGGCCGTCATAGCTCCCTCGCCAGCTATACCCACATCAGTTACAATGCGTCACCACACACGTCACATGCATCTACACTCACCTTTCCGATCCGCATTCAACTTGCTCACCATGACATCAGCCGGATGACTGACAATTGCGCAAAAGATACCTGCAATATAACCACCCAAGAAGCTCACTCCCGTCTGCTGCAACCCATTATAACTCTCCTTGGGCTTCCCCAGCGTCTTGTAGATGTACTTGACCGTCTCCTCGAACGTCGCAAACTTGGTCATTGTGTATGGGATCTGTCTTGCCCACAACGGATACAGCCCCTTATACAGCCCCGAAAGACCTTCCTGCGCCACAACCTTCCCCCATCCTTCGCGCAGGGTATGCGCGAACGGCGGCAGGGTGGTCTGCATGCGCACCTTGATCGCCTCCATTGGGCAGAGGGCGATGTCGGCGAAGAACTCGGCCGAGGCACTTGCGCCCAGGAAGACAACGGTGCGGTTCGCGTTGGGGAAGAGCTGATCGCCGTAGAGGTACTTGAAGTACTCGTAGAAGCCGTATTTACCGGCGCCTTGAAGCGAGTAGCCGACAAAGGTGGGGGTCCAGCCGAAGAAGATGCCGCGGAGGCCTTCTTTGGACATGATGGAGCGCCAGGCGGAGAGGTTGGAGGTGTAGATCTTGGGGTCGACTTGACGACGACATTTTACGAGATCGAGAGGGGTGACAGCTGTGTGAGTTGGGCCTGGAGAACAGTGATTAGGGATGAGGGATTGAGAACTTGGTGAATTGGAGATACTCACCGCAGGCTGTTCGAGGTGGTTAGCCTTGATTCGGAGACAGAGAAGTAAGTATAGATAGGTATGCGGGACACTGACCAATAATGCCTCCAAATGTACAACTGGCAAAGTACTTGGCCGAGTTGGGTTCGATCTTCCCCAGCGGGTACCTGGGCTTTTGCGTCGTCATGGTGAATTCTTCTCGATAGAGTGGGAGTGGTATAAAGAATCGAGCAATTGAAGCTTATCGAGACCGTGCAGATCGATCAGAGAGGAGATAAGAAGACCGAAACCAACGCAGCACCCAAACCAAGTCCACAAGCAACAGAAAAGTCAATGGCTGAGACTACCGAGCGGCAGACCGCGCCCGCTATATATAAGTGCTACTGTTACACGCCCATCAAGGTACAATCAGGTCGGGCCAGCCATGGCGTCAGAGTGTCCCGGCTTATCGGCGCATCCAGCCAGATCCAGCTGGGAACTCTGTCCAGATCCACGGCTATTCGGCACCCTCGCTGCACCTGGCACGATCCGATTTGCCGGTTCGGAGATGACTTTCTCTGTACATAGTATGCGAATAAAGTCTACACGGGCATTTCATTATTTGCTTTGTTGTGTCCATCGTGACGGTCGATCCTGTCCAGACGGAGTTGCTGAGGAGCGCGATCGATGACGTCAGTCCATCCGGGGTGGCCGGATGAGGGTCAAGGGCTTATCATTGGTCCACCCGAGGTTGATATGGTCCAGGTATTGTGTATGTATGTATAGAGGAGGATGTATCTATCGGACATGAAATAATATACAGAGAATAGCTCGTCCGACCACGGCATCGCTCTTGAGCCCTGCCGTCTACATGGCCGACAACCCCCCCACTGACTGCTCGAATGAGTATATCTCGGGCGGCGAGGGCATGGCGCCTTGGCCATCATAGCCTGCCAACATAATGGCCAGCTTAATCCCCAGTTCAGACCCCGTTCGGGCCAGCACCTCCCGGATCATCTGGGTCTGTTCGGGAGTCGCCAGCCCACACGACACAATATACCACAGAGGCCATAGCATGCTATAGACCCAGAACGCTCGGACTCGAGTTGTGCCCTCCGCAGATGGGGGGATCGGATTCCCGAGTAGATCAATCTCTCCAAAGTAGAAAGGGACACTTCGACAGGTCTCGGAGATTAGATCGAGGCTAAGACGTAGGCCATCTATCTCATATTGAGACGCCTCACGGTGTATTCCCGGCGAATTCACAACAGAGGAGAGTGTCCGGAACAGATCAACCATGGTGAGGTAGACCAGGATCCGGACAGCGCGGAAGTGAGCCCATATTGTCGCAATGATCATCTCGCGGTACGTTAGCACATCCTCGCCCGTGTATGAACGGGTCTCGAGAGGCAGCCACATGTCCGGTAAGCTCTGGCTCCATCTAACCAGTTCCGCGTCCAAAGCCCTGCAGGAGTCAATCCATGAGGCGAGCTTCGTGACTCCGGCCGATCCTAAGGACGTAGAAGTAGACCACGGCTCCGTAAGCAGTTGTGTGGTCTTCGATGCAAGTATCATAAGGCTTTGTAGCGGATCCGCACTATCGAGCCGTTCAACAATCCAGTCCGGGTCAATAGTGGTTCTACCTCTCAGTAGAAGAAATTCTACTTGCTGGTTTACTTGTCAGCAATGCCTCCGGAACTGAACAACATAGACATATGACAGCTCACCATATGAACATACGCGAACTTGAACATATCCAGTCCCCGTGCATGTCCAAGCTGACTTTCGCCTCGAAGCTTTGTGAGAGCCTCGAAGCCCGCGGTATGTGAGCTGGTGAGTCCAAGCCGATCCCCGGAGATATCCTCAAACATCGATAAGATAACCAAGGTCGCAAAGGTCTCATCTTTAACCGCTTCAACAGGCAAATCTAATGCCTCTTGAAACCGCCGAAGCGCCAAGCCAAAGCGATTTCTCGCCTGCGCCACAATCTCTGGTGCCTTTACCCTATTGCTCAGTGCCATTAGGGCCGTTGCATCAACAGCGAGTCGCAGGGACGAGGATGCCGGATCACTCGAACTCTGGTCCCGGCAAGCGGCGTACAGGGATGGGACAAAGCCCAGATGGCCCACGCCTCCAGTCGTGTCACAAATGGTATACTGATCGAAGAAATAGCAGATTGCCTTTTCTTCCCATGTGGAATCACTGATACGATAGATGGACAGTGGGGACTTTTGACGGCCACTGCCGGCGGAGAGGTCATGGCTGCTGGGCGGTTTCCCGCTTGGTAGGGAACTCCTGGTCTTTTTTACCAGTTCCTGTATCTTGTGCGTTTCATTTCGGAAGATCCCATCGGATCGATAGCCCGGGCATGGCTGTCCGTATATGGTGCAATTCCGGCACCCGGGATGCTCCTCATCGCACTGGGAGGCACTTAGCGTTGAATGGGCCAGACAAGGAAATTTCCCGTCCAGTGGGATGAGGTATATGTAACAAGGATTGTGACATAGATGGAGCTTGTAGATCTGTCCTACCTTAATTTTCCGCTTGCGACACAAATGACACCCTGTGCTTGGCTTCCCGCCGTACACCATGTTCGCCTACTTAAAACGGGCCCAGCTGGGGGATGGACTGTGCAGTGAAAAAGACATAGATGAGTGCAAGGCTGTGGGGTCCAAGATTATGCTTCGCGAAATGAACCATGCGGCCAGATGATTGCGTCGAAGCGGTGGCTCTAGATAGGTAGATGTGGGAATACGAGGGCGGAACTCCTACACACTCAGTCAGGTGATTCCCCCCATCCTCAGATTACGGCAGATGCACTGGGCCATTTTTACGACTCTCAATATCAGACAAAGCGATCTATTCTGGCTTTTACTCCCCCCACTCTCGGAGCCCGTTCGGACCATATCTAACAACTAGCGCTCGCACAAAACACTTATCAAAACAAATGCCACCCATGTGGCCCAAGACACGCCGGAATGTGTTGGTGAGGTGAGCTCCCATGTCTTCGCTTTGTAGGACCAACAGTAGAAAGACCAAATCTTGTGTAAATGGTAAATACATCATCCCCCGAGGCGGGTATCATCTAACCCTCAAAAAAAAAAAAAAAAAAAAAAAAAAAAACCGGTAAACCCTTCATGAGCCAAACACGGTTCCCCTAAGACTCCTGCAGGTCCAACGCATCGGTAGCCCGCAATTTGCCATTTTATAACTCCACTCCGACAAGGTCGGAAAGAAATATTCAGACCCAACACCCAGAATGCGAATGCTGATATTCGATGACCTGGCCGCGCTGACCGCGCCCCATTCGCGGTAGCGGAACTCGACTTGGACCCGCCGGGCCATTGAAATCAGGCGCTAAAACAAGAGGTATATAGACGGTAACGCTTGGATTCGTAAATTAGGAAAGAGAGACGTGCTCATCATTGCAGAATATCGTATCCCTTGGTTAAGATAGAGGGGCATCCGGCATGGCCTGGTCATCGTCGTTACTGAGCGGCAGACTTGGCGGGGGATCCGAGAAGCGTTCTCTATGGCGGCTGTCATTATTTGTAGGATGGAGTCCAGGTGTGCTGGAAGCGCTCTCCACTATCACCGTATCGTCGCCGTCTTCTTCGGGTGGTGGCGAGAAGTTCCAAACCTGCAGGGGACCATTCAAGTCAGTCTGGGATAGAACTAGGGTTAAGAGAATGATCATGTTCCTTACCTCCATCACTGTGCGGCCGGATCTACTTGCCATGATAACAGCTTTCTCATCCTCGAAGGCAACTCTCCAGACAGCCTCTGCCGGGGTGGACAATTCTCGGAGCAGTTGACCAGTCTGTAGACTCCATACCTTGACGCGACCGTCACTGCCACCACTGACAATTCTAGAGCTGTCGAACTGTAAGCTGGTAACGCTGTTGTCATGAGCCGCCAGCCGGTGAATGGGAGCCATTTTGGTCAACGACCAAACACGAACAGAGCCGTCGGAGCCACCTGTAACAAGGGTGTCGCCTCGCATTTGCAGCTGTCCGACCAGGGAGGTATGCCCTTGCAAGATAGCATGGCACTGGCCCGAGTGCGGATCCCAGATCCGCACACTGGTATCCAGGCTGCCTGTCGCGATGCGTCTGCCATCAAAGGCGATCGCATAGATTTGGCTGAAATGACCAGAGAGCGTTCGTAGGCATCGTCCCTCGGAGATGCTCCAAATGCGTGCGGTGGTATCATAGCTTCCCGAGACTACGATATCCCCGTGGATTGCTAGGCAGCGGACGCTAGCTTGATGCCCAACCAGGACATTCTTACAAGTACCGGTGGCTAGATCCCATATCCGCAGTGTTGTATCCCGAGATCCCGAGATTGCCGTATTTTTGTCGGACATCTTGAGGCAACGCACGGTTGACGTGTGGCCACGTAAGAGGTAGATGCCGGCACTGATTTCATTTGCCCGTTAGTAGTGATTTCTGGTCGGAAAGCCATCATGATTTGCTTACCCAGTGGCCATGTTCCAGACCCTGACCTCTCGGTCGCACCCACCACTCACAAGAATGTCATCCCACGGAACCATAGCCCATACGCCCATCACATGGCCTTGGAGTGTCCTCTGGTTGTCTCCGTTGGTATCGTACACATGGATCTTGGCATTGTCTAGCGCGACCACGATATACTTGGGAGTTAGATGCAGGCTCGTGACAACCCCCTGGTCAGGAGTGATGTGTCTCTGGTTGAAGCGCCCGCCTTTATTCCAGGCAGATTCCACCATATACTTTTGTTTGAAATGCGATCTGTAAGACAACGGTCGGACCCGCCGTTTGCGTGACGGGTACCCCGACATGGAGAGCCAATCTCCAGATAAAGAGCGTGAAACTTCAGCCAGGCCATCTCCAGACTGAAGGCTAGACACATTGGGTCTCCTCTGCAACCCGCTCAAGGACTGAGTACTGGAAACAGCATGCAAAGGTTGACCATGGAAAGGGTCGACGAATTCCCGATCATCCTCCGACATCCTCCGGGACGCATACGAATGCTTTTCGCACAGGTTCTTCCACGTGATATCGTCGTTCAGCAGTTCCCGCCAGCGTCTTGATACTTGGGATGCTCTCGCTAATGTCTTCGGATCGTCGATAAACGACAAGACCTATGGAAACCAGACAAGCAGATGTCAGTCTTGTTCGAGCGGTGACCACCTGCGCACGAGGAGAACCAACTTACCCTCAAACATAGTTCATTCGGGAACACCTGGAATGGATCTTTCCTTAAGCGGGGGCTAACGTAGCTGGAAACAAAGCTGAGATGCTGACTATCACATAGACCAAGAATCCCTTCCAAGAACTTGAGCTTCCTCGCGTTGGAGAGCGAGGTGAAATGTATGCGAGCATTCAACAAAAAGACATCGTCTTCCTCCTCCGCTGTCTGCCAGGTGGGAGGTCGTTGATGAGGGGTGGGACTGGGAGCCGGCGTGGGAGGTGATGCAGGCGCCGATGGTAGAAGGCTGGGAGGAATAGGAGTGCCGGCCTTGGTGGAAGAGGATAGTGACCTGGCATGGGTACTGGAAAGCGAGGCGGCCGAGTCTCTGGCTGCCGATGACCGGGAGGGCGCAGTCGCCAGCTGCTCAGGAACACTGCGCGGACTCATCCCGGTGTCTGCTGGATCGTGAGTGCTCATGGATTGCCGCGGTGAGAAGCGGCTGTGTCATCCAGGGGATTGCGTATTCCACCCGATTATTCTTTCACACGGTGAACGAGATGTCCGTACGCAAACCCCTCGAGAACCTGTCTCGTTCATAAACGGAGAACGCAAGAGACAAACGAGAGGACGGGGTTGCTGATACAAAAAGTCAAAACGAAGGCGGAGGGGAAGAGCGAGAGATAAGACGGAAGTGGATGATCTCCGCCGGGAGGCTAGAGGCAGGAGGCTGGCGGTTAGAGAGGGAATAGGGAATAGGGGGGGGAGGGTGTGGTGGGTGGCAGGGAAGGAAATATTTATTGGATACCAAAATGGCGGGAAAAGAGAGCAGGAGGAAGAAAGTTAGAATGAAATAAGCGGTGGTGAATAATGTCGCGGGAATGGGGCGAGGCCGACGGTGGAGGGAGGATGAGCCTGGAAGAGGGCGACAGAGGAAAGGATGGATTGGTGGTACTCGGTACAGAGTACTACGGAGAAGGATGGTAGGATTCACTAATCAGGATGGCGGGCTTCCCGACGCCATCCAGAAGCAGAAGCGCCTTGAGAACGGGGGACGAACGAAGG
The DNA here is from genome assembly GCA_003184635.1 of Aspergillus sclerotiicarbonarius CBS 121057. Classification (NCBI taxonomy): domain Eukaryota; kingdom Fungi; phylum Ascomycota; class Eurotiomycetes; order Eurotiales; family Aspergillaceae; genus Aspergillus; species Aspergillus sclerotiicarbonarius. Next base: position 360,097 of record KZ826336.1, on the reverse strand, counting down.
CAGTCTGGATCATGCGATGTCGTGACGGGTCAGGTGCAGCCCCCCGGGCCCTTCCAGCAATCCAGCAGCCCGAAATGCCGCCAAGCACGGCCGATGGCGGTCACGCCGCCTCCTGATTAGTGCAGCAGCCTCGCCTGGCGATCCACCCACTTCTTCCCGGAAGTACCTTACCGGCTGGCCTTCTAGATCCTGACAATCTTAGATACCTCGATCCTTCTATCGCGCTCCGTACTGGATACTTCAAAAGCACGGGCAGTAGTGGGAGTAGTGGGAGTAGACGAGTCGTCGACTGTACCTAGTAGGTCTGGATGCCTCCCCCCTGTGGAGAGCGCGTCCCTGCGCAGTGCGCACAGCCCCCCTTCGTACCTGGGGGGAATCCAATCTGGACTCTCTAGGAGTAGATACCTAGTTGGATCCCTCTCGAGGTCCTCCTGCAGATCTCCCGCAACTCACCGTCGTCGGTCGTTGTCGGAAGTCGATGGACTTGGGAGATGCGGTCTTAGCTATCCCCCCCGCACGGGAATGAAAGCGCTTATCGCTGAGTGGTACAAGATGTCTGCAAGGGTTGGTTAGCACCACTCTGTCGTCACAGGAGGCCAACAGAGCCACTTGAAAGGTCCAGCATATCACGGCGAGGGAGCTAGCCTACCTACGGCTGGGAAACAAGGCATCTGTCCGAATCTCGCAGGGAGAGAGCCCTGGTCTGAATGCAAGCCAACGCCTCCCGATGCGTGGTGTAGCCTGCCTTGGTTTAACTTTCTCGGTTCCACTGCGATAGCAAAGATATAGTTATTCCGAATGCTCGGGTAGAAGAAACGGCATGCGCCGTACAACCATGGATCAAGGGGGACTCCGGAGATGATTCAATCTTGCCGAATGGTTTCATCACCATCGGCTCAACAAGCCACGATTTTGCGGGGAGAGATGTGGAAAGTCTGGTCAGAGACCACCCCTCTGGGACCTCTGCACCTTTTTATATCCTGTGCCCGAGCCATCCTACGTAAATGTGATCACAAGATGAATGACAAAAAAAGCACATGCAATTATGATCAAGAGACTTTCTCAATAAAAAAATACAGGGTTCAACCGCACCGTGCAAATGCTTCACAATCATGGCCATGACGTCTGGCGGCGCTGACACTGACAACAAAACAAGAAAGGCATAACCCCGCAGGGAATATAACACAGATCACAACATATCCTAGCCCTCAACCCAGAGGGAGGGAACCCGTCCAGTAGTAACTGCCAAACTCTATTACACAAGACAATCTTCGCAATGTGTCCAAACAAAATCGTTCGCTTTTCAGAACGACATGCAGCTCGTTGACTCTGAGAGCTAGAAAAAAAAATCAGGTTAGGATAGAATAAAGAGACATTGTCCAAAGCCAAATAGAAATATAGTAGAGTTAGTGCGCATGGCCGATCTGTAGGAACAGCGGCAAAACCATGCCGACAACAGAAGCAATCAAATCCCTCATGGATTTGTCAGATGCCGACGGTGCCTCTCTATGGTCACCGTATCCGTTGGCTTGGGATTCACGTGAAGATGAGTTCGGGCTGTTTTCCTGCATCGTGTGCATGGCAACGTATCTAGAAACGTCAGACCTTGCTCATACCGCGGGAAAGGGGTGAATTAGAGCTTACAAGAATGTGCCGGCAGAAAATAGGAGGAGCACTCCAGTCCGCCACCGGTTCCCAACATCATCACTGCCTGATCCTGAGCCCATAATTTGCACAAATAAAAATGTCATGAGAGCACCGACCGGGGCCGCCAGACTGAAAATCAGCAAATGCGCTCTAGCCGTGCGGCTAGAAAGGCCTTGTTTAAGTAACACTGAGGTGAGCCCAAATGACGCCGGGGCCTTGTGAACCATGATGGCCAGAAAGATGATGAAGCTCAGTCCAGTGTCGGAGCTGGATGCACCCAAGGCAATTCCGTCGGCGGCAGCATGGATGACAAGCCCGGTGGTAGTTGCAAAGCTGTGGCTCCTCCTAGGGATGCTACCAGCATCCAGTAACCCTCCCTCCCGTGATGGCGACGAGTTGCGCCGCAGACCGGAACCCAAGTTGTCCAAAGAGATGTGATAAGGGGTTCGTTCCTGTTTGGCAGGTGATGCGAAAACGGGCAGTTTGTCAACGAGGTACATCAGAATGAAACCACTGATGAGTGCGATTCCTATCCAAGCATGAGGCGAGCTGTCTTCATCGTGGCTCTCCTCCGCCTGGTCATTCGATGTCTCCTCTTTACGTCCTTGTAGTCTAGGCTGTTCATCTTGCACTGTAGGTACCGTGACAGGCGTGGATGGCAGGGTGGATAAAATCGAAGGAGACGCCTCGTCGGCGTCTGAGTATTCCGATGCTTCCCTCGAACTGGGATAATTGGTGACGGGTACTTCCCGGTGTTGCCAATTGACCGCTGTCGTCGACCGGCTACTGAGTTCTTTCCGGTTACTGAGTGAGTTTGCGCTGTACAGAGTCTCAACTCCCTCCGGAATAATCACAATCAAGGATGTGCCAACCAAAACTCCCATACCAAGGGAGGATATCAATCTCAGTTGGGAAGGGGAAAGGGTGAAGGCAAGCGGTAGTGATCCCACGACAAACGATCTATGTGGCCCGGGGGAGAAAGCGGTTAGCTTTGGCGATTCGCACCAAGCAGCAGATATCTTCCAGGGGGCTCCTCGACTCACGTAATTGCCATCACAATGCTCAATGCGAGCAAAGTGAAGAGTCCCTCCATGGTCGGCTTCTCGTCCCAGAGCTTCGTCCGTGCTCTAGAGGGTGTCACTCATGATGTCAATTCCAAAATGAATAGTCTCGACGCGCCCCTGATCCTGCTGCGATGGCAATGCCGTCAGGATAGGATTCGGGCGAAATGAACGGCGGGATTCCACAGGAGAACCAGAACAGACAGGGGATAAGACCGAGAGTGGGCGGGAAAGAGGTCTTCCAAGGCGGTCGGAGGCAGAGAACTGAAAACGTGGCGGAGGTGGACGGCCCTGATTCTGGCGGATTGATTGCGATTTGCCGCAGTTGGAAAGGCACGCCCCAGCCCGAGGCACGGGAGGACCCACTCCCGCCCCAGGGATGGTCTTATGATGGCTTCTTATACTCCGACATCCTGATGCTCTCTCTACTCACAGAACTCGCGATCATGATCAATTGTTATTTCCAGATGTGCCAAATTTCAAGGCTGACCATATCTAGGGTCCCGAAGACGCCCGACTCCCAGAAGGACCACCACCATGTCTACCTAGACTTCCGGTCCATCGGGCGTATACTTCTTTGTCTGGATCCGTACAAATTCCTTTAACCGTGCCTCCTTCTCTTGGATCTGCTCTGTAGACAGAGTCCCATAGGCCTCGTCCACTTGGGAAATCACCTTTTCCTTCCACTCGGTTCCTTCGTCGCCCAGCACATTTATCCTTCCCTGTCCGTCCCAAATGTTTTGCATGGTCTCACCGAGTTTCTCCAAGAAAGCCCGAATGCCACCCTCACCACCTCCCTGCTGGTAGCTCTCGAAAACACCATTTCCAGCCCACCTTGGCCCCAGACTAGCCATCAGAATCGTGTCTAGGTCCTTCGCATCCACCACGTCTTCTTGTACCAAATAGCAAGCTTCTCGTAGCAGCGCAAACGCCAGTCGGTTACCCACAAATCCAGGGATCTCCTTTCGAATGACCACTGGTCTATGCCTCGAGCCAGGAACAGAAAAGTATTCGCGAGCAAACTCTACCCGCTCCGAAGAGGTTCCTGGGGCGGGTACAATCTCCAAGAGAGGCATGATATTGGGTGGATTGAACGGATGAACAACTAGCAAACGTGTCTTGTCACGCATTTGGAGTTGTTGAATGGAAGCGGCAATCCCAGACGTGCTGGTCCAGAAATGCGCAGAGGGCGGGGCTACCGCTTCTATCTGGGCCCAAATAGACTGTTTCCAGTCAACGTTCTCTGGTCCCTGTTCTTGGACAATGGTAGCCGATGCACATGCGCTTTCTAGAGACGAGTGAATTCGTAGACGACCGGAGGAGACCAACGACGGTACTGGTTGGGCATCGGGATTTGGCTTAGAGCTAGTGGACGGAGCCTGGCCCATATAGATCGGTAGCATCTTGGAGATATAGTCCTCAAAATCGGGTCTGGTATCAAATACTTCGACTATATTGCCGTCCCGAGAGAGATGAAGCGCAGCCATGGATATGCCAATGGTTCCCAGACCGATCAAGGCTATCCGCTGTGGGCTGGACGTAGACATGGTGATTGAACTAGGGATCTGTAGAGTTGCCTGAAACTGTAAATTCACTTCAGATAAAGCTGGATAGAGGGTTCATTTATTGCCTGACAATCCCGGGGCTATTGAGGCAGTAATAATGGAAAATTGCGGGGTGTCAGGCAATTACTTTGCTTGCCCCGCCATGCTTAAAAACATTATTCGTGAATAGTGTTCTGGGTCGATAACCTGCAGCCGAGGCTTCTTTTGGAGCAACCCGTATTAATCGTGATAGCCATCGACAGTCACCTTCTCAGTGTGCCACTGCTCCACTCCCTGTAAGATACCCTGAGTTTCTTTAGTTATGTGGATATGAATTTGTCGGTCCCTGCGTCTACGTCATCTGGGGATGCGCGTCTGCAGCTAGCCTGTCTTCGTTGCAACAGACCACAGAAGGCCGGTAGAGTCGGCCTGAAGATGATTCGATTCTCTCGGGGCAACGTCATGACTGGTTAAAGACTGCCGGATAATGGAGATTTCGTCAGAGAACAGCTAGGGACTGAAGAGCCCTCTCATCCGTACTCCGTACGGAGTAAGTACTTCTCTACTTCTGACTGCCGCGGAGGGACCTTCCAGGCGCTAAGCCCAAAGCGGTTATAGCTAGCAAGCTCCGCGCAACGCGAGGCTCCGAGAGCAACACGCGCCCGTCTTCTCAGGCGATCAATGGAAGCTACTGCGCTCCTCACTCATCCATCTTTAGCTCTAGCCCTCCTTCCAGTAGCTGGCCCTTGATTCTGCAGCTGGCACAATGAACGAAGGCGACTGTAATTATCAACTCTTGCTCACCCCATTACCCTTGTGCTCCATGTTGCAGGTCAACTGACAGAAATGGCTTCACCTAGGGACCTGCGATGCCAACGATGCTGTCCATCTGACGATCGTCGAACCCAGCGAAGAGAAAGTTAAGACGGTTCACAGCTTCCATCCTCAATTCACATATCCCATCTTTGGCGACGAGGAGCAGATATTCGGTTATAAGGGTTTGATCATCCGCTTGCGGTTTGCAGCCCACGACCTCCGCCCGCATATCCATATCTCTTACGATGAGAAGTTCACGCCCGTTGGAGATACTGCCGCTGTCGATCTGCTGAAGACATTGAAGCCATGGGTCCCTGAAGGTTGGTAGCTATTCTGATCTCGACTGGAGTCAAATTACTTCAAGTTGCAATTTGTCTAACCGAGCGAAAAATTACAGAGGCCTTCGTTGTACTTCCCGACTATGAAAAGGCAGTCCAGGAAGATAAATATGCAAAGGATTTTGTGCCACCTGGCAAGATTGTTCACAGCTACATCACTGGAGAGAGGACATACGAGATCTGGGCCGGATCCCTTGCTGATCCCGAGGTTCGACGAGTATTGGACCGCGCGCAGGTTTTCGTGTCGCTGTTCATCGAAGCCGGTACGCCTTTAATTACGGATGATCCAGAATGGACGCTCGAAAGATGGACAGTCTACTTTGTGTATGTCATCCTCTTGTGTTACTTGTTACGATGGCTGATGGTATTGAAGCTATGAAAAGGTGAAACCAACAGCGCCAATGGCCTCACAGTATTCCATCGTCGGATATGCGACGACCTATCGCTGGTGGTTTTATCAAAGGGATTCCACACAGAAGCCCGCTGTGATTCACGATCCATTCCCGGCACCCGAAATCAGACCTGCCCAGCTGCCGGCCCGACTGCGAATCGCTCAATTTTTGATCCTTCCTCCTCATCAAGGCTCGGGACATGGCACTCATCTCTATACCACCATCCATGCCGCATGCTTCAATGACCCAACGATCACTGAGTTGACTGTCGAAGACCCGAACGAAGCTTTTGATGCGCTTCGCGACACGGCAGACTACCATATTTTGCGCGCGGAGTTCCTCAAGCACAAGGTGGACATTGACCCCAATCCTTATGGGCCACCCTCCAAGAAGCAGCGCCCTCGACGTGTCCCTACATCAGCACTCATTCCCACGAAGGCACTACATGACATCCGCTCGTCATTCAAGATTGCCTCAACCCAATTCTCCCATATCATGGAGATGTTTCTTCTCGGTCAAATACCTCTCAAAAACCGCCTCTCCGGGGGAACCAACATGTCTCGACTCCTAATCAAGAAGCACAACGCAGAGGATCCCAATGATCGTCGATACTACTGGTGGCGCATGCTCACCAAGCAGCGTCTCTACAAGCGCCATCGAGACGTACTGATCCAACTGGACCTGAGCGACCGCATCCAGAAGCTGGAGGAAACCGTGACAAACGTCGAGGAGGGCTACGATGCTCTTCTCAAGGCCTTCAACGCCCGCGAGGAGGCCTTAATAGCTAAGGAGGAAGAGTCGTTACAGTCGACCGCTGTTCTGGGCGAAGCAAGCAGCGGCAGAGACCAGCGGGCTAAGCGGAAGCTTACAGTGGAAGATGAGGAGGATGAGGACGAAGAGAACGACGACTCGGCAGCTAAGCGGGCAAAGGTGTGAAGCAACGGCGTCTAATGTTTCTTTATCCCAACCACCCAACAAAAATCGCCATGTAATAATAAACATTATGAACCACCAAACCAACCTTTCGCCATGAGCCATAGCCATACACTTAACTCCCATGCACCATTATTATTAGTATTACACAGGTCCATCACGAATGATAGCTGGGGGGCGGTGACCCCATACTATCCAGCGTATCCAGCGTCACAGACGACTTACAATCCAGACTCTTCAAGCTGCTAGATCCCGTAGACATAACCGTTGCCAAACCAACCGTCGACGAAGCTGCCGTCTCTGACCCCGCCCTCTCCACCTTGTAAAGACCTGCCTCATCGTCCATTTTATTTTCATGGGGATGCGCAGCACTCTCCCGGACCAAGTCCCCAACATACTCAAGCGCCTGCCTGAAGTCCTGAATCTCCGTCTGCAAATTCACAGGCTCAGATATCACATATGACTCCGCATCAGACTGCCGGCCCTGTTCCAGATCTCTGTCCGGCAAATCATGGGCGAGAGGTGCCATCGGCACCGTTTCGAATTTATGGTAGGTCTTGCCCTCCCACCACTGTCTCCATTTATGTCGTCGGGCTGCGGCCTTGTAGGCTCGACGGGCTTTTCTTTCCTCACGCTGTGCGGCTCTATCCACTCGACATCGCTGACAGCGCATAGTCTTGTTACAGATCTTGTACGCTAGGGCAAAGGTGACAATGATGCACGCGAGCACTGCAAGGTTGACGAAGTAATCTCGCATTGTGAGTGCGGAGAGTTTTCGGATTAGAGCGGCGAGCCAGCGGAATTCGAAGGTTGAGTGCGAGATCGCGGATGCATCATCCTTCTTTTCTATGGGGTTGTTTTAGAATTCGAGAATTCGAGGAAGATTCATTATTAATGGGTAGACTGACTGGCAGCTGTTGAGATGGCAGGTCGCCGCATCTTGCCATTATTAATGGGAGCACCGGCTGCCAGGAGGTTGGTGGTGAGACATATTAGTGCTAACTTTGCTAGCCAGGGCATGGTGGTGTGAGAGGAGCTACATGGGCGTGGCTTGGAAGACATCTGATGGGGGGAGTTGGGTGCAGCTGGGTTTGGTAGTGATGGGTGGCACGTAGAACGGTACACAATGTGGATTGAGCAGACTAGGTGAGAGTTATATGTGTGAGAAACTTGTCTTAGAACAGAGTTGAAAGAACATCGTGGCCCTCGGGCCTCTCCAGAGCCGGAGAGGTACGGGGACTACTAGTAGGAGTCATCCTTGTTGAGTAGGGCACGTTACCTCACCTCAATTGGTGACAGTCAGATAAGCCCCAGCACCGGCCGGATCTCGGGACCACATTCTTCCGGTCCTCTCCATGTTGCGACCACCGCCGCTGGAAGCTCGAGGGGAGCTGCTTGAGATCATAGTCCCTCTGACGTCGTGAAGCCGGTCTCTATTTCTCTTTAAACCGCCTCTTCTCACTTAGGAGGATTTAGCGACTCTACCGGGGCATTTTTATTCCCTGCCTCAGCTCTCACAAGTCGATTACATCCTTGTGTTTCTGCCCGCCCACAACCTTGACCAGTCCAGATTGATCGATATATCGCACGATGGTAATTAGCTCCGACACCCAACACAATCCACTCTATCTACTGCAGTTACTGACCCGTGAATGAACAAGTTACCTCTGGGCCTCCTCACGGCCGCGCAAGGCCACCCCATGCTCGTTGAACTCAAGAACGGAGAAACCCTCAACGGACATCTCGCCAATTGCGACAACTGGATGAACCTGATACTCAAGGAAGTTGTTCAGACTAGCCCCGAAGGCGACCGCTTTTTTCGGCTACCAGAAGTTTACGTTAGAGGAAACAATGTGAGTTGGGCCTGCGTCGCCGTGGATCATCTGGCCCCTGTCTAATCGTTCCAGATCAAATACCTACGGATTCCCGAAGAGATCATAGAAATGGTGAAGGAGCAACAGCAGAACCAGTCGAATAATCGGAACCGCGGTCCGCGTGAGGGTGGTCGGGGTGACCGAGGTCGTGGTGGTGGCCGGGGCCGGGGACGCGGCCGCGGCCGTGGTGGCAGAGACGCCTGAACTTATCTACGAAAGAATGAAAGAGATTATGAGAGATACCCCGGGGCGGTTTAGTAGGTACTTAGTTCGCTAGGAAAGTCCGTTTGGCGGGTTAGTCGAGCATGGCCTTGGCGTATCTGGTTGTATTTGTCAATGGGAAACGTGCCACCTAGGCTTTTCTTTTTCTCCTAACCATTGTAATGTACTATCATTTAAAAGTGAACCGAGAAGGACCTGCTAGGCTTGGTCTTAAATTGTTCATCCTTGTACCTGTGCATGCGGGAAATAGCGTCACGGTCACGTGTATATATAGAGCTCTTTTGGGTCCTTCCATGTAGAGAATCTTCCGCCGCCGCAAAGGCTCGAGATGCCGCGAACCACCCTTGTTCTCGATGGCCTATGGTACTGTCTTTGTCCATCGTTTAGCGCCGCGACTCTCAATCGGGCCCCCTCCTCTTTAACAACAGGGAAGCGCATCCCTAAATTTCATCGCTTATCTGTTCTAGGAAGCTCGACGCCGAGTCCTCCGCGAAGATGTCTCAGCAACCTCTCCCCAAAACCGACCGACGCAAATATCTTGATCGTTGAAGATGATGAAAACCAAAACACTGTTTCCGGATCAACGCCCGACCAGAAATCCCTCGATTCTCATGATGCAGACGCGCAAAATAAAGACGTCCGGCCGGGGGCCCTCTTGACCCCAATGGAGCGATTGACCAAACCTCCTCCCGGTGTACCCAAGTACTTCAAACATCTACCGTCGCATCGCCTGGAACACAGGCTCCAAGAAAGAGTAGCCCGACATCCGAGAGTTCTGAGCGCGACACAAATATTGCGTGTCCTGATCCTGGACCGTCATATACGCCCTGAGATGCGACACTACCGGGGGTTGATTTTCGCCAATTCGGACCCCGAACGTGGATCGCCACGTGCCGTTCGCGAGTTGCTCAAGGAGATGGAAGAGAATGGAATACCGGCTGATTCAGGCACACTTCATGCGGCTTTACAGGTACGAAGGGGTTGGAGAATTGTTTAAGATCGCGATGGAGCGCTTGCTGACGCATTCGCTTTCCCCCAGGTACTTGCGGTTCATCCGGATTACCTGCTACGTCAAGAGATTGTGCGCACGCTTCGGGACCGATGGCTGCCGTTAAGCCCGGCTGGGTGGCATTATGTGGTTGCTGGCCTGATAAGAGAACACCAGTTCGAGCTGGCCTTGGATCATATTGAGCAGATGGAGAGGAAAGGCATGATGGTTGAAAGTTGGCTGCACAGCTTACTTATCTATTATTTGTGCGATTTCGGAGAGTTTGATGAGGTAGTCCGGCTGATGCGCTCACGGACAAGCCATGGCCTGGACATGAGCTCGACGCTGTGGTTGTATGTGCTGGACGTGGCAAGCACTGCTTTTCATTACGAAACTACACGATACATCTGGAGACAGAGGGTGGAACTGAGATACCTCAGTCCCGATTATCCGCTGTGCAGCAATGTCCTCACCGTGGCGGCCCGCGCTGGAGACACCGAGCTCGCCGCATCGGTGATTCGCTTCCTGGTCGAGGTCAACTTACCACCGCAATTAGATGACTATGAAAAGATGGTGGAAGCGCATGCAGTGTCCGGGTCCTTGTATTCTGGGTTCGAAGTGCTCTGTAAGATGCACATGGCGGGGATTGTGCTGGAACACCGCTCTACGCGTGTCATCCTTACTCACATGATCCAGAATAGGACGCCACCCCGGGACGCATGGGCCATGCTTAAACAGCTGAAGGCCTCAAAACTCCGAGTCCCGCTTGAATGCGCCAAAGTGGTGTTGGAGGTGTGCGAATATGAAGCCCTTGATAGCCCTTCTGTGGTAGACGATGGGATTGCGTTCTACAAGGAACTCTACGCACTATGTCCGGACAGGGCGGACGTTTCGGTCTACAATGTGCTCATTGGCATGTGTCGACTAGCTTGCAACACAGAGGCGGGGATGTTCCTGGTGAAGGAGATGGCGGCCCTGGGTGTGATCCCGGATCAGGGGACCTTTGAGCATCTCATCATAATGTGTCTGGAAGCAGACAACTTCGAGTCCGGATACATGTACTTCCAAGATCTGCTGGGACAAGCTGTCCGTCCCAGCGAGGAAGCGCGCGCAGAAATCCGGGATCTCTGTTCCCAATCGACGGACCCATTTGCGTCCCTGCTGAAGCATCATCCGCAGATCCAAGATGGGTCGGTCGGCTGTCTGGTTGACGAGATCAGTAATACTCACGAGCCGCTCGATTTGCCTGAGCCAGATGGGGACTCGTTTCATCGCTCGGGACAGTCCCGTGCAGAAGTGCAACAGCTGGTGTCGCACAAGGAGCGACGGGCCGCAGCCAAGGAGCGACGCAAGAGAAAGCGAAGAAGGGAGGCCATTGCCAAGGGGCAGGAAGAGGAAGGATGGCTAAACTACGAGCCGGGGGGTCTTATCCCCGAGGAGCAGGGCCAGAAGAGCGGTTGAGCTGGGGATTGGGGTGGAAAAGGAGAAGCATGCTCGCTTCGTGTATACTATTGTTGTCCTTTCTGTGTATAGTGGACATTCTTGGCCCCGGGGCCAACAAGCGATTTGATCGCGCAAGCTGACAGGCGCCAATGGAGCTGTCAGGAAGAATTCTTGCCCGTCCTTAATTGTTAGTAGCATTCCTAAGCTACCACCATCTGTCCCGGATGTTCGGAGGGAAGGTCGGCAAGAACTGCTGCACCAGACCCAGGGCGCACCAGGGGCCCATCTGAGACCGCGGGCGCAACATGATGGAACCATCAAACCGCCGTTGGGAAACGCCCGGATTTTCAGCCCAGACCAGCGGTTTGAAGCCCGAGTGGCTTGTCCCACCATCGGGGGATTAATGTTTAATTTCTCCTGAATTGACGGACTGTTCGTGGTTGTTTCTATAAATACCCGCGTGTAGATTGGGATCGACCGCATGGACCCTGGACAGCCAACAGCCGGAGGAACGGTGCATGCTCTCAAGGAACCCCCTCTCGTCAAGCAATTATGATCTATATCATCCAGTGTCTACAGTTCTACACCGTGCAGGCAGCGTGTAACCACCCCCCCCCCCCGGGAAAACCGAAGCAGATACTAGAACAAAGTCTCTCCTGCCCTAGCCCAGGGATAGGCACCCCGACTGCAGGCGTAGCACAAGAGATCATCGCACGGAATCTGCGAGATCAACCAATGTTGGGCCAATGAGTCCTCAGTCTGGTTCGTTTCACCCGCTGCTCCACTGTTGGGGTCGAAATTAGATTCCTCTGCAGGAAGCTAACAAGAACTAACCGGCAATCCAGTGAGTGAATCCACTCGCGCGACTCCTGGCCGGGGGTTGTTGCTTATTCCCGCCTCCCTCGCCACCGACTGTCGCCCAAGCAGATCGGCTTATAACTATTCGCCTCGCTGCTCTTGGCCTCACTGCTTTTCATTCTTCCTCACTGCCTCCTGATCGAGTTTCGACGTTTCTTGTTATTGTCATTCCGTTCATACTCGCCTATTGGTAATACTTAATTCCTTCAATATCTCTCCGTGATCTATTCTCCGGTATAGATCTACTCTGCCGTTCATCTATCCGTCAGTGTCTTGGATACTTATATATACATCACCATACACAACACCACCTCCACCTAATCAACCACAATGCAACTCCTCGCTTATCTTCCTCTGGCCCTGTCCACCCTCGGCCTCACCTCTGCCAGTCCCATCCGCCGTGCCGAGAGCCCAGCCCTAACCTGGCACGTCTCCAACTTCACCACCGGCTGCTCCCCCGGTGGCTGCACCTACAACTTCAACATCTTCGGCATTGCCACCGCCAACACCCCCGGTTTCAACACGACCTGCTCTGGCACCGACACCACGAGCGACCTCACCTCGTGCGCCGACCCTCTGGTCCGGTCGCGGGTCCAGCCCGAGACATACCCGCAATGGAACATCCGGGTCGAGCATGCCTGGACCGAGCCGGGCGACATGGAGTTCTATGACTTCGGAGAGACGAATGTGACCTCGCCGGCGCGGCTTTTCACCATCCCCGTGACGGAGGAGTATGGCGTTGCTTAAGCCTCTTGAAAGGGGGTCAGCATGAGAGGGGGGGCGCATTGATGACTTGAGGTCATGACTGCAAACAAAATCACTCAATCGAGAATTGAGCTGGATGAAAAAAGAATGCTTCGTTTTGTATCATATTGGATGGATCGATTCCGTTATATCGGGCTGGCTACTATTGATGTGTGATTGTTATGGTTAATGGGTTGAGTTGGGGATCCTAATGTCTGGTTACAGGATGGGTTTGGGGGGAGGTTATCTGATGATCCGTTAAATACCACTTGAATTGAATATATTTATTGTCTTGTCAAGCCTGTGTTCTGTCCGCTGGTGCAGGGAATAATAATCATGGAAGGAATGCATCCCCCGGCAGTGACATCATCTGCGCCCGCCCGGGATTCTTCGTCCTCCGCGTCCACTGCACTGCCCCCCTTTGTCCTCTCCACCGTCAGGCAGTTCCTGGTAGTCTTTCTAATTCTCGGACGACTGAATGGAATTTACACGCTCAAGCAAACCCGTCCGCATCATCTGGACGACATCCCCGCCGAGAGAACCGCCCGGTTGACCCGTGCGTCATTGCCAAACTTCCCCGCCACGGATCTCCCTCCCTTACATATACCTCGCGACAGCCAAGGAGCCACTTGCTGAAGAGTCATTCCAGTCCTAGGATACCCACTCTTCTTGATCCTATGGTAAGCATCATCCTGCCCACCTGTCCTGTTCCTATTCGCCGAGACTGACTGGCCTGGCTTAGGCGTCGATCCTCCGGCAGATTGTTGCCGGTCCCAGATTACAACATCCTGAAGCTGGCCTGGACCTTTGCTATGTGACAGATAACAGTAAGCTATCTCTATCCTCTTCTTATAGGCTTCTCCAGACTTCCAGACTAACGCATCCTCTGCTCCTGCACTACTATAGTCATCGCAACCTCCGGTCCCTCCTCCAACTACCCACAACGCGCCTACAGAAACCCTCTTGACGAGCTCGTCAAATTCCTCGACTACAAACATGGGTCTGACTGGTGCATCTGGGAGTTCCGAGCCGAAGGCACCGGCTACCCCGACTCGGAGGTCTACAACCGCATCCACCACTACCCTTGGCCAGACCATCATCCGCCCCCGTTTGCGCTCATCCCCGCGATGACGGGCAGTATGCGCAACTGGATCCACCGACTCGATGAGCCGGATACAAAGGAGAAGAAGAAGGACAGGGTCGCTGTCGTTCATTGCAAGGCCGGGAAGGGCCGCAGCGGAACCGTTGCCTGCAGCTACCTGATCAGCCAGGAGGGGTGGAAGGCGGACGATGCACTCCAGCGATTCACCGAGCGGCGGATGAGAGTCGGGTTCGGTGCTGGCGTGAGCATCCCCAGCCAGGTGCGGTGGGTGGGATACGTCGACCGGTGGACGAACCAGATGGGGAAGAAGTATATCGAGCGGCCAGTGGAGATCCTCGAGGTGCATGTGTGGGGACTGAGAGATGGAGTCAAGGTTGCGGTTGAGGGATTCGTCGACCACGGGAAGAAGATCAAGAAGTACCATCTCTTTCATCGGAGTGAACGTACGGTGGTCGATGATGGGAAGTCTAAGACTATGTCTCCGGACACGGCCACAAACGAACATGCCAATGGTAATGACAGCCACAAGAAACGACCCCTATCAGCCGCAACATTCCCATCCGAGACTGACAGCCCTCCTTCAGCCATCGACTCGCCCGCAAGAACAGGATCTCCCCCGAAACACGTCTCGGCCGTGATTTTCCGCCCCGACAAGCCCATCAGCGTGCCCACCTCCGATATAAACATCGATTTCGAACGACGCAGCAAAGCCGCCTACACGGGCTGGGCCATGGTAACCTCCATTGCCCATGTCTGGTTCAACACATACTTCGAAGGCGGCGACCAGCACGACTCGGGCGTCTTCGAAGCCGAGTGGGACGCTCTCGACGGAATTAAAGGCACGACCAGGAAGGGCGTCAGAGCCTTGGACAGAGTGAAAGTCGTTTGGCAATATGCAAACCAACCAGGAACCTCCCACCCCGACACAGGGAAACCCATCTCCGAACCTAACCCGGGCGAACCTATCCCAGAAACCCAGCCACCTGACTGGCACATCCACGGTTCCGATACCCCCAGAGACCAAGAGAACCTCCCGTCTCAAGAAATAAACACCGCCCCCGAACCAGAGCCCAAGAACTCAACCGAGCACACTCACAACCATAACAACAGCAAACATAACAACGACCACCCCCTCCTCTCAGAACTCAGCACCGCAACTGCCAGCGCAATGACAGGCCTAAACAAACAGCTCGGTCTCCGCAAACAAACCGACGAAAGCAAAGACGTCAGTCTTGCAGGGAGCGAAGACGAATCCCAGACATCAGGAAGTAATGGCTCGAAAACAACAAAGTCCGACTCGAAATCCAACACGAAGAAACCATGGTCATCTGTTGACGAAGATAAATAATCAGATTAACATACAGAACATACGCCAACCAAGAACCGACTAGTTGGGAGGGGGCACGATTCGTATTCGCTATATCTTTATCGCCCATAATTTTGATATGCCCTAGTCTATCTTGTCTTGGGCATTGTACATAAACTCATACATACATACAATTCCCCCCTGTTTTGGACTGATGTTCTTCATGGACTTGTATTTGCATTTACTCTATATAGAGGATTTAGGGGGGTTCATGGACGTAAAAAGGGGACGTAATTTATAGGCCCAAAGAGGAATCCAAAAAAAAAAACAAAAAACAAAGAAAGAAAGAGAAAGAGAGAGAGAGAGAGAGATACCTGATCACATTGTCACATTCAAAACTAGATTTCTAAATAATCCTCTACATTACGCTTGCCACTTACTGTATATTAACTCCGATCTCCTGATCTGAACTCCGATGACGACTCCATGGAATATGCCAATTGAGTTATCGCATCGCATTTACAGCGGGACGAAGCCCTCCATGCGCTGCCGGGTATCTCGTTCCTCGCGCTGTAATCGATCCGTCTTCTTGCGCTCGTAGACTGCTCGCACCACGCGCTTCACTTGGTCCTCGCTCTGGGCGAAATTGGCTTTGGCGAGCCCGACCACGGAGTCGATCTGTTCGGGCGTGTAGACGAAGTTCCAGGTGGAGAGGAAGTCGTCGACGTCGGGATCGATAGATCCGGGATGCGGGGTGAGGGGCTTGGCCGGGTCGGAGACGGTGGCTGAGGATGTGTTTTCGGATGTGCGGGCCGGGGTGCGGGATTTGGATAGAGATGAGCTGGGAGGGAGTTCGGGAGCGGACGGGTTGGGGAGTAAGGGGAAGTACACGACGGCGATGCCGGCGTCGGGTCGCATGAGGTGGAAGTCGGATTCGGAGTGGTCGGTGTCCTGGGGGTGGAAGAGACGTTTGGATGGCGGGGGCTCCTTGCCTGAGACCATCTCCTGGGTGGTGCCGACCCAGACGTTGCAGTAGTTTAGGTCTGTGGAGTGAAGGTCGTCCTTTGCGGTACTGTTCGGGGAGCTGTAGTTGCTTGTCCCGCCCTGGGACCCGGAATTGCTCTTGTTCTGTGCTTCAGCCATCTTGTTTGCCAGCTCTTGCTGGGAGATGTTCTGGGGCTGACGGAGTGTTTCTTCTGTGTCCTTGACTAGCTCGTCTTCCCTGGGCCAGCCGGCTCCTATCGGCCAGCCTTTGACACCTCGTTGACGGGCGTAGCCATCCACAATGGAGAGCCAGTTCTCCCGCTTGATATCCGCCGACGCGTCGAAGGCAACAATGACATCTACGTCCCTACCTGGTCTGAGTAGCGGGTAGATGGGGAGATTGTTGCTCATTCCTGCGTCCATGAGGCGGAGATGTCGACTTTGAAAGATCGACTCCGGGCAGGACGGTGGCAGTTGGTCTTTCATACCTAGCACGAAGTTCGGTATAGTGGCTGGGTCAATCGGGTGGACTCGTACGAGATCCTTCGTCTTGCCTTGGATGAGAGAATCTATACCTCCGAGGCCTGTGATACCTTTGATGACAGGGCGTATTTCCTTGTAATAGTGAGACAGGGTAGCACAGAAAGCACTACCCCAAATGCCCATCAAGGCGGAAACACGTAGCTCAGGAATGGGGGAGATCTCCTCGGGCTTGACATTTACTCCACCATTGAAGTGCCTTCCTAGAGCCCACGTCGGTATGCCCGCGCTGAGCTCCTCGCAGAAAAACTCATAAGGTGTGAATTCGAACCATTGAAACCATGCCTCACTCTTTGACTCCTTTATTAGGTCCTCGGGCTTCCTTTGTTTCTCGATGTTCTCCATATTCTCAAGCACTGGGATCTCATGGCGTACAGCCGTGTAGATGGGAAGTGGATGAGCCCCGTTGGCGAGATTGTACCTCTGGTTCGATAATTTCAGGTCTCTGTCTGACACTCCCAGTTCTCCCTTGGGCACCAGCAGCCGTGCAGCCAGTAGCATGCCATATATATCCACCAAGCCAAAATCTGCACCAGGATCGCCCTTCAACTTTTCGACCAACCCGCTGAGAAGGTACTTATTTGTGGGAGCATTGGTGAGAAGTTTGAGTGCAGCCGGGGGAAAGGCTAAATGAATTCCCAGTCTGTTCTTCAGGTGGTCAACCATTTTGTGGAAATTGCGTCCTGTGATCGATGAGTGGTATAGTGTCTGCAGCCAGCAACTTCCACTGACACCAGCAGTATAGGTAACACAATCCCATAGGCCAGCTTCCTGGGTGGCCAGATACGAGCCGGTTCCAGCCACAAGCGCACGAAGCCCGCCTCCCGAGCCGCACATGGCAATGATAGGTACATCGTCCGGATGTATGTCATCTTCGGGGAGGTTAAGGTAGGAGGCTAGCGCCTTGATTGCGTATTTTTGTCGCTTCTGCCTGTACGCCAATTCTTCATTGCAAAGGGTATCCCCGACACGGACCCTGGCCTTTCGCAAGATTTCCGGATTGAGATCAGGGTCATGAGCTTCGTTCCAGATGTCGTCCGCAAGGGAGCCAGGTGCCATGGAGAGCTCGCGCTGGAGTTTTTGCACCGACAAGGGGAGCAATCGGGTCCAATCAGGAATGATGTAGTTTTTGATGTTATCAAACTCAATCCAATCTGGGGAGCCGACAGACTGCTTTACCCCTTCGAACTTGTGCAGGACATTCGTCCATATGGAGCCTGTGTCGCCATTCTGCGTGTGACCCGAAGTACTCCAGTCCGAACTTTCGGATGATTGATCCGACCGATTGTCGAGAACCCGGGTTGGGCTCGTGGAAAAGAGGGCTTTTGGCTCGGCCTGCAGCAATAATTGCTTATTTGACTGAGTTCGTCCACCAGTGTTGTAGAGGATGCCACCGCCCAGGGCAATCAAGACGGTAGGAGGAACGGTCCATCGTAAACGTAATGCCTGTGCAGCCCCCATGTTGGGAGGGACACCACGTCGGATTGGGGGGGTGGCGGAAAACAACATGCAAGAGCTGAGGCCATGGCGGCCAGACCACGACGATCGTGGCAGGGCTTTAAAAAGGCGCCTTGGAACGGAGCTCAGCTTGGAGACGCGCGCCGGAAGCATGCCGGAAACATGACGACATGTCACGTGGGGCGGAGGGACCAGCCTCGGCGCCACAGACGGGCCGAGTTTACTGGATGGGGACTAGCGTGCTCGTAAATGCGCCGCCGCTGTTCGTCCGGGGAGATGAAGGGGACAAGCGGGATCAAGCTATGCTTGCTTCATGAGGCCAGGTGCCTCATCAGCTAGCTGTTCTCTTCGCCGTGCTCTCCTTTCTCTGGCCTGACCTCTCGGGCCAAAGACATGACATCACCTCTCCCCGTCGCGAGTGTCTGATTCCGGTTACGCATCCCTGATTGCCTGACACACTAGCGGGACCTGCCGATCGAGGTTCGAGTCCTCAAGCCATGGTCGCTCCAAGGAATGCCGCCTACGCGGAGGAGAGCGCCGAGGTGGAGGTGTTGTACGCCAACCTCGAAAAGCTCAAGCTCCTCACCAAGAAGATCCAGGGCTCTTTGAATCGCCTGGAAACCGGAGGAAACGTCGTCAAGCATGCAATCGGGCCCATTTACAGCAACACCCAATCGCTACAGATCACCAACAGCAACATCGATAAGGTCAACGAAGCCATTGAACGCCTCCGCCAACCTCTCGATGCCAAGGGCAAAGAAGAAGGGATTATACGGTCAAGGTATGCAGCGGCCCCGTGGGTGGCGGGCCAGTTTCGGACTTCTTTGGCTGACATCCGTGCAGCCCCCAGAACGTCGGTTTGCCGCAATATCTCTCTGCCGTCAAGCGTGTGGAAAAGGCCCTGGCGGATCTCAATTCAACAAACCTTAGGTCGAACCAAAAGGCTATCTCCGAGTTCACTTCTTTATTGGTGCTTGGAAACTCTCAGCTCCAGGACATGCTCCGCAGCACGTTGGGCGACCACGTCAGTGCTATCGAACCCCTACACTACTTGACTAAAGGTAGGCACCGACGATACATATCCCAGTCAGAAGGAAATTGCTAATGTCTTGTCTCGCACCAGAACTCTCGTTCCCGTCGCTACCGGAAGAGACTGTCGCGGAGTTGGGACCGGTCTGTGCTGCCATCGGCTCTGCAGCAAGCTATGGACCGCAACGGGGCGATGGTGGAAACCCCGCCCTCAAAATCTACGCCGAAATCCGTGGGCCGTATATTACATCGAGTTTGCAGAACCTGGCCATAGCATCTCTCAATACCGTCAAGCGACGAGCTGCCGACGGCCCCTATAAGCAGGGCACCAATGGCGTTGGGATCTACTCAAACGCTTTGGAAAGCTTCATATACGCGGAGCATGATGTTCTGGTGCACATCTTTACGGGGGATCAACGGGGACTGGCTCTGCAAGCAACTTGTCGCTCCGCCTTAGCCGAATATGCACAGACTCTGCGAGAGCTCAACCAATACATCAAGGCAAACCTCATGACGGACTGCTTCTTAGCCTTCGAGATTATTGAGATCGTTACTGCCATGTCATATCGCGTGGAATCGAAAACGGGCGAGCTCAAGAGCTTGTTTATCGAGGCTCTCAGGCCAGTGCGCGAGACTGCAAAGTCGTCGCTTTCAGAGCTGTTGGAAGAAACAAAGCGCAAGGCTGCAGGGATTGCTATGCTTCCACCAGATGGCGGCTCCGTACCTCTTGTCAGCGAGGTTATGAGCTCTCTGACTACTTTGACTGGCTACTCCGGGCCGCTTGCATCGATCCTGACATCTCTGGGAGATGGAAACTGGCGATCCACATCCAATGCAGCACCTACGGCGCCCCTGGATGTCAGCCCGGATAGTCTGACGCTCCTGTCGCACTTCATTCTGGACATGATCGAAGCCCTCATGATCGCCCTTGAAGCGCGAGGCAGAGCGCTTCACCGCTCGAAAGCGGTCCAGGGTGTTTTCCTGTCCAACGTGTTTTGCACTGTTGACCGCTCCATCCGGCAGAGTTCCGAGCTAGCCAGATACCTTGGCTCCGCGGACAGCATTGCACGGATCGATACCTTCCGCAAACGCGCCACCTCAACTTATCTCGATGCATGGAAAGAAACCTCCCATTATCTTCTGGACGTGCAGTATACCTCTCGGGGCTCTGGCGGGTCAGCACGGCCGGCGTCTGGAGGAGTCGTCGATTCTAGTGTCATCGTCAAATCCCTTTCGTCCAAAGACAAGGATGCGATCAAAGACAAGTTCAAGGCGTTCAATGCTAGTTTCGATGAGCTGGTGACCCGCCACAAAGCCTTGTATATGGAACGGGAAGTCCGCGGGGTGCTGGCTCGGGAGGTCCAGGCTGTACTGGAGCCACTCTATGCCCGATTCTGGGATCGCTACCATGAAATCGACAAGGGGCGAGGCAAATATGTCAAGTACGACAAGGGCAGCCTGTCTGCCCAGCTTGCTGCATTAGGGTGAGGGGCATTATCTAGAGATACCTTGTTAGTTGTAATGTGATAATCCTAGTCTTAGTTTGAAGTCTCGAGTTCCCCCACGTTGGCGATCATGTGATGATAGCCCCTCCAGATGATAACGTGACTGATAAGCGGAGACCCCGCCGGATGTAGTCATTTTAATTAATAGGATTATTATTTGGAGGTTGGAGGGCCTCCGCCTCGTCGGGCCCGCACCAAAATTTCCTGGCATCCCGCACACTTTCTCCTTGCCCCTCCTCCGCCTTTTCCCCTGTCCCTCGTCACAATTCTCGTGGAATCCCTCCAATTCCCTTCAATTCATCTCTGTCAAGATGGCTTCGAGCAACGATGTCTATCAGACCCCTCTCAACTCTCGCTACTCCAGTAAGTCTCCCCATCCCACTCCAGGCAAGCTCCCAGTGTCCCGTGCGATATCGGACTAACGGTGCTCCCACCCCCAGGCGATGAGATGAAGTATCTCTTCTCTCCCAGAAACCGCTTCTCGACCTGGAGACAGCTGTGGCTCTGGCTTGCCGAGTCCGAGCAAGGTAACATTGTCTCTCCGACTCTCGTCCCCCCACGCCCCGCCGACTAACCCGCACAGAGCTCGGTTTGCCCATCTCCGACGAGGCCATTGAGCAGATGAAGGCCCACCTCACCATCCAGGACGACGAATTCAAGGTTGCCGCCGAAGAAGAGAAGCGCCGGAGACACGATGTCATGGCCCACGTCCATGCCTATGGCCAGGTTGCTCCTGCCGCCGCCGGAATCATCCACTGGGGCGCCACCTCCTGCTACTGCACCGACAACGCAGACCTGATCTTCCTCCGGGACGGACTCGATATCCTCATCCCCAAGCTCGCAGTCGTCATCGACAAGCTGTCTGCCTTCGCTAAGCAGTACAAGGACCTGCCCTGCCTGGGATTCACCCACGGACAGCCCGCTCAGCTTGTTACCGTCGGAAAGCGCGCGTGCCTGTGGATCCAGGACTTGCTCATGGACCTGAAGAACCTCGAGAGGGCTCGCGATGACCTGCGCTTCCGTGGTGTCAAGGGTACCACCGGTACTCAGGCCTCTTTCCTCCAGATCTTCGAGGGCGACCATGACAAGGTTGAGCAGTTGGATGAGCTTGTCACCAAGAAGGCTGGCTTCAACTCTGCGTTCATCATTTCCGCCCAGACCTACACTCGTAAGATTGATGTCGACGTTGGCAATGCCCTCGGCTCTTTCGGCTCGACCTGCGAGCGCATTGGCATTGACATCCGTCACTTGGCGATGCTGAAGGAGGTCGAGGAGCCTTTCGAGAAGGACCAGATCGGTAGCAGTGCTATGGTGAGTTATTACAAGGGCCAATGAGAGCGGCAGGAAATGCTAATGCGGCTGGTCTGTGCAGGCTTACAAGCGTAACCCCATGCGGTCCGAGCGTCTGTGCTCTCTCGGAAGACACCTCCAGAACCTTCCCAAGGACGCCTTGGACACCTACTCGGCCCAGTGGTTCGAGCGCTCTCTTGTATGACTGCTTTGCGTTCCAGGTCCCCGAGAATCTTTTCATTAACTCTGTGGACAGGATGACAGCGCTATTCGCCGTATCAGCATTCCCGAGCTTTTCCTCTCTGCTGATGCCTGTCTCATCCTTCTGAGTGAGTAGCCAGCCCATCACCCAACCCCTGTCCTGATGCTGACGACAATTAGACAACGTCTCCTCCGGTTTTGTTGTCTACCCGGAAGTCATCAGACGTCATGTCAACGATGAGCTCCCCTTCATGGCCACGTAAGTCCTCGTTTCCCCTCAGCCGCGAAAGCCCCCTGCTAACCCAAAGACCATAGTGAGAACGTAAGCTGCCGGCGACCTGAACCCCCTCCCACATAAAATACTAATGATAAATTGACAGATCATCATGGCCTGTGTGAAGAAGGGCCTGTCCCGCCAAGACGCCCACGAGGAAATCCGTACGTCGCGGCCCCCAATCAATCCCACGCTAGTTAGCCCTAACTAACAAACCCCTGCACTACAACAGGTGTCCTCTCCCACCAAGCCTCCGACAACGTCAAGAAGCTCGGCCAGAACAACGACCTGCTCGACCGCGTCCGTCGCACTGCCTTCTTCGCGCCCATCCTGGACGAGCTCGATGCCCTCCTCGAACCCAGCACCTTCGTCGGTCGTGCTCCCCAGCAGGTCGAGAAGTTCACCTCCACCGAGGTGAAGCAGGCTCTCCAGCCGTACGAGGCCCAGGTTGCCAAGGCCGAGACCTCTGCTCTCTACGTCTAGTTTCGCGCACACACACTTCTCATCGAATTAGCAGGGCAAGCAGGCAGGACAGAAATGGATAGATGACGGGACAGTCCGTATTATACCACGCAAAAGCGAAATCGTCATGCTAAATGTCAGCAAAGATTTGTTAAAATAAACGATTTGTTCAAGACGGGAGAAAGAAAAGCAATCCCAGCAGATTCCAGCAGCGCAAGAGTCTATGTATATAGATAGTAATTGATGAGACGATACGAGTTGTTAATAATGCACATTTGGACTTTTACTTTGGGGTAAGTTGCCTACCCGATGCTCCTACCTTAAGGTTCAATATCGTACTTTGGTCAAGTTGCTGCTGCAGCGCGGCTCAACCAGCCGGCTGCTGCAAAACAAAGTTTGGCCAAACTCAAAACAGGTGGAGAAGTCAACTGGGATGCTAGTACTACTACGGAGTATGTAGTAGGTCTTTTTGAATGCCACGATAGATGAGAGCCTGAGGCTGCGGTTTGAGACGCATGTAAACCGGATTCCAGTGTCAGTGCGGCTGGGACGGCCTGAGAAACCCCACTACCCACCCAAGCCACTTTTCTTTTGCCGGCACACTCCGATATGGATTACTACCGTTGACCTTAGGTCCACGTTTCAGTTGCTGGTACCGCTATGACCAGCCACCTTTTTGTCGCTTATCTCATGCTGGTTTGTAGTGCAGGACGCTAGCAAGGAACTGCATAGATACGGTAGCAATAACGCCATCGCCCTCTTATACCGATTAGATGGAGGAGATGGGGCTGCAAGATACAAGGGGAAACATCAAGGAAACAACAGTAAAAAGGTCACATCGTTGTAAACTAGAGCAAAAAATGAACGCTCGAACAGAAGCGAGATTGGTCTGGAACGACCTTAGTATGATACGCCAAAATTCGAAAAATAGGAAAGACACTATATAACAAGATAAGCAGCGAAGAACTAGATCTCTGATGTCCGCTGGATAGATAAGATGGAGATAATTCCAGAGAAGTTGAAAGAGATGTGAGCCAACTAAGGCCCTTTGAAGTTGATGCACCTGTTTTCAGAGCACCCAATATCGTGGCCAAATTGAAGAGGCCTGTGAGCGTACGACACCATTGTGATGTCCGCATTGTGAAGTAGTCAAGACCGGTCACGACTTTAGAGGGCAGACAGCCAGTTGATAACCTAGAAATAAGTGTCATTCAGAGCATATGATAGTGCAAGGTGCAGAGGATCACTCACCATCATGGCCTGAATCAAAGCCACCTTCTCCCCATAGTGTTTTCCATCCCAGCTGTCGGCCTGAAGTGTCGCGTTGTACATAGCCAGGGCATCCAGACCTCGATCACGGGCTTCTTGGATAGTATCTTGTGAATACTGCCAGCTGGAAGCGTGGATGTTGTCCCCCGAGTCTTTTTGAAGCCCGGGAGCGGTGGGGCCTACCCAGAGAAAAGGGGTGTTTCGTCCACTGGCCTGGGCCAATTTGAGCCATTCCTCCATGCTACTTTTAGCCGTGGCCAAGGAATAGGAAGTGGAAAGTGATAGACTCAAGACCACGGGTACTGGCTTGTTCCGGCCAGCCCCTCGGCCGACCATTCGACGAAACTTTTCGTACGCGTTCTTTGGGGCAGGCGAGCCGGCTGTGGCGAGGAATGCATGAGGGATATCTGAGAACACGGTGAGAATCAGTACTCAAGCCCAATTACGAGCGTTGCCAGGCTAGAGGAATGGGATGCTCACGGGAGGGACAACTATAGGGTCTGCGAGTGGGTTTGCCGCCGTCCTGCGCGTCTACATCGTCGCTGGAAGTGATCCGCAATGGCAGACACGAGGCACTGGTGAACTGAGATTCACATCGGCAATTGTGGCTATGCTCCTGGTTTATCTCCCACTCTCTCAGGGATCCGGTCGCCAGGTCCTCTCGTAGAAGAATGTTGAACCCTGCATAGGCGTCGGCCAGGGAATCATCACCAATGAAGATGATTCCATCAAATTTGCGTAGAATATTGCACACTTCAGCGCTAGTAAACCAACGGTAGGAGCACCCTGAGCGAGAACGGTCAGTCAGAATGTTACAAAGGCGGTTGCCGCCCAAACGGAATCCCCCGAAGCCAAAGAGTCAGGCACGGGGAGGACGACATCGAGTTGGCACTTGCCTTGTGAGGTATACGCAGCATCGAAGCCATGACGACCGCCATTGCTCATGGCGTTGAGCAGCGCATCACGGGTTTGGCAGTAGGGGTTGCCATCACCGGATTGAGGGGGGCTGAAGAGAGACAGGGACGAGATGTCGCACTCTTGACGACCCAGGTAGGGAGCCAGCAAACTATGTACAAGACGGGGCCAGATAAGCAAATTTGGCCATCGACAAGGGACGAAAAGCACCAGGAGGCGGGGGAAGCATCTGGAGACTTACTCATTTGGTGGCTGGGGGGTGAGAGGTTGTTGGGAGGAGGAATAGAAGGGATAGTAGAAGACATCCCGGATGAGCCAGACGATATAGAAGACGCCCAACACCCACAGACAGGCCATCAGCTTGTATGTGGAGGACCGCCAGGTGACCCTACGAATCAACCGTCGTCCGTTGGGCCCTTCGATCGGGCCGCGTCGCTGTGGAGCATTGTTCTGTTGCATCCCGGAGAAAGGATAGGCAGAGGCTTCGTTCATAGTGGAGGATAGACCCAATGATTCGCTGTGGGAGGCACGTCGGCGAGACATATTGGGTTTGTTTACATGAACATGCAGCCGGGGGGGTGGTAGTACAAGGAAAGGTAGGTGGTCAGGGAAGATGCATCTGCTGAAGTACCACGGTCCTTGTTTGCTTAGGCGAATAGATGACTGGCGAATGCCTGGCGTGACAAGGAATCGCCGATGCCAGGAGCAGACCAGTGAAACGAGAGGCCCGGGTAAGGTACCTAGTAGGAAGGATTACCAGCAGACGTAATGGGGCCGGCCAGGGAAACCTCCCCGAGGGGTAGGTATCAAAGGAGGGGTGACTTGAGGCCGAGCAGGAAGTAGTAGTAGAAGCAGGTAGTAGGAGTGGCGTGGGACACAGAATGGAGGGGAAAGTAGCTGAAGAGTGGAGGGCTCTTTCCTCAGGTGTCCTTCTGATTGGGAAGTTGGAAAGTTGGGATATTCCCAATCGGTGCCTCTTTCCCTCTGTGGTCTTGTCTCTTTTCCGTTCCTTCCTTTTCCTTCTTTCTCTCTCTCTCTCTCTCTCTCTCTCCCTCTCTCTCTCGCCTTCCGGATCTTTCTTTCTTCCTCTGGCCGGTCTGTCTGAAGACCGTTCCAGCAACAACTTGAAGTAGTAAGCAGCAAGCGTAGGATAAGTAGTAGTTGCCCAGTGGTCTTGGTCTCCTTCCCTTTCCGAGCAAGTTCTACTTCTCAATCGTTCTGTTTGGCCTGTTTCAGGCTTTTTTTTTTCTTTTTTGCTTTGGCCCAACGTGGTCTTTCCCCTGAATATTAACCAATACGAAGTCTCCAATTCCCGGGCCACACACAGAATGAGATAAACAGAGTGACAGAATTATACCTAGAGGGCAACGGGGACAGGTAGTAATTATAAGGAGGGGCTAATTGACTGGATCCGGACCAGTGAAGGGCAGAATTTCGGCTTCAACAGCATGAGCGCAAAAAAGGCAATGCTGGGAAGGTTTGCGGATCCTCTCTATCGGGCCCTGCCAATGAGTGAGTGCACAGCAACAACCCAGCCAGATAGTAAGAGAAAGCGCCTCTCCAGTGCAGTCGGAACGATTAACAATAAGAATTGCCAAAAGGAAAATCAGATCCAACTAATCAGTCTATAATAAAAGAGTTACCACCCAACCAACGAAAAAAAAAATTTTTAATAGGAAGAGAGGATTAAGAAAAAAAAAAGGTTAAAAAAAAAAAAAAGCATGACGAGGGTTTGATGTTCGTGCAGTGCCGGTTTGCATCATTTCCCCCCCAATTTTTTTTTCGGGTTAGAACAATAAACCCACAGGGGAACGGAAATAAAAAACGAGCAACTAAAAACCAACAGTGCCCTTATTAAAGCCGCTGGAACATCCTGGGTAAGGATCCTTCCTCTGCATGCAAACAAACTGGTCGATGGGGCCCGCGATCCATCAGTCCAGTGTGTGTCCACAACCGGAATGAGCTATAGCCACCATCATAATACATAAGAATGGCAACAAACCCACTCCCGCGCACAAATAATAACGAGTCTCGGAGGAAGAAATTGGTCCGTGACATCAAATCGGACACTTTCCACTCACCTATTACGGCCAAGTCTGCCCCTCTCAGAATAATGGGTCCTTCCCTGGTGACGCTGACACTTGGGCAACCAAAAAAAAAAAAAAAAAATAAGGTAAGATCGTGGGAGGGACATGAAACGGTCTCCCAGGAGAACTCAAAGAAAAACCAAGAGTCCACCAGAGTTGCCGGTGCTTCCTCGGCGATTTTAAGCAGTCAACTCACCGCGCGGTGAGATGACGGCCAGTCAGATACCCTGACGGGAAGATACTCAACTGACAACTAGTTTTCCGGTTGGTGGGCCAGACAGGTGTCAAAAAAGTTAACGAGACTCCACTGACAAGAAGGTTTCGGGCGGAAAGACATGCGAGGAATAAGGAATTGGGACGTGAGACCGGAGGGTCGCCAGCTGGAAATAATAGTCACTAAGTATGCCCCGGGATTCTTGCTAATGGAGAGCCCCTTAGGGGAGGGACAAGGGCCTCAGAGCCGGTCCATAATATTGTCCTCTCCAGGACAGGGGGGGTAAGGGGGTTGGCGGGAGCGCAATCGGGCTCCATAGGTCTCTTGGGCTTGTTTCTTCTTCGAGGTGATAGAGCAGAAATGACAGAGAAGATCATGACGACGCGATGATGGGGAGGGTCGACACCTGCCTAAAAGGCTGGGGTTGGGCATCTGTTTCGTTTCGTTTCTTTTTTTTTCTGTCGCCTTTTCTTTTTCTTTTTCTTTTTCTTTTCTTTTATTCCCTCGCGTCCCAGCCCTATGTAACGGTTGGTGGTGTTCTCGCCTCATCGCGTCGTCCGCGTCCTCTCATCTTTATCAGGACGCGGCCTAGTCTGATTGGCTCTCTCTGGCGGTGGACTAACAGCAGAAGATGCACCACGAGGATCTTCGCTGCTGCTGCGGCCGTCGTTTAAATATTCTACCTGTGCCTCTTTGCTTTTTTTCCTCTGCTGTCGCCAGTGGGATCCATCCAGTGACAATCCCACGTACGACGTGGCTGTCCAGCAGTTCGTGTGCTGGAAAATTCTATTGTTCCGCATGCAGGGACAATACAGAATACTAGGCCATGGAGAGAGTTTCCACAACAATACAATTGATTTTCTTTGTATCCTCGTCCTCTTTATTTCGTATTCTTTTCTCTTCCCGTGGTCGCTCCTAGGGATCATTCTTACTTAATTCTTTCCAGCGTTCTGCCGGTCCTGCGAGGCGTGGACATAGCATGTGACTTCCTCCAAACTCAACCCCTTTTTAGGAGATCACGAGGCAGATCCGAGAGCGATAATCAATAATGTCCCAATCCCATCGTCCGAACATACGAATCGGGAGCCGGTGTACGGAGGAGTATACATAAGCATGCTGAGAACCATGAAGAACCGCGGGCGACTGGGGAGATCCGCGGAAGAGACGAGCCTAATCAGGTACCTTGACCAAAGGAGCCAGCTGCGCCTGGACAAGGTGGACAAGGT
This sequence comes from Aspergillus sclerotiicarbonarius CBS 121057, assembly GCA_003184635.1. Lineage (NCBI taxonomy): Eukaryota > Fungi > Ascomycota > Eurotiomycetes > Eurotiales > Aspergillaceae > Aspergillus > Aspergillus sclerotiicarbonarius. The sequence goes on along the minus strand of KZ826336.1, from coordinate 331,375 downwards.
GGACATGGAGGGGTAGATTATAAGCTGAATTGGCTGATGGCAGCAGGGGAGCCCGAGCCTGGCCAGGGACTATTGCTCTTGCCTCATGGGTCCTAGCCAGTCGGAGTGCGCGTGCCCCGGATTCGAACCACCTCGGACGAAGGGGAGATCCGGAGAAAGGTTCAGCTTGACACCGGCAGTCCCGTGCGCGCCGACCTATTGCTGTGTACTCCTAACTGGAGCAATAATGCCAACGCCGCAACGGGGGATGGGCGTGGGAGCGTGCAGCAGAAGTCCGACGGTCGGCTGAAAGGGTCTACGGGGATAGGCTCTGCATGACCTGACCAGTTTACTCCGTAGATAACAGGGCGGGCATCTCGTTCAGCTCAGGCGATTCACGGAGTATTTGAGCCCGACATGGTCCTGCTTTTTGCCGTGGACGGGTGGTGCGATGGGCGAAGACGGTTGAGTCTGGCTCCGAATCGGCTGTTGGTGATTGGATTGGAAGTGAACATCCTCGGCCACGCACGGGATTGCAGACGGCAGACGGCAACTGCCCCCCCCACCCCCCACCAGCGCACGTGACTCCCCGGGAATTGCGAGTCTCCGCAGCAGCCAGCATCCAAAAAGAGTCATCCTCCACCGGTCGGTCTGCCCACCTCGACTTCCCTCCGCCCGTCTTCCTCTCCTCCCCTTCCTCCCTATCCTCCCTCCCCAGCGTCTCTGTCTCCCCGAAGAGTACGCCTGCCTACCAGATGCCCTGTGGAAGCTCTTTCCCTCGTTGATCTGTTTCCTGTTCGCCACGACTGCTACCGGAGGCACCACTCCGGGGAATTCGTACCGCCCGCCGTTCCGAGCTCGCCTGCGAGCGGAGGTGTCCCTCAACCTCGGTAGTCCTGCCACCCCCCAGCCATCCACCCTCACAACGATCACAATTGACTGACTGGCACGCTTCCAGCTGCTCTTGACCACGCGGGGCGTTTTTCCGGCTCATATTGGTTGTATCGAGTGCGATCCCAGGCCGTCCGGCCTGACATACCGTTGACATCATGTGGAAGCCGTCGGAGAGGCTGATGGACACCATCAGACATTATGCCAGCTTCCCTGCAACTGGTGTCTCTCTCCGGCAGATGGTGCAATTTGGAGACCGGCCCTCGACAGGTTAGCTTCTTTCCTTCCCCAGTGATTCCCTTTGCCACATGCTCGAGTGACCCCCATGCGCTAACCTCGTGATCTCTTCCCCAATCAGGCACTCTCTTTCGCGCGTCCCAATTCCTTTCCGAAGAGCTGCCCATACGTCTTGCTCATCGCGTCCAGGACCTTGGGGAACTCCCCGATGGCCTGAGTGAAATGCCGTCCATCAAGAAGGTCCAGGACTGGTACGCACAGTCGTTCGAGGTATGACTCACATGTCAACCCAATTTTGGTCCGGTGGTGACTGACTTGTCATGTAGGAAATTATCAACCTACCCCGACCGACCCTTACCCAGGAAGTCAAGACCCGTTTGCTACGTCCGGGGCGGATCAATGGAGGATTCTCAAAGGTCCTCTCCGAGACAACGCAGAACCCCAGTATCCGTGAAGGACAATATCGGTCCTCCCCCTCCTCCTTGTTGAATGGTAATGGCAACGGCAAAGGAGCTGCGGTGGGACGGAGGTACTATGCCCCATCTGACGATCAAGGGAATTGGCCACCGGAATTGAACGATTACAATGAACGCTTCGCCAGGACTTTACAGCACATCAAGCGGAGACACGACAGTGTTGTGACTACCGTCGCCCAGGGTATTCTCGAATGGAAACGAAAGCGCCAACGCCTACAGATTGATTCCACCGTCCAGTCGTTCCTCGATCGGTTCTACATGTCCAGAATTGGTATACGAATGTTAATCGGCCAGCACATCGCCTTAACGGAGCAAACGCATGTTCGACAACCAAGCTATGTCGGAATCATATGCACGAAAACCAATGTACGAGAAGTGGCTCTTGAGGCTATTGACAATGCTCGTTTCGTCTGTGAAGATTACTATGGTCTTTTTGATGCGCCTAAGGTGCAACTTGTCTGCAAGGAAGATCTGAACTTCATGTACGTTCCGGGTCACCTGTCGCATATGCTCTTTGAGACCTTGAAGAACTCCCTGCGTGCGGTGGTGGAAGCCCACGGCGCAGACAAGGACGCCTTCCCGGTCACCAAGGTTATCATTGCAGAAGGCAAAGAAGATATTACCATCAAGATTTCGGACGAAGGTGGTGGCATCCCCCGTTCTGCCATCCCCTTGGTCTGGACGTACATGTACACCACCGTAGAGCAAACCCCAAGTCTGGATCCCGATTTCGACAAGAGTGACTTTAAGGCGCCTATGGCTGGTTTCGGATATGGTCTGCCCATCAGTCGACTGTATGCTCGCTACTTTGGCGGAGATCTGAAGCTGATCAGTATGGAGGGGTAAGTTATGTTCAACTGCGAACCAATAGACTGGGGAGCTAACTTTGCCCAGGTATGGCACCGACGTCTATCTCCATCTCAACCGGCTCTCGTCGAGCTCGGAACCCCTGCAATGACAATTACCAGTCATGAGGGATGGTCGTGTCCGGTTCTCTACTTCCCACAGACTACATCCTTTTTATACGGAACCGGACCCACCACCATCCCAAGGATTGACGCCTATGAATATTCAAACTGCACGTGCTCGGATGCGAACCCGGGAAATTTCCGAACGCAAGCAAGTCGGTGATGCAGCGAGCCTGCTCAACGCTGAAACGCGGGGGTGAGGTGACTGCATTGCTTGATATTAATCTAACCCCAGTCGGGTCGTCTGGCGATGCGCATGACAGGGATTGCCGAGGCAAGGCTTCTCCTATAACAGTGTGTTGCTGGTTCGTGCCTACCGGCTGAGCATGTGATGTGGCTTCTGCAGGCCTTGTGGGTGGAAAGGTGCACAATTTTGAAATTTGAAAAGTGATACTCTAGCATTCTCTTCGGATGCAGAGGTTAAGGCTCAGTTTTGGTCTATTAGATACCCTTTGGTACGATGGGCCGCATTGGAAGACGCAGACGCTCAGAATGGGGATTGGCGATCTATAGTATAGATGGTTGAGCGCCTGTGCCGACTTCCTTGGACACCATCTTTTTCTGTTTGGCTTATTTATTGTTATGGTTGTTTGCTCATTTGCATTGGTTTGACCCTCCTTGTATAGTATTTTACGGATTGACGGGATATGGTATGGTATGGTTTGGATGTATGTACACAACGCAGCGACGTGGATATTCTTAACATCCTCTTTCCACACCCCGTGTAAGAAACCAGCAACTTGCCCTCCGCCGAGACAAACCAACCCCCAATAACCCACCCCGAGAAACCCCCTCATCAAATGATCTAGTACCTACAATTATATAAAATCCATCAATCACACCCCCTCAAACAACCCCCGTCTTCTTTCTCTCTCCCTCTCCCTCTCCCTCTCCCTCTCCCGATACGACGAACTCTGCAACCCCCGCCCCTTGGGCCCCCTCCCCACCCGATCCGGCGTCCCCATCCTCCCCTTCATCTTCGCCGACGACACCGACCCCGACCCCACCGACGCAGGCGACGACTGCATCGCACTCCCTTGGCCCCCTCCTCGAACCCCCCTCTCCGGCCGTCTCCACCCCGCATCATCCGTCTCATACACATCAACTACCCGCCGGGGAACAATCATCGCCGCCGATGAGGAAGAAATACTCCCGCTTCCGCTCGACGCGGTGGGATGGTGCACCGTGAACCGGTCTGCGCGGATCGAGGCCGCGGACTCGGAGTCCTCGGGGGCGAGAAGCCGGGAGAGGAAACGGCGACGGGATTGGGGGAGGGTCTTGAGTATAGTTAGTATTTTGGTGATGGTGAGGAAAGGGGGGTAAAGGAAGGAAGGAAGGGAAATTAGTACCTCCTGCGCAGCCAAAGCCTGAATCGTAAGCAATTCTCTATCCAGAAGGACGCAAAGCGCAGCATGTCGTTCTTCTCGAAGTCGTGTCCGCATTCGACGCTCTTGATCTAAGGTTGTTTGGTATAACGTTGGGCCTAGATGCGGGGTGGGAGTTGTGGGGTAGGCTGTTTCCCTCCCTCCCTCTTCTTATTAGTACTAGTATATATATATATATATATATATATATCATACTATGATGTGATGTGATGTCGTGTACTTCGCTTTTCAAAACTCAACGCATATGAAATGAAAAAAGAAAAGTGTGCGGGGAGGGAAATCATTTCACAAACTTACCATACCCCATAATCCCCGACTGTGGTCTCGAATGCAACGAATAATCTAATTCCATTTCATCCGAGTCGGTATCGTGATCGAGGTCTTCGTCCGAGTCCTCTTCCTCCTCTTGTTCCTCTACTTCTTCTTCCTCGTCTTCTTCGGCGATGATGTCGTCTTCTTCGGAGTCGTCCGAGGCAATCACGATGGGGTGTTGTTCGCGACGCCCGGGAATGGGGACGTTGGGGTTGAACATTTTGGTTTTGGTCTTTGTGGTTTGTGGTTTGGTTGTGGTGGTTGTGGGGGGGATTTGAGATGGGGGGGTGTAGGTGCAGGGGTAGGTGTGGGTGAGTGACTGGTATAGGCAGGTCACGTTTTCAGTGTAGTTTAGATTCCGTTCAGAAGTAACAAGTGAGAAGTGAGAAGGTCAATCAATGATGTGGTGAACCGAAGGGGAAGATTGGATCCGATAAATGTATCGTGGATGTGGGTTGGATAGCACGATATGTATGCGATAGATCGGGTATATGTGATATGTGATGTTTTGATTTAGAGCTCCGAGTCAGCTCCGGGGAGTGTACAGTCGAAGCTGTCGATGATAAAGACTGGATGGACCCTGATGCAAGGCGGCTCTGAGAGGTTGTACGAGTCTAGGTAACTGTGGGCGGTAGGCGGTTCGACCCCGTCCGGCAGGATCAGGCAAGTAGAACACCAACCAAGATCACGCTGGTTGGAGAAGATGCGCGAAGCAGTGTGGAGTGGAGGAAGCGGATGACGATGGCGGAGGTGGACTTAAACTAATTAATTAACCATCGCGCGTTCAGCTGCTTAGTCACGGGTTGTGCCCTACATGGCTCATGGCTGAACGACAGGTCAGATGACGGGCCTCGCGCCCACCCGCCACTTGATGCAGCTCTCTTGATCAGATCTTGGATTTGTATTCGGTTCTATCGGATTTTTATCTGCGCGACCGTAACGCGGTCATACTCGAACAACCCTTCTCCTCGAAGATTCCAATAAAATAACCCCATCTGTGTAAACAGGGTGAAATAAGAATAAGCTAAAAAGCACCATGCCAAACCGTTAAATGTGATGTAAGATGGGAAAAAAAAGTACAAGCGAAGATCGAAATGCAAAGGTCAACCCCAGCCACCAGCTTGGAAGATCGGAAGGACGCCCTCAACGCCAAAGCATAATGCCGCTAAAATGACTCGCAAGCGCGCCTATCGGAACCAGGGCATGTCAGGAAGCCGTACGGTGTTCGCATCGTGAGAGCTAGACGAATAGATTGAGCACTTCAGCAACTCTAGGCGTGCTCGAGGACTAAGTACCACGCCCTCTCGAGAGAATCTAACACCCGTTCATAAGAGTGTTCGTGGGCCATTCATAACCGGCATCCGCCCTTCAATATGTCAGTGGGTTATTGACACCGCTATCAGAGAAATAATCACATACCAAGTTGTTTGGTTGTTGTCGGTGTAAGCGTTCGGGTGTTTGGCAATGTAGTCCGTCGTCTCATAGCCCGGTGGGTCGCAGGTGACACTGATGTCGTTCGGGTCCTGGTAGATCCGGATGTAATCGAATCGCATGAACCCAGGCAGGTAGCTTCGGATCGTTTCGTTGATCGGAGCAAAACTCCAGGCCATACCCAGGTTCATCACGATCGACATGGGCTCCATGGGAATCATCCGCTGGCCTACGTTGCCGTTGGGTCCAATGGCTCGCCCGTCAAGGGTCCAGGTCTTATCCTGGCCCACAAACCAGGTCACGTTGCCCACGGCACCTGGGGTGTACTCGAAAGAATATACCTGGTACTCGGTTCCATTGTACCACTTGTTGTTCAGGTTAGTCAAGCCAGACATCGCCTGCTGGTACGGTCCTCCTCGGTAGGTGTTGATTTCGGTGATATGAGGATCGTACACGGCGGTGTAGTCTGCAGAATGTCAGAACGATGTCTCTAACTCATGCTAATCAGCTGTCACAACACGTACCGTAGTCAGGCATGTACCAGATGTCGAACGGGGCCATCTGCAAACTTTGGGACACGGTGCCAATGATGGCGTCCGGGTTGTTGTTCAGAGCGCCCACGCTGGCCTCGATCACGTCAATTTCGGGAGCGCCTCGGGATCTGCCCGGGGAGGGATGATCGGTGCCATTGCAAGTGCAAGCCGGTAAACGCATGCCGGGGAGGAAATTGATCCCGTCGGTAGAACTCTGGTTGGGCGTAATGCCGGCATCGCATTCGTCGTAGTAGCTGTAGGGCCACATGCCATCCGTAGTCGCAGCATAGCCCGGTCGGCCTAGGTTGCCCATCGCCCAGAAGCCAGGCCAGAAACCAGATACATCCCCAGCTCCGGGCAAGGATATACTGGCCTCCAAGCGACCACCTGAGAAGCAGAGCTTATTCCAACTCTGCACCATTCCCGAACGGTACCCCAGCTCATGGTTGGTGAAGGCATCGAATCGGATCTCCAAACTTCCATCTTTCGTCGTGACGGCATCAGGGTCATACCACTATCAATCGGTCAGTCCGGTGCGCTACGGGAAATCGAGATTGGTACTAGCCTCCAGGTCTTGCGTCACACCATACCAGAAGTCCATGGCCTGATAATAAGGGTCGTCGCCGTCATAAAACGACCGGCCAGGGGTTTCGAACTCATCAGAAAACTACACCAGTCAACCATTGTTCAAGGTCACCGATAAGTTCATTTGATACTCACCACCAGATGCCATTCCTTTCCGTCTGCTGATGTCTTTTTCATCGCAGAATCCGGTGTGTCCGGGTCGATTAATCCCGTGCGTAATTTGGTCAGTCCCACCCGGTCCCCTACGTCGAGACATAGGGAATCATCAGTCTCGCAGCTGGATTTGGCCGGTTTCTCCACCCCGCCCACCGCAGATCTAGTAGCCAGTCAATAAGAATCTTCCTCGCACCACATGGGCAATCAAGGCAGGTAGGGATGCCATACATCACAGGATAAGCAACAAACAGCACGACAAAGCCCACTGTTACGAGTAGCAGTCCACCAAGATTAACCAGACCCCGCCTATTCCACACATCACAATCAATATCCCGGTCATTCGGATCCGGGTTGTGCAAGTAGTCGTCTTTCTCCACATCCTCAGGAAACAATAACAACCCTTCTGTTGGCATAATGTTGTACTTTTCGCTCACGGTCTGGGTGTTGACATCGTTCTCATCGCTGTCTGCACGCGAAGGCGCCCGAGATTCATCGAAACGACTGTATGAATAACCTCGGGCATCATAACTGGCTGCCTCTGAGCTCCAGCTCGTGCGCCGCGACCGAATGGACAGATCCGGTGACCGGGCTTGATACAGTTCTTTGTGGGGATACGGCTTGGGGGGTATTAAGAACTCCGTTGATTCCTGGGGAGTGGGCGAACCCCATGTCATCTGCAATGTGGCTTCGGACGGCGACTGCACCATCCCGGGGGTCAACGCCCTTCCAATCTGCTGGTGTGGAGGGACTGGCACATAAGGGTCGTCGGAGTCGGCAAACGGGTCCTCTCGCCCTGAATTAAGAAGAATATGGGGTGTCTCTCGAAGGGAGGGATTTGAGGACATCCTGTGCGAAAGTCCGTCTCAAGGGACTGGACTGGGTGGAATGATGTGGTTTCCTGTGTGATTATGGATGCGCAATAGTAGATAGGGCAATATGGGATCAATATTGCAATGGCAGACAGCACCGGACCCGTGTCTCAGAATCCCAGCCGTCAATTTGTGTGCGACCTTTCACTTCCTCGTGCGCTGTCTTCAGGCGTGGATCCCGACTTCACCCAGATGAGACGTTTCAGTGCAAGCCCCGATATTATTGTAGATGTCCTCAATTCCTCCGTAATCGTAACGAGTGACGGTAGACGCGTGACAGGTATAAATATGCGAAAGCGCGATAATGAGCGGACAGGTCGTCGACCTGATGTCCAATGATGTCTATGGCTGATACATAGAATGATATGCACTCTGGAGTGATTGTAGGATTAGCGAGGGTTCGGTTAAGGGATATATTGGAGCGGATAAAGAGGAACAGTAGCGCACCGCTAAATCGCTCACAGGCGGAAGATAAGGATGCGAAGAATCACTGCCGTGGAGGGGGCGGGAGAAAGAGAAGGGTCAAGGAGAGACAAACAGGCCAACGGGAGACAAATGAAGGTTGGTGACCGAAACCACAAAGGGATGGATGGCAGCGCAAAGAAGAAGAGAAGGAGAGGGAGAAGAGGTGAAGGCGCGAAAAAGCCAGCGACCAACAATGCTCATCGCAGGGCGGGAGGTGATCCTACATACATGGATGGACCCAAGCTTTGTGCCCACTGAACGGGATCACTTTATTTGCTGGGTGACGGCGGCGTTACACCTGCAGGTGGGATAATTACAGGAGGTACAGGAGGTACAGGAGGTACAGGAGGTACAGGAGGTACAGGAGGTGCCTGACCCAAACAAAGGCTGGTCTGCCATCAACCGAAACCGGTTGGAACGACATCGGGGAATGCATTATTAAAATAGAGCCGGCCAGTCATTGGTCCCTGAAGACCCTGGAGTCCCTGGCTGGGTGGGGGTCTGCCGCCAAAGTTTGGGGATTGCGAGTCCCAGAGGGGTGGCGCCTGCATGGACGCTGTCTCGAAATGAGGTTATACTGCGTCCCGGCCCCCGTTATTGGCTGTCCGCCTGCAACCATGTGATGGCCAGCTGCAGCTGCACGCTGGGCACATCGTCCGGCCAGATTCTCACCATCCCCGTGTGAAAGACACTTTTTTTTCCCAGACCAGCTTTTTGTGAGGATGAAAAAAAAAAAAAGAAAGAAAGAAAGAAACGGAAAAGGGAAAGAAAAGGAAAAGCGGGAGGCAGATTCCTGAATGCTGGGAAAGAATTCGGTTGCCCTTGGCTGGCGGAATGACGGGCGTGAACCACGGGAATCCTTTAGTTATCAGCGCGGGTGGGCCGAATCCCTGGGCTCGGCAGGGCCTCGGGGGCACTAGTCCTGTTCAGGCTAGGCGGTACCAGGATGGAACGGCCACTAGGCGCTCGCGAACCTCACCTACATACAGATTACTAGGAGTATTACCGAGGCGTAGCGCCGATCCTCTCGCGCCCTGACCGTATCGTATGGTCACCCGCATTCCTGCCGCCCGTGGCCATTGACGACGGCATTCCGTCTCCTGGCGCTGGGATCTTGTCTCCTGGCCATATAAAGAATTAAACGGGGGGGAAAGCATTGAATCTCCCTCCCACTGGCCTATAGAACCTTATTTCCCCGGTTGCCAGAGCACTGGCGAAATCCTTCTGCCGGGCCGCACGGGAGGGCCTCCATCGCCAAGGTCTGGGTTCTCAACCCGGACGATTTCGGTATATGCCTGGGTATTGAATCCAACGGGCTGGCGATGGGCCGTTGTTGCTACTTGCTAGACTCTAGAGTGCAGGTCAGCCGGGCAGCAACCGAATCGCTGGGCAATAACCCGAGTCTCCATCGCGATCCAATGGATCCTGTGAAACATGCTATATTTGGTGTTTGGGATTGATCCAGCAGCCGGCCCGTTGGTAATGTTATTGCTCCTGTGGGCATTACCATGGGGAAGATTCCAGAGTGCTGGATTTCCATCTACCCGTCAATACCCAACGGTAGTCTCGAGAACACTCCGTAGGGAAGAGAGATAGGAAAATTCCCATCGTACGGCGCTATGAACCCCTGGCCTGTGCTTTGCCGGTCAAACATCCGCCCGATGGCCTGATGGATATCCACATTCCACGATTGGCCAGGCCGTTGTTACGCACCCAACCTGCGATGATCGGGGGCCTCGAGGTTTGGTCGCTCATGACCTGTCTCGTGGGGGTGCTGAACATAGTTTTTCTTTTTGTGTGTAATGCAACGCAGCCACGGGGACAGATGTGGTGCGCGATTGGAGCAGATGGATGAATCAATCTTCCGCTGGACTCGACAGGGAAGCAAGTGGTTGGCTGTTTTTCGTGGTGATTTTGATGATGGGAAGATCGAATTGGTGACACGACACCAGCTGTGATGAAGTATTGCAGCCGTGCTACTCTGTGCTCGACAGATGGCCTTCAATATATATGTATATATGGCTGCCTATTACCCATAATACTGCACCTGAATACAGCCTCCTATATTTGGTGTCTGGCAAGTTGACCTGGTACTTACTATATTCTGATTACTCGGCATATGGTCTCTCTACCTGACCCGATATTGACCCCACATCCCCCAACACCTCAATATATATCCCACTCAGTAAACCATTATCACCAACCACCTCAGTTCCAACCCCAAACAAATCTACTCTGTACTAAATCCAACATAAAAAATCAAAGAACAAAGAAAAACCATAGAGCCCAGAAATTCCCCCCCATTAACCACCCTACACACCTCCTCTCCCCTCCCCTCCCCAATTCACCCCACCCAACCCATGAACCACCAAGTAACAGCCAGTGACAACCAGTTCACTACACATTCAATACTACTGAATCCCAATCCCCCCCCTACATAAAAGAAAACCTACCACCCACCCACCACCGAAATAGTAAACTTTCCAGAAAAGTGAGTCTTTGTTTAAACTTTTCTATTTTACCCGTTGACCCAAACTTCCTATTCGATAGTAGCTTCGGGTAACCCGGGTTTTTGGGTCACTTTATTTACAACCCTGAAGACTTGTTTCTGGTTTAGTGATTTATTGTTACAGGGGTGTGTGCGTGATGTGTGGTTCACAGCCATGCATGACTGTTGTTTCTTTGGGTGTGGATGTGGATGTGGATGGCTGTGTGTGTGTGTGTGTGTTTCCAAGACATACATCTACGGTCGATCACATCGCTAGTCCCTTGATCAGCGTTATTGAACTATATCGCTGTCTATGGCTTTAGGCAGAAGAGGAAGAGGAAAAGGAAGATGGAGAAGAAGAAGGAGGAAAGGTAAGTTTTTTTTTTTTTTTGCATCTTAGTGCTCCATGCCTGAGTATCATATGGTTCCATCCTCAGGCATTAGTTATTAATTAAATGTTAATCGTTAATCGAGCAGAAGCTGACCTCATCCTCCAGTACATATCCAGCTGTGACATTGCATATCAACTCTCAGAAGAGGAACAACAGAAACAACATAACGAAAAGAAAAGAAAGAGAGAACACCCCCGAGATTGCGCAAGAGCAAAAGAACCATTTTCAGTTTGTACCAATCAGTCAACCAGTCATTCAGTCAATCATTTAGTCATTCAGTCAATCATCCAGTCATTCAGTCATTCAGTCAATAAGTCAACCACTGAACTCTTCACCACTCAGTCCGACGCAGTCCCGTTCAGCTCAAATCACTCATTCAACAACGACCACCCCACAATAGCCACATTGCCCACCAAACACGGATCAAACCGAGCAGCCGCAGCCGGACTACATCCCTCAAGCCCACATCGAAACCGACCCTTCTCCCTCTCCTTAAGACTCAACACCGTGCTGATGATCTGCAACATCCGAGAGATCCCCGAGGGCATGTAACCATCGGGCGCCGAGAGCTCAAAGCAAACGAAATTGATATCATGGCCGTTGGGAATCGCCCGACACGCGAAACGCCATTTCTCCATGATGTTTTCGAGGTTGGGCAGGATGGCGTCGTTGCAGACATCGCCGCTGGTGGTGGTGGTGGAAGTGGTGGAGGAGAAGGAGGAAGCAGGGGTGGGGATGATGATGGCAGGGGAGGTGCAACGGTAAGGGTATATGATTTGGAGCTCACGCAGGATGTAGAGACGGATGATGCGGACGTGTCTGGTGATTTCGTTGTAGATGATTTCGTTGGAGAAGCTGATGAAGAGGTGGTAGGCGTTGCGGAAGGCGAAGATGTAGGAGAAGGGGTCTTGGATGATGGTCTCGATGGGGATGGTGGTTTCGCTGGGAGCGCCGTTGTCAGATATCCAGCAATGGAGGCTGTTCGAGGCGTCGGTGGCGATTATGATTTCCGTCATGGTTGGATTTGCGTTTAGCAACGAGGGTTATGAGAGGTATAGAGCTCTTTGAGAGGAGGGTTGAGAGAGAAAAGGGCTTTGAGAAAGAAGGTCTGTATTGGTGATGACGAAGAGAAGCATGCAGGGAATGAGAGAGAAAACTCTGACGGTTACGGGGCTATCAGCAACACTGGGCGTCATCTTGTTTGTGATGAGGTGAATGGCGCGGGTCGAGGCGGTATGACGATGCGTAATGGATATACGATGCTATACGAGCCTAGAGCAGGTGAGGATCCATTCTGCCATATACTTCACGGCACGGATATTAACACTGGTGACAGGAAAGAGAGGGCAGATGCCCCAGTAACCCCGGCTACAGACGGCTTTGTTCCCTGTTCAGATCTTGTGAATCTGTCTTGACAGATAGTCCTATCACCGTGGGTGGAAGAGAATGAACGGTTAGGGCTGGAAGAGACTATGTTGGAGAATGTGCATTTCCCTGAATGCTTACAAGAGCAACTGTGCTAGCAGTGTCTCGGTGCACCCTACAGTATCAAGCACTAATCGAAATGACACAAATAAGAACCATATCAACCCAAAAAGCAGAGAACACAAATATTACCATGCTACATTATCAGCAATTTCACATACAATCAACCCTATCACAACCCTAGGCAGCAAATAACCTCCATAACCCTCACACATAACCCAATATCATGAATCATAATCACAAGCACAACACAGTGTACACAATGAACCCCCCTAAGACTCAATCGCCTTAGCCCTCAACCCAACAAGCAACCCTCCCTGCCCATCCAACGCCAAAACAAAATACTCAACCCTCGACCTCCCCACCTCAACCCGATAAACCTTGACATCAGCTGCCTGCTCATCCCCCGCCGACGCCCTCACAGCCCTCAACACCCCCGCATACTGATTCTGGGGATCAAACGTCGAAGGCGACAAGGTCTCAATATCAGCGGTGAGATCTTTATCCGGCGAGATGAGATTCGAGAGGTGGGCTGTACCACATTAGCTCTATCATTCATCCACATAGAACATATAACCAGAACAACAAAGCGAGAGAGGAGGAGGGGTTAACGTACAAGCATCCGGCCAAATCCCCCTCGCAGCGCCGTCCCATTTCAGCGCGACGGGTTCAAACGGCTCGTCTGTTTCGGAGATGTAGAAAGCGTCGACGGAGGTGAGGGGTGCGGGGATGCGGACGTCCGTGTGGATGGTTTCGATGCGCGCAGAGGAAGAGCTCGTGGTGGCGGGTTGGGATTGGCCGGCGGTGAGGTCGGCGTTGGCCTTGTTCAGGAAGGACATGTAGGCGTCGTCGGACGACATGGTGCGGGTGGTGGTGAAGGTGGGCAGAGGGGTGATGTGGGTTGGTCTTGTTGTGGTGGAGAGGATGGAAAGGTTGTTGTGAAGATGAGGTTGCGATGGACACAGGTGGTGGTAATGGGAGTGTTGAGTCGGAGTGATTCGGATAGGTTGTAGCTGGGCTGAGGAGAGACGAGGAAGAAGTGTCGTGGGGAAGGACGACGAAATTGAAGCCCAAGGCGCAACGGGATCAATGACGCAATGACCACTGCGGCTGAGCGGCCACCGTCGCAGGCACGCGGCACTCATCTGATTGGCGCTGGGAGAAAACGGGTGTCAGAGGGGAAAGGGCCTTCTAGAAGGAAGTACTAGTAGTGGGACGGAGAGTGGACGGGAGATGATGGATCCTGGAGGGAGTGACAACCAAAGTCTTGCTGTTGCTGTTGCCGGGACGAGCATCGGACCCAGCAAATTTTGCAGGCCGAATTTACGCACCTACCAGGTTTACCCCCGAGGATCCATCCATCCATCCCTACATGATGATTGTGTACATATTGGGACCAGCTCAGTAAATTAATCTTCAATCACTCATTATCGTGTAGCTACGTCAATAACTAGCCCAAGACAACTGCTGGGACAACGTGAAAGGTATTCTCGCTTTTTATTGAAACGTAATATAATTTGCACTACACCCAACCGACATTTCCATAAACACCTTAAGCGGAAGTAACAAGGTCCTTCTTGAGGGTACCCAGGAAGGCACGCTTCTCCTCGGGGGTCTGGAAAGCACCGTGACCGAACTTGGAGGAAGTGTCGATCCACTTGAGCTCGACCTTCTCGGTGGCCCTGCGGCTGGTCTGGGGGTACAGGGTCTTGCGGAGGGTCATGACACGCTTCTTAACACCGGGAACGGAACCCTTAAGGAGAACGAAGTCGTTCTTGACCTCACCGTAGTGGACGAAACCACCCATGCTAATACCCTGTTAGCTAAAAGTCAAAGATTCCCACGCCAGGAAGGTACTTACGGAGTGATCTGCTTCTTGGAGATATCGAACTCGGTGGAGGCGTTACCCTCGTCGGTGCCCTTGCCAATACGGAAGACCTTGTGGTTGCAGGAGGTACGGTGGTGGTAACCCATCTGACCAGCACGGGCAACAGTCCACTGGACGTGGTTAGGGTGCCAGGCACCGATACAAGCGACCTTACGCAGACCCTTGTGGGTCTTACGGGGGAGCTTCTTGGTACCCCAACGGCTGGTGACACCCTGGAAACCGTGACCCTTGGTGACGGCGATGACATCGATCATCTCGTCCTGCTCGAAGATGGAGTCGATCTCGATGGGCTTCTCGAACAGGTTGCGGGCGAAGTCAACCTTGTCGGCAACGGAGCCACCGTTGACCTGGATCTCCATCAAGTGGGCCTTCTTCTGCTTGAGAGGAGTCTTGCGGACCTGGGTGTGGGCGAGGACACGGACGACAGTGCAGTACTTCTTGACGCGCTCGAGCTCGCGGGTGATGGAAGCACCGCTCTCCTCGGCGTGCTTCTTGGCGTACTTGGTGAAAGCCTTCTTCTTGCTCTTGTACCAGTTCTTGTAGAAGCGGCGCTTGACCTCGTCGCTCAGGTGCTCAGCCCAGACGGTGGTGAGAGAGCGGAGACCACGGGGAGTCTCAATGTAACCGACAACACCGACAGCGATCAACTATCCGAGAAATTCAGGTCAGCCATTGGACGGGCCAGACAGAAAAAAAAAATTTTTTCTTCGCGGGGAATTCACGTACGGGAGGAGTCTCGATGACGGTAGCGGCCTCAACGACCTCCTTCTTGTGCATCTTGGCACCGGGTCTGTCAAGGTCACGGACAACAGTGGTCATACCGGCCTTGTAACCCATGGTGGCCGTCAGGTGGACGGGCTTCTTGGCGTCATCCTTGGGGAAGCTGTCGCAAAAGTTCAGTATATCGCCCTCAATATCCCATCCGGTTCCTGATCCAAAACTAACCTCTTGACCTTTCCACGGTGTCTGGCGGCACGCTTGCGGGGCAGGTAGGCAAGAGAGCCTGTCGAAATCCATGTCAGTATGCTATCCACACAAGACCTCCAAATTTCAATATCGATTGCGAGGTCGCAAAGTAGGTTGACGAACCGTGCCGAGGCGCTTCGTACTTCCGGTGACTCCTGTAAAATCAATCGAGTCAGCGACATGGCTCCATTGAGCAGAGCATTGCCGTGGTGCGGCAGGACCAACTTACATCTTGACCCTGTTGTCGTTAGTCGTCGAAGTGGTGAGTGAGAGTGTCTATCTCTGAGTTTGCCGGAAGTCGTATTTTGCACGCTTAACGAGTGTGGGCTGATCTAAGCGAAGTCTTGGCGTGCATTACCCCTTCGGGTTAAGCGATTTTGGGACCGACTCGGGTTGTTCTGCCTCAGGCCACAGGGCTCGGGTCACGCGCACACCCACCTTTGCCCTTTGCTCGTCACCTCGTGGTCGCTGCCGTCGCTTGGTCGGTCGGTCGGACGGACGCCGCGATTCCTACAATGTGGCAATCACCCCCCATCCCGGACCTTTCTCATTCCTCCTCATCCACTCCGCCAAAAACACCATGCCTGTAAACCCCGGACCACTAGCTCTACCCCGATCTCGTTGGTGAACGACACACGGCAGGTCGCAGGGCGGTACGGTGACCACTGTCCGACCTGGACTGGCCCTGTGGCCACTGGCCCGACATCCACCGGAGTCCCAGACCCAGAATTAAGGCCCCCAGTGAGGACCGTCCCCACGATTGAAACGCACGGTGAGACTTGGCGCCCGTAGCTTACACTAAACTTCTTCCGCGGGAATTTAAGAGGAAATCGCAAAACTCCAGATTGTGTACCTAATCCATGCCAGAATTTCCCACATTGCTACCTTATGTTTTAACATGCACAGGAGACATTGACAGCAGAGCATATGTAAATCACTATGTTTGAATTTCCGGGCTGCCCAGGGCCAGCATACCACCCTGCACAACACACACATCAAAAGAAGGGAACAGACAACAGCTGACTATCAAGACCGCCCCATAAATGCCAATCCTACAATACAAACAAGCGTTGGTGGTAAAAACAGTGCAGGAACGGAACTGCCACCGAAAGTCGGGAGAGAAGTATATAGACGAAACCAAGGAAACAGGGAGTGGCGAAAACGAGGGCAGGGGGACTTCTCATGACGAAGGTTTCATTCGGACTGTTCTTTCCTTGGGCCACGGTAGACCAACCGATCCATCTCAAATAATACATCAAGTGGTGTCGCACCACAATGCTTCTTAAACAGTAGACTCGGGCTTTGCCGGCGTAGGGGGGTTGCCGCCGCTCAAGACCCCGTTGCTGTTGTTGGCACTCCCCGACCCACTAGCGTGTGGGCTGCCCTTCACAACAGCACTGGCTCGTTTCTCGTCATCATCATCATCGTAGTTCTCATCCACGTCCATCTTCCGTGCCGCAGGCTCGTGCCCAGGGGCTTGTTCATTGCGAGTAGGCTCTTCTTTCACTTGAACCTGCGCGGACGCGGATCCGGAGGATGGTCCGTTGGAAGCTGCTGCAGCGCTCTCGGCCATGGGAGGGAGACTAGGGCCAGACGGGTGGGGGGGCATGTGCTGGATAGAAGGCAGCGTAGGAGGGTGGTGAGCGGCCTCGGAGGGATGATAGTTCTCGTTGACGCGACGCTGGTCCTCACGTCGAATTTCTGAAGAGCTACGTCGTTGAATCTCCCCGGGGGACGGCATGCGGTTGGGGGGAGTGACGCGACGAGCCAATTGGTGGTCATCGAGACGGGCACGGGTCTCTTCGCTGGCGAGCTTCTTGACAGGTCCCGCCTCCGCTTCCCACTCCCGACCACGCTTCATAGCCGAGCCAGGGCGTTCCTCGCGCTCGCGGGCAGCAGCCTCGGCGGCACTTATAGCAGACGCTGGTGGCGGAGCACCCCCTGCGATACCCCCACCGCTAGCGCCCTGTACCGGGACACTAGGGCCATGGTGGTACTGCTGGTGGGGATAGGTAGATCCCGGCGAGGAAGGACGCTCATCACGCAAGGGCCTGACCTCCGGGGGAGGGCTGAACGGACGGTGGTAGGGAGGCAGAGCGTTAGCAGAACCAGGGCCATTCGGACCACCGGGGGCAGGAGGAGCAGCAGGGGCAGGCGGCAAAGGTCCACGGGTAGCAGGCGAGAAGGCAGTAGCGCCACTAGCACGATCGAGAGCGGAAGCGGGGGGGTTGGCCAGCTGAGGAAGGCCATGGACAGGCGCGTAAACACTCGGGCCGGTGAGGGTGGTCTTCGGAGAACGGGTTGGCTGCGCACGCACAGCGTCGGGGAAGCCTCGTCCCGGTTCTTGTCGCGGGCTTGGTTGCTGGAGAGAGGCAGCGGCACGGACGGCATCACGGGGGTCAAAACCATTGGCGGCTTGTGCCTGGGCCTGGGACTGGATTTCATTGATGCCACGGTTCCAGTCAGCTATCTGTCTTGGTGGAGCGGGAGCCTGCGGGGGTGGACCACCGGTGGGCGCTGGTGCACCCCATTGAGGCGCCGGAGGCGCTCCGACACCAGGAGCTTGATAAGCCTGGGGATGAACATCCTGCGGCTGAGGAGCGGGGGCGTTGCTCTGACTGGAACCTGACAACTGGCTCTGGAGGAGCTGCAAGCGCGCCTTGATATGGACATTGGTCGGGTCCAAATCAGCAGCCCGGCCGTACGCATCCAGCGCGTCCGCGATCTGGTTGTTACAGGACTCGTACTGCAAACACGTTAGTGCTCTTCATCAAGGACTTAGATCGGCAGGCTGACTCACCAGAGTTCCTAGATCGTACCACACTTCCGAGATATAGGGGTTCAAACGGATAGCACGAGAATAGGCATCCAACGCGTCCCGGTACTGATTGATCTGATAGTAGAGCACACCAATCGAGCACCAGAAGGTCGGGTTGCGACCGTCCCGATAGACGGCTTGCTGATAAGCCTCATAGGCCTTGGGGTACTTGGCTTGCGACATGTAGCAGCGACCGAGAAGATACCAACTCTGGGCATCGCCGTTATCTGAGGGCGATTAGCACAGTGCACGATTGAAATCATGAGCAGAACGTACCGGAGCTGACGGATTTCTCGAGGTACTCGATAGCCTTCTCCTGGCTAGCATAGTTGTTGCTTTGTTGGTGGTGCAGCCATCCAAGCTGTTGTAACACCTTCGCATGGTTGGGATCACGGTCAAGAACCCTTCTGTAGGCCTGCTGCGCAGATTCGAACTGGATATCCATTAGCGATTATTCCCATGTCGTGTGGGCCTTCTGAGTTGCTTACATCTTTCTGCTGCTCATGGACGTGGCCGATCTGGAACCAAATGTCCTCCTCTGTCAATGGGCGAGGAGGATCGGTCACGATGTATTTGAAGCACTTGAACGTATTAGCAAGAGACCGCAAACATTACCGTAACCATTTATAGGCATACCTCCAAACTCTGGGCAAACTTCTGCTGCTGCTTATAAATTATTCCCAGCCTGAAGTAGATTTCATTGGCCTTTTCGAAATCAGGCGCCATGCGCATGACCTGGGAGAAGGCTTCTTCGGCGTGATCAAGCGAGCCATAACGGTCGTAAAGGATACCGATTCCATACCACAATTTGGGCTCCTAGCAAGGCTGTTAGCCGGCTGTCCGCATATATGCATGCAATTCTACTGACCTTGGGATCGCGCAAGTGGTAAAGCGCCTGTTGGTAAGAGGTATACGCCTCCTGCAGATTATCCATCATCAGATGACAATGACCTAAAGAGCGATGTTAGTCCATTGCCATCAGAAATGCAACAGATATTATTGAAAGTACCTAAGCTGCCCCAGGTTTCCCCACTGGTCGGATCCAACTTGAGAATATTTTGGAGATATTCAATCGCCTTCGGGAATTGCTCCTTTGTCCGATAGATACAAGAGATCGCATTCATGGCAGGGATTGACCACTGGTTGTGCCGTAAAGCTTGTTCGTAGGCATTTGTGGCACCGTCCAAGTCGCCCATCAGTTCGGTAAGACCGCCTTTGCGAAACGTTAGCGACAGTCAGCTAGCTGAAGCTTGACGCGCTAGGATAGCGATCCACTTACCGATTTGAAGCCAAACCTGCTCATTGAGCGCGGCGATCTTCTGAGCGGTGCTCAGAGGAGGGCCCTTCTGGCTTTGGGACTGCAACGGCAAGTGGCCGTTAACCTGTGGGTGAGCTGCAAGATGCCCATGGTGAGGGGTCACGCCTCCCGTGGGAGACGGCTGGGTATGGGCCATAGCGGCGGCTCGAAGTTAACCCAAAACGAAGTACAACCAGATCTCGACAGTGGTGAAGCTTTTCGCTCCCATAAATTTGCGACACAATGATGCAATGACCGCCCGTGTCACTGAGAGGTCGTACAATCCCCGGTAGAGGTAGTCGCGCAAACCAGTCACCCAATGATCTTCAGACAAGCGCGACCGCGTCCGGGAAAGGTTCCCAAGAGAACTGCCGCACAAGCGAATCTAGAACCAACGTTGTAACGACGGCAGGGTGTATGGAAGGAGCGCGAAACTGTGACAATTCCTGTCGCTCGTGATAAGATGAGGCTGGATGATGCGAGTATGCGAGCGGCAAAGAACGTGCACGGTCAATCAAGTCCAAGATGCAGCTAGATGGCCGGAGATGGGGCAGAATGACGTGTGGAGAGTATAATTAAGCAGCACGGGAAGGGGCAAAGGATTGAACGGCACGATTCAGAAGCAGACAGATGAAGCAAAAGCGACGGGAGGATGAGAGGGGGGGGGGGGGGGCAAAGTGGGGGGTGGGGAATTGAAGTCTGGAGGGGGGAGTAACAACGAGTTACAGGGCAGGGGAGGCAAAAGCAGGAAGGGAAAGGGAGGAGAAAGAGAGAAGAAGAGAAGGGAGGGAGAGGAAGAGAGAAGAGAGGAGGGAAAGGTCGAGGGGCTGGTGGTAGAGGGCGAAATTTGCCAAGCGGCGCTAGTGGTTGTGCAGCTCTCCAGCAGTCAGCGAAACCAAAGGAAAGCACGGAAAAGCTGAGATGGCGGTCGTCCGGCGCCAAGCCGAAGACAGGCAGCTTTACGTCCAGGAACGGCCTAGCGGGTGGGGACAATCTGGAGTCGTGTCCGCGGGTATTTACAGTTAATATTTTCCGGGCGCCGGAACTCAGGTGAGCGCCGGGGGATGCATTCACCCAAGCTACGATTACCACCAGCGTCCTGCAGGCGACGGCACAAGAAGGCAAGGCAGATAGGCGGTCTCATTAATTTATACTTATATTTATTTTCTTTTCTTTTCTTTCGTTTATTATCCTGGCATGTATACATGGATGGTTGACTCGCGACCGACTAGCTAGGGGAGGGGAAGAGAGAGAGGTATTTGCAAAGGAAAAAGCAAGAGAGGGTAAAAAAAAAGAATTTTGCTTAATACCTACGACATACATATGTACCCCATAAGCATCCGCCTGTACTCTAGTCACCGCGTGTTGAATCATGGGCAACTCCTTATTTTGGGATGATTTCTTTTTTTTTTTTTGCCTCCTTGGGAGACCCAGTGGATTACTTTCTAATGAGGGGTGAACTTTGCAGTGTGATTGTACTGAGGAAAAGGGCTTAGCGTCCTGTTGGCAGGCGGGGCGGATGTGATAGTGAGGAGTTAAGTTGGGAGCAAATTAAAAAAGATGATGGACTATGGGCAGTAGCCTCAGTTTGACTAGGGTAGAACTGGGGGGGGCGCACTTATCATGGGACGGGTTCAACGAAAGATTTAGTGCGGATGGATTCGAACCGCCCCGAAACAGGGCAGTGTTTGACGAGGATGCAAGCGCCGGAGCCAGGAAGGCAGCTCCAGGGATGGGGGGAGTGTGGTAAGTCTAGCACGAACCCCCGGTTGTGACTCGCCGAGGGGCTGCAGGTGGGCCATGGAACCCAGACCCACCGGACCTCTCTTCCCCGTGCCCATTTATTTATTATTTAATAAATTAGTGCCATCTGTACGGGAGGCCGCCAATAATTCCTGACTGCGGCAGTGGGGCCTCAACCGACATCCTGCGCTACCTGACTGGCGTATGCCATAAGCTCAACCACCTAAGCTCCCGGCCGCCTAGTCAGGCATGAGGCGTACTCCACACTCGGACCACCTGCAAAGTGCAGAGTCCAAATGTTGCAGTCGCCCCCCTCCCCAGTGGCTCACCCAGAAACGGTCTGGCAGTCTGCTTACTGTCCGCCCTCCCTCTTCCTAGTTCCTCCTCGGTGCCGGACAATACATGCACTTGCGTACAGATGGAGTAGGACCCTCTGCAGTCCACGCTCCAATGTGCGGCCCCATGGTCCTGCCGGAGGCGCCGCCGAGTAACGACAGTCGGGTCTGTCAACCAATACACAGGGCCGACCCCCTCCTTCATCACTGCTGCCCCTTCCATCTGCCAAATCAGACGGCCAGCCCATTGCTGCAGCGCTGCATATTCCCGACTATACTCAGCGGTCTGCAGGCGCCTCGACCGCGCAGGTTTGGGAGGAAGGGACGGGAAATGGGAGGTAACAAAGGGCGAATTAACTTTGGATTGAGATCATTGTGTGAATGACGCCCGACATGCCCGTAGCGCAGCAAATCGGGGAGATGGATTTGCTTTTTTTTTGCTGGCTTTGCCCCCTTCCGTCATGGATCGTTCAGAGGCTTCAGCCGCGGGACTGCCGCAGCGGCACGCTTACTTAAGCACACTAGCAGGCCGTAGTTAGCCAGATCCCACCGCATGGGAAATGCCACCTAGCGAGATACCGGCACCAGCCACCAGCCACAGATTCTTAACGGATTCCTTTGAGTGGGCCGTTCCCGATGCTGATCCGTCGGCTCTTCTGTTGGTGTCGATGATCTTGATACATCACCTGGGTGGGCCGATCCTTTTGTCCTCTTTTTTTTTCGCCCACTTTTTTTTCCTTTTTTTTTTTTCCCCCTTCCTTTTCCCTTTTTGTTTCCTTCCCTTCCACCTGATGATTAACCCCCTTCCGCACACTAAACCAACTAGCAACCGCACGGGACTACGAAAATAACAAGAAGCCACCTAACGCAGTGAACCCACCACTGGGCACTAGACTGGCATTTCTTCGGCAGGCCACCACCCCCTTTGGACTTTTGCGGCTTTGCCGTATCAGGGTCCCAACGTCGGAAGGCTAGCAAGCTAGCTAAATATGGGACGGTAGATGGCTTTCACCGTTCAGGAAAAGACTCCTGGATGGGCGCGTCGGGCCCCTATTTTGTCGGATCCGAGTAAATCGCTCCGAAGAACACATCCTCCCTCTCTACAGCGTGTATATATACACACACAGAGACAAGCGTACATGGATGGGTCAGAAATCCTAGTAATCACAAACCAAGATAGCACCGTCACATCGTCGACGGGTAAAAGCACATCATCTGGCTGGCACTGGCAGAGTGACAGAAGTCAGCCCAGTGGAGGCAAGGCACGGATTCCCTCCATCTTACATACCAGATCGAAAAGCCGGCCGACCGGAGCTGCCATCCACCCACTGCCCACTGCCCAGTGATAGTATCCACCCATTCTTCGTACGCCGTATACGCTGATGAATGCCGCCCAGCAATGTACCTGAAACACGACAACGGGAGCACAAACAATGCATTGACAATGTGGTCGGTATGTGGGTTACTCGGGCAGATTTATCGTCGTCGGGAGTCCAACCCTTCCACCACCACACACACCACACGACCAGACCATCTTTTGAGCTTTTCTCGGGGTGTTCTATTCTTGTCGACGTGGTCTCTCCCCAACAAAGAAAGGAGCTCAAGCATGCATGCACATACATACATACGGGCCACTACTATACTCACGCTAAGTCGGGTATTCCCAAACCGAGTGCCGGGTAGGATTTACTATTGATCCATCCCTGTTTCCCAGCTGCAGCTTATCACCTGCACGGCGCTTACATACGAGGCACACCCTGTCCTGTCCTGTCCTGTCCGGGGGCCATATGTACATATGGTACGGAGTACAGCCCGACAGGCAGACACCGATGTCCGCATGGGTTGGTAGAACCAACTGTAGGATGAAAGCATGGACAGATAATCCCTACATGGTCCCATGGAAATTGGCAAGAAATTAACTGTCAGATTCCACGCTCACTTCGTACATATTTCGTCCTACCACCCATGCGACGCCTTTGACAGGCCGATCTCGATGACTTTATGTATGTCTGCGCACAGAGCCCAGCGCTAGAAAAATAAAATAAAAAAAAACAACCCCCCCGGTAGTCCGTACAAATAGGAGCCAAAAGAAAAAAAAAAAAAAAAAAAAAAAAAAAAAAAAAAAAAAAAAAAAGAAAATATGTATGTAAGCAGGTAGGTAGTAGGCAGGTAGGCAGGCAGGCAAGGTAGGCAAACCGTCAGACCCGTTCATTCATTCATTCATTCCATTCTTCTTTTCCCCCCTCCCGGCCGGGCCCGGGGGGAGCCTTTTCCCTTTCCCCCCCCCTCAACGTTACACAACATCATGCGATCCACTCTTTAGTTGCTGGTGTTGCCGCTGCCGCTTTTCACAAACAAATCTTCTGCTTACTACCTACCTACCTACCTACCTAGGTAGATATGTAGTATGTACGGAGATCTGTACCTGTACCTATGAAGTAGTATGTACTACATACTTTTATGTAGGGGTGTACTACTTATATATGTATCTAGGTAGTATCTGTCAGTGTCTCACCCTCACACAAGTTGAAGTCGGACAGGTCGCGCACCTGCCGCGTCGCGTCATCCTCACTCATCCTCATCTGTCTCTATTCTTCCATAAGATAGGTTCACATATACGAAGTATTTACCTATCTATCTAACTCATCCTCTTTCCATCCTATTCTCTGTCATATATTTCATAATATAACTATACTTTTATACTTACCCCCTAAAGTAAGCAAGAAGGTAAGTAGAAATAGACACCTCAGGCACAGCACGTAGTTCAGGCACAGACCACCCGTTAGGTACCTACCTACCTACTAGTAGGGGTGTAGGTACTGTGGTAGCCGACGGTCGACCCAACCGAAAATGTCATTCGGCATGGCCCGGGTTCCGGCTCCGGGCTACGGGTTGGTATGTATGTGGCCTTGTTGTTGCCTTACCCCTTACCCTTACCCTTACCACCCCATATTCTTACTAAGATATGAGTAAGATGATTCCGACCCGGTCTTCGCTTCATGATGATGGTGATGGATTACCCAATGTGGGGTACTATAATTAGTTAGTTAGTTGGGTATGTAAAATATTGACATGATAATGATGGCCTAAACCAAATTAATTAATCCGTCCAGGTAGAAAGAATTAAAAAAATAAAATTAAAAAAAAAGAATTTTTTTCATATTAAGGTTTCTCTCTCAGGGGGACTAGACGGGACTGGACTGGCCTCGTATCTCGTGTGATGGATGATGAAAGTGGTGAATTGGAATTGGGGGAGGGGGGGGGAAATCTAGATCGTGGGATTATATGGAACGCTACGCCGGATGGAGATACCTACCTACCTAGGTAGCCCATGGTATTATTTGGTATCTATTTGGGGGTTTTAGTTTCTTGTTTTCGTATAGTTTTCCATTTCCATGTGAGTAATTAGGTTAGAGAGAGTTCGCTTGGGAATGGGGAATTGGAATGGGGGTAAAATACCCGATGGTCTCTCATTTACTGATTTCTCAAGTAAGTACATTATTCGATCGGTTTGTGGAGCCGAGAGCAGGGAAATATTAGTTAGTTTTTATAGTACTGCGTAGTTAATGTAGTTTGATGATGATCGTTCTTTTACAATTTGATTTTATTCCTTTCGGTTTAGTTTTGTGTACTAAGGTGGTACCTATGGTGGGTGTGGGTGATCATCTGGGCCTAGATGCAGGAACCTTATTGTGATGTTTCTATTTCGGGTTGGATACTTTATCGTGGAGGGAGCTTGGTTTGGGAGGGGGGATCAGTAAGGGACGAGGGGTGAGGTCATGGAGTGTAGATAGTTGCAGCATGCGGTTGGAAAGTATTCCGTAGGGAGAGGTGAAACTTGGGTCATGGGGATCTTGTTCGACGTCATAGGGTGGGATTGCATGATAGGTCATTTCAAGATGCAAAAGCAGTTGGGGGGACTTGCTTGTCCGGTGGGTTGTGAATATGGCTGAGATTAACTGAATAATAGTATATACGATCAAGAGATGAAATGGGAAAAGTCGACCTGCTATATCTAGCGGTGCTTCTCCCAATAGGTGGTACCGTTGCATCAACTCGGGAGACCTCCCCAAGTGCCAGAGCGAATGGACTGGTCGACCAAACGATCTTGACAGGCACATGTAAATGTGACATCCTTCTCTTCTAGAAGGACCCAACCCCTGGCTTGGCGATTTCATAGGGCGGCCATCTTTTCCGGCGAGGATCGGGGATTTCGCCTGACCCCCGGTGAAACAATAGGTGGACGATGACTTAATATGCAGATGGAAAAAAGCAAAGGACCACCGGAAATGACCAGCCACCTCATCATACAAGCTGGAAATGGGCATCTGTTACTCGCCGATGGACTAGTGTCTGCTGTGACACCTTCTCACGGGACGCAGGGGGTAGATAAAAGTTGATGTGTTATCTAGGTACCTCATCAACTCCTTGCAGGCGGGTCACTTGAATGTATCGAGTCACGAGTGACCAACATGCCATGGCCATGAACTACTCGCCCTGTCAGTGTCAGTACTCGGCGGTGGAATTTCTCATTTAACGGAAATGAGGTGTATAGCCCTCAGAACTTCGCAAAGTCTTGGCATGTCAAAAGATCGGCTCCATCTGGGTTGCTTCGATCGTCGGTTTCATGCTTATTGATCCAACTGAGCATCCAGGGTAGAACGTGCTCTTCCCCTTTCCAAAAGAATTCATACAGCAGATACCAAACACGTCTGGTTGTTCCAAGCAGCAAGGCGAAAATATGGAGGCGAAAACGTAAGTATGTGGTGCGAGCTCGACTTATATATCGGATCAACTGTTTCTGATCGTCGGGTCCAGAACGTAGATACGAAGGTGAGTCGGTGAGAACCACGAAAATCCCGACATTTGGTCTTCTTTAGCTCTTTTAGCCAAACAATCTCAAGGGCCGCCACCATTGCGCCAGTGGTGCACCGTCCGCCACCATAGATCCTGCCACCAACGTTAATAAGCCACAACGGCAAGGCGTTCAGAACTCAGGACGCGTCATGTAGGACAAGAAGACAGTGACTGGGCGTTTGTGCACCGAGGGAAAGAGATCAACGACGAGCGATTCACATGGTTTCAGCCGTCCCGGACTGAGAGGCGTTCCCGAGACCTTGGGGGATATATGCACAGTCCTACCCTGTACCTTGTAGCATCCCGAGCGCGTTGCACAGGGGACCCCCAATGTCATTTTGTGAAACTTGCATGGAAGCCATGTCTACGCCGAGGGACCAGCCCTTGTCCCTGGCCAAGAGTTACAGGCGCAGGAGAGTTTCCACACCCGAAGTCTGGGCGGGCAGCCAAGAGTTGTCTGGATCTGGCGGGAAGATGGACCAACGGGAGCAACGGTTCTGGCGATGATGGGATTATGGCCAAAGCCATCACGAGCACACGCCTCCTACCTACCTGCCACGCCGCGCACAGGACCGATCCATGCGGCGAGATCAAAATAGCCAGGTCGGTTAAGTCAGAAGCGGTCGTAATCACCCGGGGAGCGGTGCAGGAGGAGAAGGAGGAGGGCCGGTTGGGCAGAGTTGATTCGAAACAAGCGGTTTGGGGGTGAGACTGACCGAGTCGGCAGGTTTAGGATCAACGATGGGTTACCCATTTGTTGATAAAGTAGCACGGCATGGTGAAGAAACAAGACGTGGGGTCCGCCACCGCGCATCGGGTTACCTAATGTATTGCTGGATCGACCAGCTGGACACGAAGCCAAACCCAAGCCGGCTATACGGCTCGATGAGATGATGCCAGATTCCCGGCGGGGCTGGCCTGGGCGCCACGCTTTTTTGACTCAGCACAACCTTTCCGAGGTTCGGCTGCACCCGTGGGATCTCCCCCGCGAAGTGACCTTGTTTTTGTGTCCTCGTCCCTCCTGCTGCTTCGCCTGCGCCAAAGCGTAGAGTTGAGAATTCTCGCGATGGACCATGTAGTGCGACAGGAACCCGCAGCGTATCAGGAATCAGGATGGTATGGCTGGGTCCAGCGCTATGCTGGATGTGATCTGGCCGTAATACTGCCAAGCCGACCAGCCAACCTCCGAATGCGGATCACGGACACGATTCTGTGCCTGCCAGCCAATCAGGGGAAGCCGGTCGTCCACCAAAATCCCCGCAGAGCCTTGGCATCTTGGCACACGGTACAGATACGGTAACATCGATGCTGCAACGCATGCGAGGCCTGGAAATTCCAGTACGAACGCTTCCCACCATCACCACCACGACGGCAGGACAGGGAATAACTCTCTTCCTCCCACCAGGAGGGAGGGAGGAATTGGATGGAGATGGACATGGCGATGGGTCTGGCTGGCTCTCCTCCCAGGCTTAGGTTCCCACTCCCACTCCCTCTCTCCCTCTCCCTCTCTCTCTCTCCTTCGTTCAGATTGTTTGCTATTTCTTTTCCCCCGGCTCCTCCTCCCCCGCTACCTTACCCCCTTCCTTCCGGGCTGTGCCATTCCCTCAGCTGAGGGCAGCGCAATCCTTCCTCCGCTCTCCTTACCCAACCCTCGCCCACCCAGGGAAACCTCCGTCTCCAAGAGTCCAAACCCTCGCACGCCATGGTGTTGGATGTGACAGTTTCTTGACGTTGCCCATGCCAAGGGCTCGGCAGCTGGGCGTCTTGGCGGCGAAAAAGTAGCCAAACCAGACCTGCCCTTTTCCGCTGCAGTTCTGCCCTGGGACAAGACCAGGGCTCGTTTTCTTGGTCGTCGCTCCTGTTCTTGGACGTTCCGCTCGTCGTCGGTCTTGTCTTGTCTTGGGAGAGAAAAAGTCGTCCATGGCATTCTTATAAGTCTGCTGCTGCCCTCCCTTCCGCTCCTGTCCTCCATTCCTCCCCTCCCCCCCTCTGCTTGCCCCCTTCTCCGCTTGGTCCTTGCCGTCCGATAAGGCCCCCCCCTCCCTCCAGCTCTCCAGCCCTCCAGCCCTCCAGTCCTCCCCCCCCCCTGGTACATGGTACATACCTTGGAGATCCGTTATGCCCCCTTGCACCTGAAGCCATGCGGTGAACTCATCCCTGCCGCTGCTCTTTCGTCGACACAGTACTCTCTCGTGTACGTGTGTACTTCCGTCCCACCTTGTGTTGCTGCTGCGGCATTTCCCAAGGGGGTCGCCCTTGATTGATCCACCGACTCTCTCTCTCCCTCGCCCTCTTCCGGTGTCTATCTTTACCCGCCTCCCTTTCCCTACTCCGCCCACAATGGAGCAGCCGGAAATGACCCAGCCTGCTGCCCATCATCATCATCATCATGATAGTCCCCTCGTGACAGCTTATTTTCCGAACTCAACACCCACGGTGCCTCCTGCAGCTCATCTTCCCCCGCAATTACCGTCACTGTCATCGCCCCAGAAGGACTCCTCTCCGTCCGAGCTCAACTATCTCGACGGCCCCCCCAACACCTCTCACTCCGAATCGCATTACCAGCCACCTCACCATCATTCCCGACGACAGCATAGTCTGTCAAATCCGTCTCAGGATCCTGTGGAGCATATCTATGCTGAATCTGGGCAAGCATCGGTCCCCCCGGAGACATCGGTTTCTTCGCCTTATCTCGAGAACGGCTCCATATTGACCCGAGCTTCAATCACGAGCGAGGCCGTGCGCAAGGAAGGGCGTGTTCGTGGCAGTTGGACGGATCATTCTTCATACATGTCGGGCGATAACCACCCCAATGGCGCATCTCGCGTGCATAAACGAGCGGTCCATGACGATGACATCTCCCCGGAGCCTGAGGAGCCGGACGCTCTGTTAATGGTGGTGAGCTCCCTTTGATCTTCCGTTGTCCTAACCATTCGGCCCGTGGCTAACCGCATGGACCCTAGTTTCGACTCTCCGTCCCCGTCCCCGTATTCTCCTTCTGTGCAGCATTCTACACCATCTTTGGCCTCATCTTCGTCCTCCTGGTTTCACCGCTTCGTATCTGTTCCTGCATACCGTACTTCCGGACCACGTCCTTCCGTGCACAGCTCTGTGATCTGCTGGTACCGCAGTTGCATATCCATGAACGATTGGTCTGTTTGCGGCAGTCCTCAAGTAGATCGTCATCGACTCAGCCAATCTATGACCCGGAAGGATCATTTATTGCAGAGTCCATAGACTCCTACTCCATCGGAGGGCTGCTCATGGTGCTGCTTTTGTCGCCTTTTCTCTCCATCGCCGTATTTCTCCTTGCCTGGATTGCAGCCTTTTTCTGGATCTTCGCCATGATGTTGGGCAACCCAGACGGCACCGAGCGCAAAGATGATGGCCGCGCAGCCGTCCTTGGGGTCTGCAGGTGGTGGCAGATATGGCTTGGCAAGGCCCGTAAGCCGCTCGCTTAGGTCTGCTTTTCATCCGTTGTTTGATGCCGGCATGATACCAACGTTTGGGATATGTGGAATGACCTCCCGAGGCGCCATTTGCTTTTTCTTTCCTTTTCACTTTTTTTCTTTTCTTTTTCTTCAACCTTCTTTATCCAGTCACCGGGCTGGTTTTCGAGGATCCCTCCGGAGTTGGGATATTGGTCGCTGGCGCGGGGAGTTTGCCATCATTATCGTCCACGACTCACGGCATACCGTAGAGAGGAAACGTGTTGTCACGAATTCAGATAGCGAGGGAAGGGTTGGGAGTTGGATTAATCGGTTTGCTGGCGAGGGAGCCCTTTTTTTTTATTTTTTCCATGTACTCATACAATACTGAGAGAATTGATACCCACATTTTGCTGTTCTGCTGTTCTTATTCAACGTCGACTTGACCGGTCTGACAGACCGAGAGTAGTGAGGAATTTGGTCAACCAATTCATCACTCCGGACAGAGTTGTAGTTCGACGTGAGTAGGAAAAGAAATCCCCCGAACCGATTGCCCAAGGCCCACCGACAGCAGTCCAGAACCCGCCCCTCTTACTAAATCTGACCGATCAAACCACCTACGTAATCAGGTCACACGACCGGTACCTTACCTACATAGTACCCAGTATCTATTGTAGATACTATAATAGTTATTACGTACGTACCTAGGTACATAAGGACATACCTAAATAAGTGATGATAATGATGAAGAATTCTATTATAGTACAAATGGAGCCTCCTGATTGCTTGGATGGCTATGTAGATAGACTTTAGGTCGACTAAGAAAGATACAGGCGGTACTTTCATTATATGTGGGTGACCATACACAGTAGAAAATCACAATTCCGTTACCTAAATAGGTAACTATAGTAAACCACCTAGGTACCTGGCACCCACCTAGCCATCGTTACGTCAACAAGAAATGAATGTTGGATTGAAATAAATCAAGCGAATTCGGTCATTGGGCCTTAATTTCGAATAACTATTAGAATAGACTAGAACAGAATGAAGGAAGAAAGGAATGAAGGAATGAATGAAAAGGGTATGTATACTATAAAGATATACCTAAACAACTAAGCAATAACGGCAACTAAAACTAACAACTGTAACTAAGTAAGTGACTAACTAACTACCTTTTTTGAAGCGAAACTAATAATGAATGATACATATTCAGATCGGTCGTAAATTATCAACAGCAAATAAAATAGAGAGAGAGCAAATAAAGTAAAAGTTAAACGGAAGAGATGTCTCGTCATACTCCATAAATAAATAACATGGATTTCATTGCCTAGCTGGTATCCAGTGCCGTTAACGGGGGAGGGGATTGAATTTGGAATGCTTTTGGGTGGGAGAATGGGTGAATGAATCAACTTGGGTCTTCAATTCATTAGGGGTTGGTGGGAGGGGTTTGGAGGTTAAAGTGAGGTTTTCATCTTCTGTTGCCAACGCGGAATCCACTGCCTCGTCCGCCTCGTCCGCCTCGTCCACCCCGTCCACCCCGTCCGCCACGCATGGGCATGCGCTTCTGGATGCGTCCAGCGCCGCTGGGTCCGTGGGTCTTGGGCACGCCTAGGCCACGACGGCCGGGCCCGGGCCGGGAGGCAGGGCCAGAAGCGTTGTTGTCGTTGTCATCGTCCAGGTCCATATCATCACCGCCCTTCTTCTTCTGGGACTGAGCCATTCTGAGCTTGCCGCGTTGGCCGCGACGCACGGCGTCGGGACCGCTGACGGCTTGAACGTAGGCGTTAATGCCGCTCTCTCCGGCGTTGTTGTCCAGGCCAGCGGACATGTCCACGTCCTCGGCGTCATCGCCCAGAACAAGACGGCCGTCGGCATCAACCTTCGCGTTGCGCTTCTTCCGGGAACCGGGGCCGGTGTTGAGGAATCGGACACTGGGTTTGGTGGTGGAGATGTTGGCCAGAGCGTTGGGGGCGAGAAGATCCAGGGGATTGTCCTCGGGAGACATTTCACGGATGTATTGCTCGCTCTGCTTGGACTTCCTGGCCTTGCGGCCCTTGGAAGCGTGGGTGACTCCCTCTTCGTCGACGTCGATTTCGCTAGCGTCGTCGTCAGAGTCGAAGTCGGAGTCGTACACAGCCTTGTCAAAAGCGTTGCTGTAGGTCCGACCACCCTTCTCCTCCTTGCCTGCGGGTTCTTCTTCCTCGTCCTCATCCTCATCCTCGCCAGCAAGCTCGCCCTCCTTTCTCTTCTTCTTGCGCCTCTCGCGCAGCTTCCGGATGTTGACCACAAGCTTCCGGTCGCCTTCACCAACCAGCTCTTCCACGGGAGCCGCACCGAAGCGCCGGATAAGACGGTCAAGGATACCCTTCACCTTGCTGCGGAGACGGCCCTTGTGCTCCTTGCTCCAGACCATCAGGTTCGGCACCAGGGAGCTGAGGCGCGCGCGGAGATCTTCGTCGGGGAGAACGACCACGGCGACCTTGACGAAGCCCAGCACAGACCGGACAATCTCACGGTTGTTGCTGGTAAGGAACAGCTCTACGGTCTGCACCAGGTCGGAGCGGACGGCGGGTTGAACTTGGGTGTGGAAATCGAAGAACAGACGAGAGAGCGCAGTGACGGAGGCAGCAACCATGTGCGGCGAGCTACCTGCCAGACCCGCAGACACCATGGTGAAGAATTCCTCGATCGTAGCGGGAGCATCAGGGGCGTCGTCGGGCATGTGTGGCACAAGGGAGTTGCGGATCTTGGTACCAGGAGGGTTCTGCTCGGAGTCGGTGGTTCTCTTCGCCAGGTGGATGAGCAGGTCGAATGAGGCAGTCCGGGCCTTCTCGTTGCTTTCCTTGCAGCCCAGGACAACTTCCGAGAGAACGGAGGGGATGAAATGCAGGTCGGAAGTCGGCAGGTGGGTGATGAGTTCGTAGATAGCAAGCATACGATCGCGGCGAGCCGACGCCGGGGTCTTGTCTGCCGTGTTGAGGATGAGCGCTTGAAGCTCCGAGCTCCGCTCGCGAAGCGCAGCGCTTCCGGTCTCGGTCTGGGCCAGACGGGGGATCAGCTTGTACGCCTTCTTGATCAGCTGCTGATCACCAGTCTGTCCGCTAATGATGGCCGCAGCAAGGGCAAACAGGTTCACGAAGCTCGAACGGGGCAGGTAGATCGACATGGCGATGACCAGGTCAATCAGGGTGTGCGAAGTAGGCGGCATCTTGTCACCAGAACCGGACTGCTGATTGCCCTGCTTGGCTGCCTCGGTCTCCGAGACCACCGAGGACTCGAGCATCGAGCTAACACGTTCAAAGGTTTCATTGAGCTCCTGTAAATCATTAGCAAGACTGACGCAGGGCGGAGACTCGGGATAAGTAACCAACCTTCTCAGGGACGATGCTCAGGTAGGCATTGATACACTGGAGGATGTAGCCTCTGTAGTGCGGGAGCGTTTGGCTGTACACGTTGAACAGAACCGCCAACAGGTTGCTAGCAAAGCCGGCAAGATGAGCGATGTTCTTCTTCGCGGCTTCCTTGGTGATTCTGCGCTGGAGAATCAGGTCGTCACTGTCCGCCTCGACCGATAGGATGGCCTGGTTCGACTCCACCAGGTTCTGCAAGGCTCTGCAGATGTCGACCCGCAAGTCGGTCTGCTTGTAGAGAACGTTGGAGAGCAGTTCCGCAAAGCTCTGGTCGAAAGACTCGATCAGGTCCAGAGGAAGTTCACAGTATCCAGGAAGGATACCCCACGTCTGCTGAACGAGGGTCTCGAAGATCTTCACCTCGACGTTCTTCTCCTGGGAGCTGTAGTCCATGACCTTGTGGTACAGGGCCTCACTGAGGGGAACGAACTCGGAGCGGAAATGGGCAAGGTTAGTGTTGGTGACGTTGTCGCGGAGCACCGGCAGGAACCAAACGCGACCAGGCTGGCCATGCTTCTGCTCGATGATATTCAGGGGCAGGATCTCCAGGACTGCAGCAGGACCCATGGCCTCGATTGCGCTACCAAGAACATTGTCGGCCTCCTTCTTTCCCTGGAAAGACTCGTTGCTGCGGAGCTCTCCGACGGTCCTGACGACGCCGTCCAGGAAAGGACTGGAGCGCCACTTGAAGCTGTCGAACAAAGCCGCGCAGACGTTGAACACTTCCCGCCACGCTGCCTGGTACTTGACGGAAAGCAGATCCATGGCCGCCTTGGCCAACTTCTCGAGCGTCTTCTCATCGTAGACGGAGGGCTCAATGATGACGCTGCTCGGGATACAATTGGCCAAGAAAGAGACCAAACATTCTGAGGCCGACACGCGGATGTTGCTAGAAGGCGAAGCCAAATAGCCGGAAACCATGTTGAACAGAGCGGGCAACTTCTCGAAGGTATCCTCGGGGCTAGTCTGGGCAGACACGTCGTAACCGCGTGACAACACGGCAATCCATGGGGGCAGGAGCTGCGAATCGTTCTGCGCGGGCTTCAAGTCCGTGATGGCCTCCAAGAGACGGGGTAGCTTCGAGGACGAAAACTCATCGGCCATGCTGGAAAAGATCACTTCGAACACCTCGAAAGCACCCATCGTGATGAATTCGTTACTGGAGCGGGATGCGTTCATCAATAGCTCGCACAGCGGCTCGATCTTCTTGCTGGGCCAGCCTCCGGATGCGACCGCAATCGTCTTCACCAGTTGCAGGGAGTGGATGACCAAAGGATCGTGGGTATCCCGGCTCTGGGGATCATGACGACCACGCTTTGACTTTGCGGCGGCGGTGATGCTGTCACTCAGAGTGCGCATGGCGCTCTCCGCACACATATCGGCAGCCGGGTGATCGAGAGAAGGGCTGGGCGGAGGAGTCTTGAGAACCTTGACCAAAGCATCCTGGGCACGCTTCCGCACCTTGGGGCGGTGGTCGACGGAGAGACTCAGCAGGCCCGCCATCGCACGTCGCGGGCCAATCTGGGTGTGTGGGAGATTCCAGGCTGGGACATCCTGAGCGACGAGGAGCGACTCGAGACAGCCAATGGACGGACGGAGAAGCGGGGCATCGACTTCAGGCAGGGAGAGAGCAGGCGCGAGACTGGTGAGGATCTGAGAGAACTTGGAGCGGAGAATCGGGGCAGGAACATAGGCGGTGGTGATATCGAGCAGATAAACGACGGAGGTTGCTAAATCCTTGTTGACGATGCCTTGGGAGGCGGAGATGGACTGGGCCAAGAGCGCAAGCAGCGCTGCAAAATAGGCGGTGGGGGAAAAGTCGGCTTTTTGATCGCGAAGAGTGTCTTCCACTGCAGACAGCACCACAGCCGTCTAACGGGTCAGTCGTCAGCAAGCAATGCCATGATGATCGTGGTGGGTGGGTGGGTGAACTCCGCGGATGAGGATTCGACGGGACTTACATGGTGCTGATTCTGCAGCTTGGGAGACTTGATCTTCTCAAGCTTCTCCGCCAGGGTCGCCATGGTGAGACGATCGACCGACGGGCAGTTGAGAAGTAGATCCAGGAAATCTGGGACGGACTGGGGGGGAGGAAGAGGAGAGAAGAAGAGGTGGATGCGGAGATTTTTTTTGTGGTCCGGCTCGATCTTTTGGGCAGGTGAAAAAAAGGTACACCCATTCTTGGCGGTCTCTATCGATAACCCCGATAACAGCCCAGCTGCTTCATCCTCGCTCCTGCACGCCTCCGCTGGAAATATCTCTACAACGATTCGTCTATTCCACACCATCTCGAACTCTCAGTCATGCGGTCCAATTCGGAGAAGAAGATGAAGAATAATGAAAAGGAAAAATAGCGTAATAAGACATGACAATCGTCAAACATAGCCTCCACCTATCCGTCCGGATCAGACTCTCAGGCCAGTATATAGCCCATCCATAAGACATCATTCGTCGATCCCGCCAGTCCTCTTGTTCGCTCCCACTCCGACACAGATCAGCTTAATTTCCACCGCTCCTCCTCCAGTGGAGTTACCCCCTCTCTCCCTCTGATTCTCTCAATCTTCTCTCGCACTCTCTGCATATTCTCCACATCGCGGCATCGTGTCAGGCCACGGACAACGCCTGGCTCTGGCGACGGTCGCGGAGGGCATCTCAACGGTCCAAGTGCCAACTGATGCTTGAACCTGCCCATCAACTCAACCAAGTGTCTCATCTCGCCTCGCGCCCAACAAGCAGCAAGGCGACGCGGCAGTCACGGATGAAATAGAAACCAAATACGAGCTTCACATCTAGAAGAGGATCTCTCCGCTGTGCTCGGGCTCAAATCCCAATGTTTGTAGTTTTCCCTGGCGCTTCTTGTCTCCGGTTTTCCGCGCGCCGTCTTCCTTCTTCTTCAGCTCAAACACTTCCTGGAACGACGCCCGCTGAATGTGAGAGGGAATGTCATCTTCCTTGTCGAGGTCCTGTAGCGAGGAAGCAATCCCATTAGTCACCTAACCCAGACACGAAACGGGAAAACCAAGAGCGTACAATTTCGCCAAGAAGCAACACGTTCTCGCCGCGAACGAGGAATATCCCGCGCGGGATATCGGCATAGAGATTTCCGGCATAGAGGCGTTCAATGGTGTCCTGAAGAACAAGGTTTGCTGAGGGTCGCGTCGTTAGATCGTCGAGTTTCAACAAAGTATCCGATAGATATATCAGTGCCATAAGCGCATACCGAACTGATCCCAACTCCTCAAGACCCCGATCAATTTCCGCCCGTCTCGCAGAACTAGAACCAGCTTCTCTAATGATTGTTAGATCAGATTCATCTTTCTCATGTCCCATAACCACAATCATAGCAAATGATCCAAACAATATGGAAGGCAAACGCACTATCTGTCAAATCCAACAACTGAGCAGCCGTGGTGAACATTTGCGGCGGTAATTGCGGGGGACCTTGCGACATAGGTCCTAGCGTGTTGTTTTGCGGGGGGAAGCCCTGCGGCGCATTGCCGTGGTGAGCACCCGCGGGGGTCTCGCTGATCGAGAGCCGTTCCATATTCTCGTTGGAGGTGGGGGGGGGGGGGGGGGGATGTGGTTGGAGATCGAGGAAGAGAACTGGAGGGGGAGGTGAGTCAACCGCCAATTGATGTGCGACGGGGTTGGGGGTGTAAAGAGGTCTGGTCGGAACTGAAAATCTGGGAGTCGAGGGTGAAAGCTAAGGGGTTCTCATGCTGCGAGGTCGAGTTGGAAGCAGCGGCGATGCAGATGAGCAGCCAGGCAATGCGGTGCTGCATCGGCAGGTGCGAAGGAGTCGTTGGTGCGGCCGAGGGACCCTGGTGTTTGTCCTGTTTGTCCCCGCGGACTGCCCGCCATCGTCATCGACCAGGTCGAGAGTCTACCTGGAGGGTCATAAAGATTTGGGATGCTGCTAGTCAGGAGAGTGGGCTGAGTCTATTCGTAGTCTCGACTGTGTCTGATAGTATTGTGAAAGGCGCAGTCCCCCAGTATTGTACTCTGGTTCGTGACATACTATGTATATTGTCCACAGCAACCACGTGCGGAGAAGTCAGTACTACATTCACACTTTTGCCACGCTACAAACAAAGAAAACTGAACACCCAACCATATTCTTGGCATCCAGCGTGGCCTAGGCCTACGGCTTTCTCGATATACAAGTCATGTGGGGAAATGCGATCTATCTCAAAGCCTCGTTATGCGACGGGAAACTCACAACCTGCCAAGAAATGAGGCGTTGGTATAAAAGCAATAACGTCGTTTAAATTAGACTAACACAGTCTGAGGACTTTCGGAGCAGCAAGGAATTAAAAGAGAAAGAAAAAAATCATTGCATATGCCATCCCTCATGATACCCGTTTGGTTGACTTTTATGTGCTCGCTGATAATACACCATTCGATCAACTTAAGAAGACATGCCAGAATAGAAGACAAAAGGAAGAGCCCTAAAAACACAACAGAGTGTGGAAATGTCAATCTGCATTTTGATGAAGACCATCCGAAACTATCCCACTGCACGCAGCGGATCAAGCGACGCTCACCCCTCGACGCTGACCACGCATTCTCTCCTCTCGTCGCCGACTATACGGAGCGCAATACGGCTCGTCCGAGGACCCAATATTCGCCCGAACCGGTTCCTGCGATCGATGATATGCGGGACTCGACGGTGGCGGTGGGAGCTGCATCACTTTGAACTGATCCACGCTGATGATCCTCAAGCCGTATAGATACTGCATCAATTCGAAGTCGGGTCGGCTGCCGGCCAGAGTCTGACCCTGCTGATAGTGGACCACATCGACGTGATCCAGCATAACGTCCCAGGCTCTTGTTTCAGGGGTATCATTAAACCGTTCACTGGGACAGAGGGGACAGCGCGCTGTCCTGGGAGGCTCGTGAGTGCGGAAGTGGCTAAAGACATGGGTTCTCCAGTCCTCGGCATTGTCGAAAGTGACGTGACAGTCTAGGACATGGAAGACGCAGATGTAGGTATAAGGGCTGCGACGGTCAGCGTGGGCCGGCACGACGAGAGCCCCCGTTCCATCATCTTCCAGTATTTCATGACCTGCAAGCCCCGACGCCCATCTTGTATCCAGGGAGATGCTGGATGCCGATGCCGATGCCGATGCAGTGTCGTTCGATAAGGACGGGACAGCGGTGGATGGTGGCATGTTCATGACGACGCCTTCACTCATGCCTGACTCGGGAGATCGAAAGTCCAGGTGCAGCGTATGGGATTAAACAGTTCCTGATAACCGATGGGGACGCCAACGCGCCCCGAAATGGACAGTGAAATGCGATCCTGTCCAAGAGTGGCCGAGAGAGCCTGTTCCCACATGCTTAGTCTGTGTGCAGCGAGGGTAGCCACAGAGCCAGTCATGGCCATGGCCTAGTCACCATTCCCCTGCTTGATGGACTAGGCCGTCCAAGCGGGGAGAGTAACCGGCGTGAAAGCGAGTTTCACATGGGGAGATGGCATCGCATTACCTTTTGTGATTTATTTTACAACAGGCCAGGGCTAGCACCCGTGGATGAGTGGCAGCATCACACCAAGACCAATCGTGTCAGGAGAGAGGTGGAGAGCGATTCAGCGACGGCCATGGTGGGTTTGAGGCTCCAGAGCGCGCATGGCGGGGAAAGCGAAAAAAAAGCCAAGATGGACGACGATGGAGGAGGAGTCCAAAGGGGCCGAAGGAGGGGAACCCGGACGACCCCGTAGCGATGATTAGTCGCTTAGCCAGCCCTCCACCTCATCGAGTCACCTCCTCTCCAGCCCTGTCCCTGCCGCGGTCCTGGTGGGTGGGTGAGGCCGAGTGTGCGAATCCGCTTCAGTGGATAAGGCCAACGACAGCTTGGCTTGTTTGCTTTTTGGCCTTGCCCTCTGGTTGCTTTTTCGTTCATTAACCCCCGAGACAGGTCACATCCGGCACCAGATCGGAGATCGATTGCATCATTTCAGCGCGGTGGAATCGTCGCTACGCCCACGCATCGGACCACGCCGACAGCCAGGAGGCAGTGAAGCACAGACTGGCGTGCAAAATCCCGGGGTCGAGAAGCCACCGTCGGAAGTTCGGCATCAGAGCCAATCCCGATGGTTGCGGATATCTAATCTGGCCCTGCCACTCGCCGAGATAACCTGGGCGACTGGACGACGGCTGACCCGTTGAAGACGGATCATGCGCGGAGATCGACATCATCTGAGGAATGGATTGCCATCATTTCGCAGGGATTCTGCACGCGGCCATCGTATCCCAGTCCATCGCAAACCGGACGGCCCGGTGGGCTCGTTCCAAAGTACTTTCCACGGGCTACAGGCGCTGATTGGCTACAGGGGGAATACTCCGCAGATTGCTCCGATTTAAGGCTTATTTGGATTTTGTGACTCCTCTCATCCGGCTCGAGGTCTATAATCACAGCGTAGAAGAGGCAAGGGAACAGTTGTGTCTCGCGACATGACTTGAATCAGGAGGTCCGGACCTCCAAGAGAAGAGAAGAGAGAACACAGAAAACAACAGCTGAAGAGCCAATTCGCTTGGTATAGGGTAGCGGAGAAGGAGAGGGTCCAGAAGACCGAGCCCGAGGAAGCAGGCAAGGAGGAGAATCAGAGGGGACAAAAAACAATTCACAAGATATCCCGTCCATCTATCAGTAGTGACGCCTTGCAACAAGATATAAGTAGGCAGAAAAAACAAGGAAAATCCAACAGAGCTGCAGAAGAAAAACCACCCAATCACCCGACACCAATGATGCCCATGAACCACTGTAAATGCACAAGTCTATTCGGTCGTAGCGCGCATAAAGAACTGCTGATTTTTTGGAACCCAATTTTTACACAAACCAAGAGTTGGTTGAAAAGGTCGACTAGAAACGTTCGGCCAGATCGCCCCCAGCAACCGAGTTGGCGGTGGACGAGGTCACCGAGGAAAACCCACTCCCGGGATTCAGCATATCCTGAACGGCGACTTTCGGCACCTGGGGGACGGGCAGTTTGCGCTGCGTTCCATCCGGTTTGGACATGATATCCGTGATGCTCGGGCCAACATGACCTTGGCTGGGGCTGTAGTAATTGGGACCCTCGGGTTGCGGCTCCATCGGAGCAAGAGCGGGTGTGTGGTGGAGTGACAGATGACGGATCGACGGCAGGTGCAGATCGCTGGAACCTAGGGGTCTCAACCGCGGTGAGTGAGCGGGAGTCGCCAGGGGAGTGTGATCGGGGGTGGGGGAAAGGGAGTCGTGGGAGAAGGTGGGAGAAGAAGGAGCAGTAGAGTTTGGAGAGTTGGGCCTCGAGCGCTTGACGCGGTGCGAATAGCCATCGTCTTCCTCATGGGAGTGCGAGCGGCTCATGTTGTGCGTGATTGCGTAAGCAGACAGGGATGGAAGGCGGCCACTTCCGTGGTGGCGCGAGCTAAACAGGTGGTGACTGCGTGGCCCTGCATGGAAGCTGAAGTGTTCGTCGCGCTCAACCTGCGACGCAGCCGTCGCCAATAAATTGATATCCATGCCCGACGATGCCCGCTCGCTATTGCGCGAATAAGGACCCAGATTCGATCGCATGTGGTTGGCGTAGCTGGAGAAGGAGTGAGGCGGAGAGATGTCGGGGGATCCGACCTGCGAGACGGGGGCAGACCGAGTCATGGGCTTGCTGGGAGGGGGCATCATAGCGCTCGCGTTGTTTGCCATGGCATTGTCCTGACCAGCCGCGGCTGCAGCGGCCGCAGCCAGATGCTGCGCCTTATTGCTGCGCCTCGAGTTGGGGTTGTTGTGAATTCTCGAATGGCGCGTAAGCTCATCCGAACGACTGAAGCGCTTGGTGCAGCCGGGAAATTGACATGCGTGCGGCTTTTCCCCCGTATGCGTGCGGATGTGCCTAGTCTGATGCTCCAGACGGTGGAAGGCGCGATCACAGAGGGGGCATTTGTATGGACGGGGAAGATCCTGACGCACTTCTTCGGTCGCAGGCCGGGCACCCTTCATGAGGGGAGGAAGTAGGCTCACGGAGGAGGCCATGCTGGAGGTGGATTGTACACTGGTCGGGGTGGAAGGGCCCTTGGAGCTGTCCACAGGGGTGGAAGGCGTTGAATCCACGGGATTGCTCTGAGGGTTCAGCAGATTGGAGAAATCTACTGAAGAGGCCGGTGGCGGCATGTGAAGCTTGTCCTAGTTCCGAGGAGGGGGAGTGAAGGTAGGACAGAGCCGGGTTGAAATAAAAGGGACACGTTCGGAAGGGATGAGAAGCCGAGGCGACGGTGATGCACGTCGCGACCAGGGGTAGGTAGCTATATCGGCCCAGTCGATCACCACCCGCTAGTACCCCAGACCTAACCTTGGCGAGGCGAGATGATAGGAGGAGCGCGCAAGGGTAACGAGGATCACAGGCCCTATGACGAACCAGGGCGGAGCGGCAGTCGAGTGTCAAATCAACCAAGGGCTGATAAGGACGGATTCCCTTTCAAGTATTGAAGGGATACGGAATGTGGGAGTAATGATAGTGGTGGTGGTGAAGCCGGAATCGGAAATGGACCCCGGATGAATGAGGGCGAGGTTGAGCGAAAGGTCTCGGGAAGCAGAGAGAGAGGGAAGAAAAAAATCTGGAGAAGTTGGATCTGGGGAGACGACGGTATAAGAAGAAGAATCGGAAGAGTGAGGAAATGAGGAATGGAGGGGAAGAAGAAGGAAACGGAGCTCGGGGGAGGGGAGGGAAAAGAGGGCGAGTCGTAGAGGGGGTGGGTTTATCGGAATCGGAGAGCAGAATTGGGAACGCGAAGAAAAAAAAATGATTTTTTCCTATTTAACAGAAAAAGGAAAATCGCGAAAAAGGAAAAAGACTATGTACTTTGTGTGGGGATGAATATCGGGGGGGCAAAAAAAGCAGGCTCTTGAGAGGAAAGGGAAAAAGAACGTGCTTGAACCAGATCGGCTGCTTTGCTTCTTGGGGCTTCAACCGGTCAGTTTACCAGTCGGATGGAACGAAGGCTCTGACCCTTTTTTTTATTTTATTTTTTTCTTTTTAAAAAAATAGATATTTTAATTCATATTTTACATACATAATATTTTACTCCCTTCCCTTTTTGGCTCATCACTCGTTTCTCGAGCTCCCTTCCCTATTACTTATCTCTCCAGATTATTCTCTCCTCGAGACCTTGAATTGGCGGCAGGTCTCCATTTGTTGCCTATCTCGGGGCTTCTTCCGTCTAGTCTTCGGACCACGCACGGTGTGTTAGAAAAATTCCACTATTACTGACCGGGAAGAAAGAGAGTCCAAACAGGTAAGGCGTGTTGAAAAAAAAAAAAAAAAAAAAGAATGTGGGGCGGGCTAGAGTCGATAGGGATTACGGAGTAGAAACTGGAACTGCAGAAGTGGCTGTGTGGTCTGGAGAAGTGCGTGCTCCGTGTTGTTGGGTGTCGGTAAGAGTGGTAAGGTAAAGCTGTAAGATCGGGAGGGTTCCGTCCCCTAGTGGTGGTGGTAACTGGTAACTGGTAAGATATCACGAACACGAACAGCCCCCCCTCCCTCTTCCACCCCCCCCGTCTCAGACTTCCGCACCGGCTATCGCGGATGATCTGGACAATCCTCCTCGATAGGCGACCGCGTAGATAGCTACCTAGTCCCCATCGGGAGTCGGGATGATGTTTCGTCCGTGGGTGACCAAGCGCGGTTGATTACGCGATTTGTCTCGCCGGTCGGATAATGCGAGGCAGCCTTCAAAGAATCCGGAATCCATGTGATAGCTACCTCCTGTAGCCTATTGATCATTTGCACGGGAAAGGGAATGGCCATGATCACCAGTGGTTATCTACGGGGGTAGGTAATCATGCCGTATGGGCCTTGACCGAAAGCGTGATACGG
Source organism: Aspergillus sclerotiicarbonarius CBS 121057 (assembly GCA_003184635.1). Classification (NCBI taxonomy): domain Eukaryota; kingdom Fungi; phylum Ascomycota; class Eurotiomycetes; order Eurotiales; family Aspergillaceae; genus Aspergillus; species Aspergillus sclerotiicarbonarius. The sequence goes on along the minus strand of KZ826336.1, from coordinate 288,134 downwards.
TCAAGCGGAGGTTGAGCCCAGGGAGGGCGGCGGCGGACACACGAAAGGAATTCCCAAGATGATGCCATTTTGATGAGCGTCGATGATGGAGGTATGAGGTGATTTCCGATCCGAATTCTGGCTTTCCTGGTTGTGCTTTACGGTTTGCTTATTTTTTGTTTTTCCCGGGCGTCTGCGTGTCTTCCCCAACCTGTCTGGGGCATTACCGGGGAAGGAGTGCTGGACAGATCTTCAGGACGGCCCAGTCCAGACCAGCTGATCGACCATCATTCAGCAATGGTTGGGTACAGCGAGAACTAGATAACCGGCAGGGGAGATGAACTCACGTCGAATGAGAGTTCCCAATGAGCCAGGTGACGGGGGTGATGATCATAGACGGTGTATGGCAGACCGTTGCGTTGAACCCGAGTCATACGATGGGCGATGGGCGAGATCCAATACATCATCAATCATCCCCATGGCAGGGCTACATACTACTTACTACTAGTAGTAGTAGTGGTACTCCGTACTGGCTGTAAATACTAAATACTAATCTGAGGCTGCTGGCGGTACCCAGTGGATGGACTGGAGCCCACGAAAATGAGCCGGGATGACATCCAATGCGGGCGAAAGGGCAAAGGCTGACCGACCGCAGTCGGGGACTGTGGGGGAGACAGCATTGCATCAGCCTCATGACTCAGACAAATCATTGGCTCCGTATCGGCGCCCTCGAGGCACGTACGGCGCAAGAACGAGGCGAAACTCAGCTGCCTCCGGACAACAAAGCCTATCTATGGGCCCAACACGGCGATGACTCGCCCGTGTTCCCAACTCCAGGATGCTGAATGGCATCGTCGGGGGGCCAGGCTAGTTACTTACGTAGAACAGGTATGCATACCCCGTACCCCGTACAAATGATAATAATAAATAAATACCTCAGCGACAAGGCGAGACAAGTCGAGACAATCGCATAATATCGGCATTTAGACCCGTCAGCCCGAATCGATTGCCCTCCTATTTAACCGGGGGTGCTTGCTAGGTTTAGGGCAAGGCGGCATTAGTGAGAGCTGAGAAGAATCATTCTCGCCCGCAAAACCCCTGGACTAGCGCTTAATATCTTCACCACGTCGGTGGACGCGCCACCCTGCGTCGTTTCATCGGTGCCAGGCACCCACCTCTCCAGCACACACGAGACCACGGGGGGGGGGGGCGCCAAAGCGAAAGGGGGTGAGACCGTGAGACTTGAGACTTGAGAGGGTACAATCTATCTAGGAGGAGAGGGGCCAAGCTCGGAAATTGAACTCCGCAATCCCCAGGTCCACCTGGCTGCCTGCGCCCGGAATGTATTATTCCCCCAGACAGATGTTCACCTCCCCATCTTTATGCTAGCAGCTAGCAGCTATCTACTATGTACCTCGTCGCCACCGAGTGTGGAGTCGGTATATTGACGGATCGCTCGATGACATTGTTCGCTGAATTGCATGGGTGCTGGCCGGTCCAAAGCCCAGGCGTCATCGGGATAAAGAATGATACGGTCTCGGCAAGTCCAGCCAGCCCAGGACCTCCCGGATGGCCCTGGTGCTGTCACCCTCCTACCCTATGTATGATACTAATTATATTACTTTTACCCTTCTGGTCACATTATTATTTTGGTTTTATATATATATATATATATTTGGATTCTCAGTTCTACTGTCTTTTTTTTTAATCGGATAGACAGACCATTCTCAGCGGTCTGCTGATGGAGAACATCCAAGGAACGAGACTTCTCGGCACACTGTACGGTGTGGTGTACCCAAGAAGGAATTATTCACTGGACGGCAAGCTGAGGAAGCGGGAGACATGCATCAAGCCGTCTGAGCAATTCCCTTAGTGGTAGATCACAGATAGCCCAACCCCGAGGGGTCCGCGCCGACCGGGGACTAGATCCAGGACATCGACACTTGAGACCAAGGGCTTCCCTCTGGGAAATTGTCATCGGACAGGATGCAGAAGGTCATGTCGTCGGCGGCAAGGTAACACATGCCCCTCCAGGGCCACTGCCCACATTGTTGTCACCCCGTTGATGTTATCTTCAAAGAAGGGGAGGGGGAGGGAATCCGACGGATGAAACCCCCACCGGGCGATATCGTGGTTCTGCTGCCCGCTCTGATAGGCTAGACTCGGCTGACGGCTGTCTGCGATCAGCGGATGTCGGATCGTGACCTTGGATGGTTCGTTCGTTCGTGGCCTGGAGAGTTCCCGGGACCAGAGAGGAAGGCGTCGCGATATGGCATGGCAGATCCCAAGATATGAAAGGAGGGGGAATGGCTAATGAGATTCCTCAGATAAGGCGACAAAAGTACTTTCATTCACCAGGTAGGTGCAGATGCCAGGCGGTGGTGGCATGGACATGTTTTCCGCCTTGGTCATGGAGGGGATCCGGTTGTCACTCCTCCATTATCTATCTAGGTATCTACACCATCCACCGCCCTCCCCTCATCTCTGCCGTCGACCCTGCCTTATCTCTATCTTTCACGAATCCACGATAAATAGGATGCATCACACGAAATTCCTGTGTGTGGGGTGGGGGGGAGGACCATAGTAGGGTCTGGTGACTGCACCTGATGCCGGACCGATTGCCGGCACTTTGCCGGTGTGTGAATTGTGATACCCAAGGAAGGGGCGCCCAGCAATCACCCCACCATCTCCAGGCTTGGGAGGGTGGGACAAATGGGGAAAGAGAAGACGGAAGTTGGCACGCAGGTACCGCTGCCTTGTACGTAAACCACCCCAACTAACCAGAGCCACGTACCTACTTGGAGGTAACCGTCATTATTATTATGATTATTTTTTTTTCTTGATTATTATTATTATTGTTATTATTCACAGGCATCCTCTCCTTGCTGGTTATTGGGGCCGGATTATTCCCGCAGATTCTGGCCAGCCTGCCTGACATAGTCGCACCACATTTCCACGACAAAGGATGTATTGCCTCCCCTCCCGATGTGGCACGGTGGTGGTGGTGGTGGCTGTACTCCAGGCAGAAATAATCCATTATCTCTTCCGTATTATCTATTATTACGAGCTGCCACGGATATCGGCGGGAGGGAAGCGAGTCCATCCAAGGAAAAGGGAAGAGGGCGGTCTCCTCACATCCGCTCTGCATGAGGCCCCAACACACTATTGAATCAAACTGGCGCTGATCATGGCGCGACAACACACTTACCCCATAGTCTAGAAGGGCGTTTCCGTTCTAGAGGCCTCCGTAGAATCCCGGCCAGTCAAAGAGTCTTTCTCCCCGTTCACCCGTATCATCATCATCACCACCATCTTTTTCATGAATCTTCGAGGATGATTGATTCATCGTCCCTCCGCTTTCCCCTTCCGAAAGACGGAAGATCTTCCCCGCGATCAACGCGGTCGGTGATCGACCCTCAGATTTGGCAAGGCCAGGCCCATCCCTGGCTCTGCCTCCGGCTCGACGAGTGCTCTGACTTACTTAGTCCGGAGTAGGCCGGGGATCATCCTGCCAAGCATGGGTAGGTGACCACTTGGTTGCAGACAATCCCTTGTCCTGGGGCATCTTTTGCAGGAGTCGGCCCGTCTGCAGTGTCTCTGGTCTCAAGGCTGGCGCGTCGCCAACCCTCCCGCCAATCGTCCGTCACTGCGACGGTAACTATCTAGGTCTACCGGCGGCAACCCAAGAATGGGTGCGTAAAAACCGTCCTTAGCGTTTCGGTGATGAGGAGGATCATCGAAGCACTAACAACATCCTGGGAGCCGTTTATCCGCAAAGGATTGCGACTCGCAGGAACTGGTCCTTGGGGAAGGACTCCGTACCGCCCCCTCGTCAGATCATCCCCCCGGCCCCACTGTGAGATAATGAATTGCTTCATCTTTACCAACGACAATTCACCTGTGGCGCCTATCGATCCGATGATGCGATTTGGATCGTCCCTCGCTCTGTCGCGGAGTACGGAGTATATCTCAAGCACAACCTGATTACTGGACCACATGATCTCCGACATCGCTTTTACTCCCATGAATTGGAATGTACTGAGCTACAAGTTGTTACCTACTCGTTGCACGGAGGGGCTTGAGGAGGCCTGCCCTGACGTTGCCTGATCCGTTGATGTGGGGTATCGTATGGTGTCAGACCATCGGCCCACGTAGGTACTATGTACGGTGTACTCTGCGCACCCTGCCCCGGCTTCCCTCTGGTGGCACGGAAGAAATTTTCGTGTTTATCTAATTCACTCTGCCCCTCATTCGATAGCATGACAAGCATATGGCGGGCCGGCCAAATACTACGCTTCGAGGGACCTTCCTTGTTGACGAGGGTCCCTGGAGGATGCGAAGCGGTTACATCTGAGCGCATTGCTCTGAAGAAACAGAATTCGCGACTTAGGCTGCGCAGCCTGTCAGTCTTAGTCTGCCTTGCAGTGTGGATCGTAAGTGTTTCACGAGGAGGTCTCGTACTACCGCCAATAGCCAGAGACCAACCAGAGCGATGCCCCAAGCTTAGGGGCAGATCTTATTATCAATATCGATGATACATTGCATGCGTTGCTCTAATCCCCCCCCATGGTTGTTGTTGTCATCGACCTCTCGTTTCTTTTTTTCTGCCCTGTGGTCCCTCCAGCCCGTTAATGGTCGGATGTGGTTGCATGCGATGTGGGGATACACCGCTTGTATGAAAATTTCGTCGATTTCCCATCTGACTCTGCAGCAAACTCTCGGCCATTCATGTTGGTTGTTGAATGACCGCAGTAACCCAAGTCATGACGTGTTGGAGGCAGGAATGTTAGCAATGCCACCTGGATAGCCTGATTTCGTCAACTCAGTCGGGTAATCGACCAGGTAGATCTGTCACCAAATGATGGACCGGACTCGGACTGGGCCTTCCAGCCCTAACGGACGGTGCCCTGGCACTCTCCGGACTCACCAAAGGCAAAGAGTCATCCGGGCAAAGGCAAGGTATGCAGATGGTTGCACTCTGCCAATGAGCATGGCCAAGACGAGGCCAGTTCTTGGATACTACTACCACCACCAACACCAACACCACTACTGGCCGGGCCCGTCGAAGGCGACATCAGAATGCTTGGCGGCAATGTGCGGGGGTGGACTCTGGGGAATCTCCAGACTCCAGTGATCTCGCCTGATCATTCGTCTACCAGACCGAGAAATTCGAGGCCCTTCGTCCAATGAGAAGGCACTCCGCCAGACGGCAACTGAGCGTTTGGAGGTAGCTGCTAATCAATCTACCAGTGGTGTGCAGGAAATGCTTATCGGGCAAGCTGGGATGATCTAGTGCAACCGGGAGCTGGGAAGGCTGCCCTCTCAGGGAAGTAGTAGTAGATTAGGTGGTATGGATGGTTACCATACGGCTCGCCCTGATTGCGGTCGAGGGCAAATCGCACGACCCGACCGAACTTAACGGCACGCACTTGAGAGACCCCCCACAAGGCGCCAAGTTCAGCGATCCGGGGATCCACAAGCTTCTGGAACGGGGCGTCGCGGCCAATCAGGGGGTAGGGACCGTATCACTGATATCGCCGATTCACAGGCTTCACAGCCGCTGCCCCCAGGTTATGCGGGGCCGCGCTTCCGGAATCCGGACACTTCTACTTTAGTACGTACGGTACCGGCCGTGTTACTGTTACTGTATGGGTGGTTGGCACGCCCTTCCTGGCAGTTGTTGCTTATCATTGGTCCCCAAAGAGAGTTTCTTATCTGGCATTAGCTGCGATTTTTCGAGATTACAGCTGACATTGGAGTCTCTGGCAGTCTGACTCTCGTTACCCTGGTTCAGCCCGCCCACAGGACGGGGGTGAGATCTCAAAGGGACAGATAGCGCGGTACCCTTAGCCCCAAGGTCCTTACCTGACTACTGAGGACCGCGTAGTGCGTCCGGGCAGGTCCCGGTGGCCAATGCTAGGCCATGACGCTGGTGGAATTTACCCCGAAGTTATTCCTCCCCAGGGAACCGCTAGCCACACTAACCTTATGTTGTGTTTCCTCTTCCGATCAGACCACCCACATCCCTCCCCAATACTCTGCAGATTGCTGCTCCCTTCGACATGGGTTCTACTCCGCAGTGAATCTACAATTGACCATTCGGTCGTTACATCCGGGACAAAGAGGGGGTAGGAGGGGGCGACACCGCGTGTGAAAAGAAAAAAAAAAAAAAAAACGGCCGCCGTTAGGTTCTTGCGTGATGACACGTCGCCTGTAAGCGGCGGAATGGGAAGGTACGGCGAGGAGCGTGGCGCCTCTTGTCCCAGCTAGGCCTTGCGGTTTACACCGGGCAGCGAGGAGCGCTACCCCTACTACGGAGTATATGGTTACGGGGTACAACTGCCAGAAGCGACCTAGGGCACTGTATGTACCTGACTACTATCTACCCCGTGTCTATTATTATAAGCAAAGTCAGGTATCTACGGGGTACCGGCCGTCCAAGCTTCAAGATAGTTTCTGTATAGCTCAGGATAGCTCCTTAGGCCGGTAAAATATTAATGAGGATTGACCATCGCCAGGTGGTGCTCCTTCCAGTTCCTAGTCTATCTTAGTGAGGTACTAGTGTAGAGCGAAAAGCTTGGAGGACTCGACTTGCAGACAAAAAATCAAATAACCCTGAGATAAGAGTCCCCGTCCTCCGCTTCCCTGGATCAAGCCATTCCCCCCTGAAGTGGTGCAATCAATCAAGACAACAATTATCACTCATGCATATATATACTTGGTAGAAGATAAAAGCATGGCATGGCATGGCATGGCATGGTATAAACACACACAGAGTTACATACATACATACTATACATACATACATACGTAGCACAGAGTACACAAAGCTCCATTTAAATTAATATTAATTAAAATTCGGTGCCCCTCTTTTTTTTTTTTTTTTTTTTTTTTAACCTACCTAATTTCTCCTCCTCCCCCTCCTCCTCCCCCCTTCCCCTCTTATTACTTACTTTGAGATCGTCGTCATAGCTCGAGGGGCTAGAACTATTGCTGGTTTGCTTGGTTGCCAATAATGTCGATGATGCAACGACCCCTTTCACATGCTATCTGCAGGTTTAGAGTAGTGAATTTTTCTCTGCACGGCATATGTAGTGCGTTGTGGATGATAAATTAAGTAAGTAGGTAGTATGTATACTACTTGATCAATTGGTGCGGTCTTCCCGTCCTACCTACGGTACTACAGTACTTACTTTGTTAAGGTAGATGGTGGTGATGTGATGGTGGTGGTGTTCCCCAGACCGCTAGGAAGGCGAGGTAACAATCACCACTACCTACCACAACCAACAATACGGAGTAGCGGGGGGGGGAGACGATAAATACAACAGGGGATAGATAATATCATTCCATATCGCAAGGTCAAAAAATTATTTACTATATGATAATGGCCACTAATAATCCGCAATCCCCCCAAAAATACTCAAATGAAAAAAAAAAGAAAGGAAAGGAAAAAAGGGACCCTATCCCAAACCAGAAAATAATATGTACTAACCACCTCCAAATAAAAAATAAAATTAAAAAAAAAAAAATACGGAAGATGGCCGGGATTGCGTCATGGAGATGATTTGCAGCTAATCCAGGAGTCGAGACATGGGCCTGCCTTAGTGGCGGCGCACTGCCGCGTTTCTAGATGACAATCTCCCGCGTCTGGAGGCACTGGATTTATCGATCAGGCAGTTGACTTGCCTAGTTGGATCATAACACGGACAAGGGTTGAGGGGAAAGACCGGAGATCCGGTGTACCTACTCCGTAGTTAACTTAAGTAGGTAGGTTGGGTTAGTGTATTAGATAATATCGGGTTCTAATCTAGAGATTTGCTTATTTTCTTGCTGTGGCTATCATATCATGGGTTTGGTTTATCATGCTGTGTTGTTGTTGTACCATGGCCTTATGGTTAGCTCAGCTCAGCCCAGTCCAGCCCAGCCCAGCTCACCTCCCTTGCCACGTCAGGTACGGAGTACCTACATCCTGCGCTTTGTCGGGGCGTTGTGGTTTTTTTTTGTTGAGGCTGGTCCCTTTCTTTTCTTTTCTTTTTTTTTTTTTGGTTGGTACATACGGGTCCGGTCCCATGGGGCATTCTTTTTACCTACCAACAACATGTCAAAAGAACGGGACCATTGAAGAGATTTCGTTGTAAAACCACCCCTACGAACAAGTTCCGGGACCAAACCTGCAAGAATGAGACGGGGATCGGATGATTTCGGGACAATTCCGGGTCTGCTTCCCCTCTGGGGGGCGTTTTGCGACTAACGGGGCTGGCTGGGTAGTTTATCAGGGCGAATTGCGGAGAAATTTCTTACCTAACCTGTCCCCTCCTCTTCTCTCCAGATGGGCCGGAGCCACGCGCTCCCCCCAAAGGGTACCTCGGTGAAGGTATCTTGCCTACTTTCCCCTTGTGACAACACTGACGACCAACCTTCTTCCCCCCTGGTAATCGTATCAGGTCGTCCTCCGTATCTAGATACCTACTAGTTCGATCTACTAGACGAAATTTTCCCTTTCCCCCCCTCTCGCTTTTGCCCTCTCCCCCGGCTGAGGCAATTTTTCGCATCGGCATGTCCGTCCCGAGTCCTGGCTCTGCCGAGTCTGTCCCGAATCCCGTGGTGGTCTGAGCCGTCCTGACTGGTGGCGGCGCGCCCTCCCAGCCTGATTTCTGGGGGTCCGGACGGAGTACTCTCGCCCTAGACCCGGTTACTGTTCCAGGCAATCATGTAACTATTCTGGTACCGTGATGTGGCCAATTCTCGCGCGCGCGCGGTAGGGTCATTGCTTTCCCCCCCTCCCCTCCGTACCTCGGCATTTTCCCTTTCTTGTCGGTAGAATATTTGCCCTGGCTATGGAGAAAGGTAGGTAATTGCTTATCGCACGTTAAGGTTTTCCTTCAATATAGCTTCGATTTTTTTTTCGGCCCCCTAGGTACTATCTATCTACTTGGGTATCTCGTATATCTCTCCTTTTATTTGATTTGATTTGATTTGATTTGCAAATTTGGGGCGCAATGGGACATGGCGGTGAGCAGAATTTTCACCTCCCTCTTGACTCAACGGAGAAATCGTGAGATATGTGTGTGCCCAACCAACCATTTACTCCGTATTATTGTATCTCTGCTCGCATGTTTATGCCGCTATTTTGTGCCCTTTTGTGCGATGGTGGATCCCCCCATCAGACCACCCCCATACATACTTAGTCACTAAAAACTTACATCATCATCATCCCCCCCTTTCCGCTGATATAAGCGACACTCACGTGATAGTCATTAAGAAGAAGGGGGTAGCCGTTACTCCGGACGGAGTCGAAACCCTGTACGGAGTACACTTACCCCAGGCAACCGAACACCACTCAAATCCCGAGTCCCATCCCCTTGCTGGGGTGGTAAACACTATTCCGTGCAAATGATAGGCGGAAGATTTCTAGTCCACCAACACCGTGGACCGTCCCATCATCCATCCCCCCTCTTAAATGGCACTACCTAAATTTACCCTCATGTCTAGACCATAGGTAGTATTTCATTGAATCAAGCAGGGTCGGTCATTGGGAGCTATCCTTTTTCGGGTTAAAAAAAAAGACCGATTGGGAGAGACCGGGCCAGTTATGATAATAGATACTAAGTACTACTCTTGATCCAGGGGACTAAGCTTTGGCTTACCCGGAAAGGGATTGGAGATGATATATGAGAATATAGGTATATTCGGATAATTGATGCCCTTGGTGGTTGGTACTTGAACCCGTGGTCTTTTACAGGGTGACTGGAAGTATGTAAGCCGCCGGCAGGAAACATATTCCCGTGGAATATTCAGGGTCCAGAAGAATTATCTATCAATCCTTTGATGTCAAGAATTTCAAAAAGATCAAGCAATTGGTTCATGACCGATTCCACTCAGGTAGCGATTGAGTCCTCCCTGGGTCTGTCCAATGAGGATCCGGAACTCGGGGTCTAAATTGATGAGGTACAACCGCCGGGATAATACAGCAGCATGAAAAATAATTGAAACCTTGAGTATATATATAATTTAGAGCCTCGATATAAATAAAACACCTCAGACATATATATATATATATATTATACAAAGGTTCAAACCAGCTTCATTCAACTAGCAGTAGAAAAAGATTCTGGCTACTTAGTTATAACTAAGCAAGTCGGTAAACTTCAATACAAGCCCTACGTGGGGGTCACCCACAACCTCAAGATGTCTATAAGATAGAAGCTATCTGCATAAAATCCTATATAAATTACATATATAGAATTGCAGAGATGTCAAGGCTGTGGGTGACCCCCACGTAGGGCTGTATACTTTTTGATCACGTGAACCCCCCTCCTTCCTTTTCTCACGGGCTAGCCAGACCGGCCGGCCCTTCTTACATCGGAACTGTCATCTTCAAGTATAATTTTAATTTTATGAAAAAGATAGGGAAAAAATAAAGCGTAAGTAAAGAGGATTAAAATAAAGAAATAAAAAAGCCCCCAACTAGAATTAGGAATAGTGGGGATTGATTACACGGGTAATGGTGTTGAATTAGAGGACAAGGAAGATTGTGAGGGAGAGAGATATCTGGTGGAGTTGATGCTCATTTTGGCATATCCAAACACGTGCTGACGCCTTTTATTTTCGTTCGAGCAAAGCAAAGCTTACCAACGGTCCTCCGTAGCTGAGGGTGCGGTGCTATAAGCGCTAGGTATGGTGTGACTGGTGAGAGGCAGATAACAATACGGGCAACAGGCACCCGCATAGCCCATGTAGTCGCGATGATGCCATCCCATTGGGTGCTGGGATAATTGTCTCGAACGACCGAGACTCGCCATGGCGCTGCCGCATAAGCATGGAACCGTTCTAGTTGGCAGCCTTACTCAGGGTGCATTCCTGTAACGCCCTTTGCTCACGCCTCGCGGGCGCCCCGACAAGCCCATGACGTTGGGCTAGTCCTAGCATCTCTCCTGCCTTGCTGGGCTAGGACCCTGTGCTGGGAGGAGGGGTCGAGATAACACAACCGCACTACCAACCAATCCATCTTCCCTCGGGGATGCTGCATGGAGGGGCTTTGGTCTTTCGAATTAGGAAGCAGCCTTGGTGGGTTCAATGGTTAATGGTTAATACCGAGAGCAATTATGGGTGAATATTGTTCCCCTCAAACTTGGAAGGACGGCAGGTTGATAGTAGGCCTCTATATATCTAGACAGAGCTATTATCATCTCAGATCTGATTGGCGTGATCTGGGCCATGGTTCTCATTGCCAACAAGTTACTATCCAGAGCTGTACCATGTTTGGAGACTTGCGGTCTTGGAAAAGGGCCTTCCCAAGTGAATCGAGAACATGTGACTTCGGTGTAACCTTTGGGGTTGTCCTCTCGGGTTCAAAACTTAACCTCCGTAGCAGCTATAAGCTTCTTGAACTCGCCGAAGTACTGGGGCAAGGATTCCACGAGCATTCCGAACCTGCGTGTGACAAGTTTGAGACCAGCTCGTCACCAGAGTCATACATTATTCTCCCCCTCCACACCCCCGGAGACTAGTCCGAGGTGGTGACTAACACACCAGACATCATGGAGATCTCCCCAGCGGAAGACCAGAAACGTGGTGTCACTTATGATCTGCCAGCTCTCGGATGTGACCTATCTCAATCCGACGGCCCCTTTGACCCATCTCATAGACATCTCGCTTTTCCCTCCTTCGCGCCCGCGAAGTATACTCGGTAATATTGCCCGATGCGGTCGCGATGATGTCGCGCCTGGATATTCTGCCGCGTCTGGCCGCCTCCCGTCGGCCGAAGCAAAAGTTCATTCAGGCCTGCTTTTCTACATTGCAGTCCGTCTTGCGCTGTCAGTCAGTTGGGTCAGCAATTGCCTGTGGCTATTCAGTCCTTGTGAGCTTGATTGTTGGGGGTTGCGACTGCCCCGGCTGTCCTTTTCCCACCACCCTCTCCTTTTCTTCGCCCTCTATTTGCCATGGCTCCCCCGCGGCAACGGACGACAGCCATCCAGGATGACTCTCGTTCTGAAGGCTCCAGCACAGCAAGAGAGCATAAAACAACGACGGCCAAAGCTCGCAAGGGTGCGGGTGGATCACTGGCCGTGGCTGCTATGAGCAGTCGCGAATCCAAGGTCTCTGGCAATCTTGCGAACGTCACCAGCGCCCCGGCTGGAGGCGAACAGGACAATTCGCCAAAGGTATGTGTTGCAATCGGGTATCACTTGCTATCTTTCGATCGAACCTGGTCCTCTTTGTACAACTATCTTCGTCTGAGACTGATCCGGATTGGGTGTAGATCCCCTGGCCCGAAATGCCCCTCGAACTCCTCCACTCCTATCGACACGCCTACAAACTGGCTACTCCAAGCGCCTTCTCCAGCGAATACTCCCACTTGCTCCTCGGCAAAGGAATCGGTCTCCGATCGCCGACAGCTATCGCCGCTCAGCGAGCTCATCAATCCCACCAGGATCAGATGACGAATGGCTCCCAGTCGAGCACATCCACATCCCGAAAAGCTTTGCACAACCACTCCGCTCCCAATGGCGTCGGCACAAAACACAAAGACCGCCATTCACACAAAGGACCAAATACAATTGATGGCAAGAGCGCACTGCACCATATAATTGGCCAGGACAGGGTATGCAAGAACCAGCTTGCCGTGACCGTCCGCAAACACTTCAACAGTGCCGGTCTTGCGGAGCAAGAAGCCATTGCACGATTTCTGTACAAGGTCCGGGAAGAGGGAAGAGGGCGACACTTCCGTCTACGATTCCAGCCTTAATTCCTATACCACCCTCTCTCTCTCTCTTTTCCCTCTTATCTTCTCACCTCTCCTCACCTCCATTCAACCCGGAAGAATCCTCCCGGGCCTGCGGATAGCCCCCTCGGCACCACCTCGGCTTCTAATTGGCACTTAGCCCTCTACAATTTCGACTCGGGTGTGAATTCACCCGAGAGCCCTACACTCTTCTAATCTCGTCACTCTTCTCGCTCTCCTTCCGGTCACCAGGCATCTCAGTTCTTTGACCTTTTCATGATACCCATTGGTGCTAGCTCCGATAAGTACTTCTTTTCTTTCTATTTTCCTTTGTCAACCGATCTGTCCACATGGGGCTACGTCACCGTGTTGTGTTTGAATCTTGTGTTTCCAATGTCCTCATCCTATATACGCGACTTGGTTTGTCTAGACCCTCCCAGATCAATCTCTTATTTCCTTTCTTTCCCTTCCTGCTCATATATATGTATATTACCTGGGAAATGGGATATATCCATCTCTGCTCTCTGTTATTTTTGGTATAGAGATCAATAGATATTTGCTTCAATGCCAATCACTATCTACTTGGTTGTCGTATATTGTACGTCTATCTTACGAAGTGAAATACAGACCCAAGAGTAGACCGCCCATAACTCATCCAATCGCATTTTCATTTTCTTTTCTCCCGCATTCCATCTCCGCATTATATACATTTCACCCACATCCATCCACCTCCATCTCCCGTATTCCACCAAAACCACATAACAACACAGCAGCATAGTAAAAGAAGGGAACAAGAGCAGAAAATCACTAGGTGGGTAAGAGAATCAAAGCAGTGAACTATTTCGGAAAGAGAAAAAAAAAAGGAAGGAAGGAACGGGGAAGAAATACTGTGGGAAACGCCAAAATGCATAACATAATAATAATCCATTCCATAAGTCTATCATACTTTCATCATGACCCGTTCCCCATACGGCTCATCCGGGGCATGGGTTATTTCCATGCGTTGAGGCCAGCCCAGGGGTCGTTGGAGGATGAGGTAGCCGATTGGCTTTGAGATTGTGAAGGGGCCTTGTGGTGCTGGCTTGTGCCGTAGGGTCTGCCTTGCGCGTAGCCACCCGGACCGGACGGGTATGGCCCCGTGGAAGAGGGGTAGGTCGTCTGCTGGGGGCGGGGCGGCGGAGGGGGCGGGACATAGCCCTGGGGCATGAAGGAAGATGGAGCGGCTGGTGGAGTAGGCCCGGCGTAGCTGAATGGGGTGGGGGTGGACGAGTAGAATTGTTGGTTTGGCGGAGGGGACACGGAGGGAGGGACGGGGTAGGCCATCGGGTTGTAGCCCTCTGAAAGAGGCGCCGCTGCACCTTGCTGGAATGGCTGTCCCGGGACGTAGGACACGCCCGTTCCATGGCCTATATACTGCCCATAGGGGGCGGGAGAATGCGACACGGGGATCCCGTGCGACTGTCCCGAGACATTGGGAGGGAAGCGCGGCGACATCTTGGGCGAAGATATGGCGGGGTTGGGATATGCAGGCGTCTGGATGGCGGGGGGAGGTGATTTGGCCTTGGACGGAGCGGCCGGGGCGGAGGGGGGAGCTGGCGACGTCTTGGGTTCCGTAGACAGGCGCTCCATGAGCTGCCGCAGCTTCTCCCGTTCGCGGTCTTCCTGCTCATTGGCATTGCTTGCTTTATCCCGCTCAATTTGTCCCAGCAGCTGGGCGCCTTCAGACCGTCGGTTGTTGATGAAGGTCTCGACGTTCTTCTTCAGACTGTCTACTGTCTCGCCCATCTCCTTGTAAAAGGTCTGGGCTTGCGCGGTTCCGGACAGGAGACCATTGAATGCATCGTATATCTTCTTGTATCGAGACATCACCGTGTTGCGTTGACGGGTGATGGTTTCGTACTTCGATTGCTCGGCACGCACACGCTTGTCTTGCAGTAAGTCACCGTAGATTTTCGTCAGCTCTTTCATCAACGAAGCCTGCTTATGGTTGGCCTGGAGCAGCCGATTCTGATGCGGACGAAATTTCTCCAGCTCCGCTTCAAAAAGCTGGCTTTCCTGCCCGGCGATGGTTTTCTTATTAAGAATCAGGACATTGGAGATGTCATCGGTGTGGACCTGATCGTAGGATGTTAATCTCGCGAGACATGCAATCCAGGCGCACACAATGCACGTACCTTTTCCTTGAGGTCTTTCAAGACCTGAGCTCGTTCTCTCTTGACCAAGTTCAATTTCTTCAGAATAGACTCGACTCTAGCGATTTGCTCGGCCACCGAGGTGCCACCCTCATCGAACACATCGTCGATCAAACTCCCTTCTCCCGAAGCCGAGTATGGACTACTAACTCCATTCTTACCCTTGCTATGCTTGGAGCCGGCTTTGATCATGGCACGCTGGAAGAGGACTTCGGCCTCGTCTGTTTCCCCCGCAGATCGCATTTCATCAAAGTCTGCCTCGTACTGCCGCAAAGTAGACAGAAGCTGAGAGTCGCTGGCACTCGCCTCATTGATGGTATCCCGATATGTCCGGATATCACCACGTAGTGTAGTGTTCAGCCTGGCGCTGGGTTGCTGGCTCCAGTCCACTCCATATTTGGAGCGCATCTTCTCGCATACACTTTCCTCTAGGTCCAATTGCTTAGAACATTGGTCGAGTTGCGCCAGAATCTCTGCTTTGCGATCCTGTAGGCCATCAAACGCCTTGATAAAAGGTTGATGCCCCCCAAGCTCCTGGCACCATCGTCGAAATTCGTCATCCACGGTCATCTCCTGGTCCATTCCGCCTTTGAGAATATTCAAGCTACCCGGAAGTTTCAGGTAGTCAAGACTGGCCGCCATTTCTCCATTTGCCGTCTCGACTTTCTCTGTTTCCGCTCGGATCAGCTTGGCCTTCTCTTCGTCGTAGAGACTAGCCGTTTCCGTGACGGACATGGGCACGAGTTTCTGGAAGATATCCGGGCCGATAATACGTTGAATATCCTGGCCTTGGTAGAGCTCGCTAACAGGAATAGCCTTTGCTGCAGGCAGCTTCGAGACGGCCGACAAACCAGCCTCGCTCGGAATAGGCTGATGGTAGATAAAGTCGTTGTCTTTCTTGAACACGGTGAGCTTGGCCTGGACGTTCGCAAGGTGATATTTGATCATATCGAGGAGATTGGTGCCCGATTCGGAGCTCAGGTTGGCATTGGGAGAGACAGACGATGGGAATGACTTGGCCCACCCTAGTGCTGCTGTCGAATTCTTCTCTGCCAGCTGCAGCCGGGCAATAGCCACACCGTGCGATCCAGTTTCGCTGTCCGCCAGGGCCTGGTAGTAGGACGCTACGGAGGCCATGTGCCCCGCCTTGGCCTGCACAACGATCGTCCACACTTTATCAAAGACCCCCTTCGCGAACTCTTGCATTCCTTCGGCGGCCTGTGAGTATAAATAAGCGGATTGACTGGCTAGTTTCGCCAGCAACCCAGCCTTCTTACTATCCGCGATTTGTTTCTCCAGGAATACTTCTTGGCCTTGTGCAAGAGTGATGTTGATGAGGGCCTTGACGGTTTCCCGGTTCAGGTCGGTCGATGGCGCGTGGAGGAAGTTCTCGTTGATATACGTGAACATGCCAGCGGATGCCTGGAAAGAGTGATAAGCGGTTTTGAGACCGGTATCTTCGGCGCGATTCTGGTTTGCCGCATGGCACGAAAGCACAGCGGAGATATTGAAGATGATCGATGCTTTCTCGAACGCCAAAGAGTATTGTGAGGTGGGCTTCTGGGTAAAGGCGTCATACCTATGTGGCATTGGGTCGTTAGCGGACCAGAACGGCAGCAGGAACCGGAGCATGAAAAGGGTGTATTACCAAGTGAAGGAGATCTTGATATGATTTTCATCCACGGGAAACCTCAGATCCAAGAGCTCCAGCTGTCCGTAATACCGATACAACAGGTCGCGCCCCGTCGCACTATCCTTCCCTGCACCCCTCATGTCCTGGCGCAAGCGGTTGAGGGTGGCGCATTCTGAGCTGTACCGCTCGGGGTCTTCGCCGTAACTCTGACGAATGTAGTCCTTGAGGGGTCGGATCCAGTCGATCTCGTTGGTCTGCTTGAGCGGACATGAGATCATGGGCGATTCAACCATCTTGTTGCGCGGGAGGAGCGGGGAGCTCCCATCCAAAGGCGGAGAGACAGCGGGCCCGATGTTAGAGTAGGGAAGCAAGAGCAGGCAGGCAGGGTCGAAGTCGCAGTGAGGAGGGGAAGGTTTTCGGGATGGGACTGTGGGGTAACGAGGGTAGAGAGGCGATGCTTAGTCGTCGCTCCTGCGAGAATTGCGGTGGCAGTTGGTAGGGGTCGATAGATAGATTAGTCGCAGTTCACTAACGAGTCTAGTCGTCCCCAAGGCAGCCTAACCGTAGTTCCGTCGTTAGCTCGACGATGATGACGGAAGTGGGGAGGCAGTAGCAGCAGCAGAAGGAGGGGGGAACGCGAGTGATGTGGTCGCTGGGAGCAGCACAGCCTACCTGAAGGACTTGGAAGGAGGGACCGATCAGCGGATTGCCAGCCGAGTGGCAGGATTGGGCAGAAAGGAGTGGTGGTTGACTGATGAGGGGGGCGGAATTGTGATGAGGATGATGGGGAGGCGGCGTTGTGATGGGCGTATGGTAACCGCCGGCCGTGACATGCCTGGCGGGAAAGCTTCGAAGCACACCGGCCTGCAATCTGACTGTCACAAAACTTAAATCGGGCACACGATACGTAAGAACTAATAGGATCATTGGAAGTAGAGATGTCCTGAGCGCTAACTCTAATCGTACACTACATACATACACACATCACGTTCTATAAACAAACAACGTCAACAAATGAAGGATGGAAGGGACACAGGTGAATGGAATCATCCCAACATGCAGAATGGCACAAGAACCCCCAATCTCGCCGGCGCTATGATATTTCCCGCAATAATTACACAGTAAGAAACGAAGCTGCCCCGAAGTAGTATCCAAGAATTCCGATTATACATGTCGTGACCCCCGTTCACTTGGAGCCGGACTTCTTCTCCCCGTCAGGTTTTTTGGCGTCCCCGGTGTCCTTCTTGCTCGAGTCACTGGTCGAGCCCTCGGAGCCCGACTGTTTCGTGTGGTGCATGAGCTTGTGCCAGGCCGATTTGAGGAATCCCTCGTTCTTGGAGGGATCGGAGGTCGCACTGGAGTCGGACGGAGAGCTGCTTGTTCGTCAGAAAACCCTATCAACGTAGACAAATCCAGGTGTGGTCTATACTCACCCATCCCTCGGGATATCCATAACGCGCCTGGCAGACTTGTCGCCCATTTCATCCGCAAGGACCTCAAGAATTGTCCGCTGGTTGCCGGTCAAGTACTTCGGCATGGCGACCTTAAACTCGACCTTCAAATCACCCGTAGGGGTGAAAGCCTTGGAACGGCCACTGAGTTTCTTCATACCCATGCCAGAGAGCGTAATGCGGTCGCCCGTGCCCGTGCCCGTGCCCACCTTGACCTTGACCTCACCATCCAATGTCGGGACCGTCACTTCACCGCCAAGCAGAGCGGTGGTGAGGGGAATAGAAGCCGTGTAGAGAATATCGGAGCCGGAGCGGCTAAAACGATGGTCGGGGGAGACCCGGATGGAGACGTACAGGTCACCTCGCTGCGTACGGGAACCTGGGGCTGCCGCGGTGCCCGTGGGAGGGGCGTCACCTTCTCCGGTCACCCTCAAACGCATACCGTCCTCGACACCGCCAGGGATATCGACTTGAACGGTCTTCCGATCCCTGACCACACCGTTTCCATTACACGAGCCACATTCGGATCCCCGGGGGACTGACATTCCCGCTCCTCCACAGGCATCGCAGGTGGCTGCGACCTGGAATCCTCCCTGCATCATGTGTACTCGGGTGCCGGAACCGTTGCACTGACGGCACTGGGATCGTTTGGCGCCCTTCTTCAGTCCATCACCGTCACAGGTGCCACATTCTTTCAGAGGGGTGATGACGATATCCTTTGATGTACCCTTCGCAGCTTCCATGAAGGAAATGTTGGTCTGCACCTCGATATCCTCGCCCACCAAGATCTCTTGGAACGGGCTCCGGCGGCCCCGGCCAGAACGGCGGGCGCCCCCTGTGAAAGCTCCAAAAAGATCTTCAAAGTTAATGTCCGCTGAAAATCCTCCGGGGAAGCCACCACCGAAACCACCACCGAAACCATGGAAACCTCCGGCACCAGCGAATGGATTACCGCCACTGGGATCGAAGCCGCCATTTTGGTCGAAGGCAGCTGAGCCAAACCGGTCGAAATTCTCGCGCTTTTTCGGATCAGAAAGCACTTCGTACGCCGATTGGGCTTCAGAGAACTTTTCCTTGGCGCCGGGCTCCTTGTTGGTATCCGGATGATATTTCTTGGCCATTCCATAGTAAGCTTTCTTAATATCGGCCGCAGAGGCGCCTTTGTCGACTCCTAGAACTTTATACGGGTCAGAAATGGCTCCAAGGGGAGCGGTCGTATGGAAAACCTGTGGACAGAGAAATGTAACTCAGTCACAGCCCGGACATATCTCCACGGAGGTTGCAAAAAGCACCTACCCTTGACGAAAGGAATGAGTTAGGCTTGCTCCGAACACCATCTCGCAAGCGCTGACTGGTCGAAGGGGCAGTTGACACATGATAAGACCGAACCGGGGTGGCAGAGCACACACTGGCGGCCGGGCTCTGCTTGGAGCATTGTCGCGAGGTCCGCAGTAAACGAGCGGGAAGGGCCGCGGCTTTGGGCATGGCGGCGGAAGTAGCGCTCATCATGGGAAGCAAAGGAGCATTCAACGGACGAACGAGGGACAGCGAGAGGGATCAATGAGGGCGAATGGCAGCGAAGCGAGATTGCAACCCGACGAAGCTGATTTGAGCAGAAGTCGGCGACCTTTTGACCTCGACCGCCTCCTGATGGGGAAGACGCTTGGAAGCTTCGAGTCTCTCGGCTCGAAAAAGTTTCCCGACCGGAACAACAATCGTCCGCGGCAGCGATGATGAAAGCCTGCTTCGGTAATCAATCACTCGACCGACCTGACCGATTGACTGACCTGCCCCGACCTCGTTTCCATTGATCCCCTGTCCTTCCTTCGGTCTCGTTTCGAGCTCTCTTTCAGTAAGCCCTCGTGCTACTGCCTTGTATTCTATTTCTTGTCCCCTCCCTCCCCCCTCCCCCACCTCTACTCATCCTCTTGCCGCCTCGTTGCGTCCGCATCTACATTAGTAACTACTAGCATGCTCCGCGGCCAGACTCTCCCCTGGAGAGCCGCGCTCCACCAAACCTCGCGTCCTTTCATCCCTCGGCCTCTTCTTGCTCCTTCTAAATACAATGTCACTGCCCGATCGATACTAAACTCCTCGCGACTTCGCCGCTCCCTCCCGTCTTCGACTCGCACCTTCTCCTCGAGCTCCATCCGGAGGCGGGAAAAGCCCCCACCCGGCGACGAAAAGGACGACCCTGCTCAGAAAGAGCAGAGAGATGCAACCGAGGATAAGGATGTTGAGCGTGCTCCAGACGCCCGACGTAAGGCCGCTGATTCCTCTAGCAAGCATGGATCGTCACACGAACCCGGAGCTCCGACATCGGGCCTTGCACGGCGGAAGGAGAAGGCGGGCGGGGACAAGGAGCAACGTGGCCTAGAGGAAGACTCGAAGAAGGATGGTAATGCAGTAGAAGGAAAGGGAAGCTCATCCGATACACCATCTCCTATACCCGTCGGTGGGGGTTCGGATTCGAGGCCTAGTGGCGCGAGTAATGGTGGCAACGAAGATGGCGGAAAGAAGGGAAAGAAGGGCTCCGGCGAGAAGGCCTTGCAAAAACCATCAGTCCCGGAGGTTTATCCTCAGGTAATGGCAATTCCCATCGCCAAGCGACCATTGTTCCCCGGCTTTTACAAAGCAATTACCATCCGAGACCCAAATGTGGCCGCCGCCATCCAAGACATGATGAAGCGGGGGCAACCGTACGTGGGTGCTTTCCTGTTCAAGGATGAGAACGCAGATGGCGACGTGATCGAAAATCTGGATGATGTTTATGACGTCGGTGTCTTTGCCCAAATCACGGCTGCTTACCCTCTTCGAGGCGAAGCGAGTGGTGTGACGGCTGTTCTTTACCCCCATCGTCGCATCAAGGTCTCTTCATTGCTTCCGCCTAGCGATCCTGCCAAGGCTGGTGCGACCGAAGACAAGGCAGCTGAGCGTCGTGGGGATGTTGTCGCTAGCTTCGAGGAGGGCACTGCCGAGCTCGCCCCCAAGGACCACTACGAGCCCACCTCCTTCTTGCGGAAGTACCCCGTCAGCCTGGTCAATGTGGAGAACCTGGCGGAGGAGCCCTACGACAAGAAGAGTGCTATCATCCGCGCGGTCACCAGTGAGATTGTCAACGTATGCAAGGAGATCGCTAGCCTGAACCCTCTGTTCCGCGACCAGATTTCCGCCTTCTACACTGATCAGTTCCCCGGTAACTTGAGTGACGAGCCTGCCAAGCTGGCTGACTTTGCCGCCGCTGTGTCTGCAGGCGAGCTCAATGAAATGCAAGAGGTCTTGGAGTTGATGAACATTGAGGAGCGACTCCCAAAGGCCTTGGTGGTGCTGAAAAAGGAACTTATGAACGCGCAACTTCAATCCAAGATCTCCAAAGACGTGGAAGCTAAGATTCAGAAGCGGCAGCGTGAATATTGGCTGATGGAGCAGATGAAAGGTATCAAACGGGAGTTGGGCATTGAGTCGGATGGCAAAGACAAGCTGGTGGAGAAGTTCAAGGAAAAGTCGTCGAAGCTTGCTATGCCGGACGCCGTCAAGAAGGTGTTCGACGAGGAACTCAATAAGCTGGCCCATCTGGAGCCCGCTGCCTCGGAATTCAATGTTACACGCAACTATCTGGACTGGCTGACTCAGATCCCTTGGGGACAGAAGAGTGTGGAGAACTTCGGTATCCAGCATGCGGTAAAGGTCCTGGATGAAGACCACTATGGCCTCAAGGATGTCAAAGATCGTATTCTGGAATTCATCGCCGTGGGTAAACTGCGTGGCACTGTGGAAGGGAAGATTCTCTGCCTGGTCGGCCCGCCTGGTGTTGGAAAGACCAGTATCGGAAAATCAATTGCACGGGCCCTGAACCGACAGTACTACCGGTTTTCTGTTGGTGGCTTGACCGATGTTGCCGAGATCAAGGGACACCGTAGGACCTACGTGGGCGCTCTTCCTGGACGCATCATCCAGGCCCTGAAGAAGTGCCAGACCGAGAACCCTCTCATTCTGATCGACGAGATCGACAAGATTGGTCGCGGTCATCAGGGAGACCCGTC
The DNA here is from genome assembly GCA_003184635.1 of Aspergillus sclerotiicarbonarius CBS 121057. Taxonomy (NCBI): domain Eukaryota; kingdom Fungi; phylum Ascomycota; class Eurotiomycetes; order Eurotiales; family Aspergillaceae; genus Aspergillus; species Aspergillus sclerotiicarbonarius. Next base: position 266,112 of record KZ826336.1, on the reverse strand, counting down.
TTCTGCGCTGCTCGAGTTGCTTGATCCCGAACAGAACTCATCCTTCTTGGACCACTACATGGACGTTCCGGTTGATTTGTCCAAGGTTCTCTTCGTTTGCACGGCAAACGTGACTGATACGATCCCCCGGCCGCTACTCGATCGCATGGAGCTCATCGAGCTGTCGGGTTATGTTGCAGATGAGAAGATGGCCATCGCTCAGCGGTATCTTGCGCCTGCTGCCAAGGAGCTCACGGGCCTTAAGGAAGTTGATGTTAACCTGACGGAGGAAGCCGTTGAGGAACTTATCAAGTCCTACTGCCGTGAAAGTGGTGTCCGCAACCTGAAGAAGCAGATCGAAAAGGTCTATCGGAAGGCGGCATACAACATCGTCCGCGACCTCGGAGAAGATGTCCTTGCAGAAGAAAAGGCTCTGACCGATGAGGGCAAGGCTGCCCAGGAGGAGTCGCAGAAAGAGACCGAGTCTCCCGACTCGGCGAGCTCGCCTGTGGATCCGGAAAAGGCCACGACAGAAACGCCTCGCGTTGCGTTGACAGTTCCTGATAGTGTGCAGCTCAACATCGGCAAAGATAGTCTCACCGACTACGTTGGACCTCCCATCTTCACGGCAGACCGGCTGTACGACACCTTCCCGCCTGGTGTGACCATGGGACTCGCTTGGACTAGCATGGGAGGTGCTGCTTTGTATGTGGAGTCGATTCTGGAGAATGCCTTGACCCCTCAATCCCGACCGGGCATTGATATCACCGGTAACCTGCAAACCGTGATGAAGGAATCGAGCCACATCGCCTACTCGTTTGCCAAGTCAGTCATGGCGAAGCAGTTCCCCGAGAACCGATTCTTTGAGAAGGCCAAACTGCATATGCATTGCCCCGAGGGTGCTGTCCCCAAAGATGGTCCATCTGCAGGTATCACCATGGCAACGTCCCTGCTGTCCTTGGCTCTGAACCATCCTCTTGATCCCACCATCGCCATGACCGGAGAGTTGACCGTGACCGGCAAGGTATTGCGTATTGGAGGTTTGCGGGAGAAGACGGTGGCCGCCCGCCGTGCTGGTGCCAAGAAGGTCATATTCCCTGCCGACAATATGTCCGACTGGCTGGAGTTGCCCGAGGTGAGTGTTAAATTGTCCCCCCTGCAGTGTCTGACCGAGCTAACTGTTATTGATAGAACATCAAGAAGGGCATCGAGGGCCATGCAGTAGGCTGGTACTCCGAGGTGTTTGATATCCTCTTTACGGACCTGGACAAGGGCCATGCCAATCACGTCTGGCAGAAGCAGCTGGCCGAGAAGCCGTCCAAGAAGTCCAACGAAGTAGAGGAGGAAGATGAGTGAATCACGCCACCAGTCCTCATGCCTTGATGACATACTATACTCCAGCTCCCACGGGGGATTGTTCTATTCCTTTCTGGTCACGTGCGAGGCGTTATTCTGTAGGAAGCATGGTTCGGAGTTGTTTTCTTTTTCTTGTCTATGTTATTGTTTGGATTTCCTAGATCCACTATAGGGCATTTTGCCCTTGTCTTCGAGTTGTGGGCGATACCACAACACCGGGTGGAAGTCGACGTTCGCCTAGATCGGTTGCCAGGCAGTTCCGGTACTGGACCATGACGAACTGCAACACCGAAGCCCATCGAACAACCACTCCGCTCTGCAAAAAGATGATGGGATGGTCCATTCGACCGGCTGTGTATCATTGTTGGATATGTAATGAGCCGGTCCCGGGGGATAGAATCGAGCTCTGGCTCTAGAGCTCCCTGACAGTTGTCAGGCTTGTTAATGGACAGTATCACTTCTTGTATGTATATACTAAGAATCCGTTGGTGCACTGGTAATGAGGCTAGTTGCCCGAGCCATGTTCCGTCTGGAGTTTCAATCCATGATGTAGAAGCAGCTCGTGTTTCCCATTGATCAGATGAGGTTGGAAGATTGTAGCTCTTCACTTCTATCCGAAATTTGCTGGAAAGGGCGATGGGTAGCATTGTGCGTATCATCAGTCTGGTGCAGCTGACTACAAACCAATTCCATACCACGCACTTTACTTTGTTATCCTCTCCGCCGGATAGTCCCTCTGTAGTATCTTCTTCCAACTGTGATCATAGACACGGAGTCCCATATAAGATAGCATCTGCCGTCTCTTTACAATCATACTCGCACTAACTAGTTCACATTCAACAGTCCATGGTAGATCCAAGGTCGATTCTCATTCACGCGTCCTACTCGCCAGGCAATATTCACGGATCTCTCATTCACGATTCAGTCAGTTGCCCATGGGGGCGGTGTTGTCTGGTTATAAAATCTCCCTATCAACCGCGTGCTCTCTTTCCTTCTTACCCTTTCCTCTCCTCACCCGTTCCTTTATTTTTGTGCCGAGCTCGTCGTAACGATCATCAACCATCTTGATTACTGCTACCCAAAAGAACCCGACCTACTACCCCCATCATCAATCAAGATGAAGTTCGATATTCTCTTCATTATGACCCTCCTTGTCGCCTTTGTGGCGTCCGCCGCCCTCCCTGATGTCGATGACACTGATGTCGACGTCACTCTTAGTGACGAAGGTTTGCACTGCATCTTCTAAGATCTATTAGCATGGGTAGTGAAGGAGCTAACCGACTCTTTCTTTGTATCACAGACTGGTCTGACTTGGATTTGGACTTTCTCGCCTGGGACATGGCTGATGATAACGATGATGGTGATGACGGTGATGACAGCGATGTTGTTGCCCGTGATGAAGGTCTGTATCTCAGTCATCCTTTGTCAGCATGATGTTCCTTATACATGGACAAGAACCTAACCTACTCCTTCTCTGAGCAACAGACTTGTCGAACTCGGACCCTACTCTCGCTGACGATGAAGGAGAGATGGGTACCTTGGATCGCCGGTGCCACCGTCGCTGCCAAAACGACTCTCACTGCTGCCACACCGATGTGTGCTTTGGAGGCGTCTGCATTGGACCTGGCCACTATCCTTAAGTGGCATGGAACCCTCGTCGATAATTGGCATAGTAGCCTAACTATTTGTCGATTACAAGGTACATCGGGTTATTGCTGGATGGTGGTGAGGATTGGGCTTCAATTGCCAAGGTTATCAAATGGGTTGTTATTATCTGGGGGGTGATAATTCAGAGGATATTTCTTTTCATGTTATCGAGGTTGCACCTCAGTCGATCTGAGACCTTGCCCCTCTTTGTTGTTTCTTCTGGTCACCGTTGTTATTTTGCCGGACAGGGCAATTGCCATGGCTGCTGCTCTGTTGTCACCTGCTGTGCGGGACGACGACGTGAGAATGGCTACTATAGCGATAGCCTAGTCTAGCGTCATCGACGTGTGCTTTTGCAACCAATTCCATACTGTTATTCTACTTACAGTCCCATCCGTTGCCTTGTAGCTGGAAGTAACTAGGATAGGAAAAGGATTCAGGCGATGTGGAGTCTAGATTGCACCTTACTATCACTGCAGCATACTATATCCCACCCTTCCCTGAATTGATCAACCACAGCCGCTAGAAGGAACAGCATGCTATCGCGGCACATGCATATTCGGTCCATTAACGGCCAGGATGTAGATATCGCACCAATGACCTGGAGCCCGAGCCGTCCTATAGGAGCCTCCGAGATGGGACCTCGGAGGTCGTCACGCCTGGGGCCCGTCCCCGGATTGGATGCCAGCAGGGGGGAAAAGACCACGCCTCCTGACGTGACAGGCTGGAGGGGTGTTTGGAATCCTGGTTTAGTCCGGGATTCTCCGCACGGGCTGATAATCAGACTTTGGAGATCAGCAATGGAGGGGTGAGAGGGTGAGAGTGAGTGAGTGAGTGAAGAACAATGATGTCTGGGACTGTGCTGGGAAGGGGGGGGGTCTTTTCCCGGTACTCTCTCTTGGAGGGAGGAGTGAAGTCATCAATCTATCTTTGGTGCGGTGGGAATCCCGGGATAGACTGACACAGTTGTACAGAACATGCAGACATACTTACATGTAGGCAGCGGGCTGCATATACTACGTACATCCAAGGCTCAAACAACGACGTCGAACTACTGGGCAGGACACAGCCGAGTGGCCCTAGGATGTTTTACGCTGCAAGTGCATGCCGGGGCTCCAGGAACTCGAGCCTGAGGTGGAGGGCAGTGATTGGCCGCATCATCTGGTGACCACTGGTGTTGTTGTTGTTCCTCGTCTGAATGGAAGCATCACTTTGAAAGTTTAAGGGCGGGGTTGGTTGGTTGAGTTGGTTTAGTTTGTTCAGAGGCCAGGTGATGGAGTAGATTGGGAAGTTGGGGGGGGGGGGGAGTTGGGAGAGTTGGGAGTATAAAGGATGGCCGGACTTTACTTATCTCTGGTGGACTATTGGGTCCAGGTGTACAGTGGCCGGTATATTCGGGTGGTTTGTACAGCGTGGCCGCGGCGGCTACTGGGACTGGAACTGGGACGGGGACTAGAATGGGGACTCGCCGCGGCGGATCCAGCGATACGCTCGGGTAAACCAGAAATGAATGAGAGGGGATTATGTGATTGTGCTGGAGAGTGGTGATATACGGCTGTGTAGGAGACGATCGGAGACGAAGACCCGACCAGCTCAGTCGGAGGTTTAATGGGGAGGGAAGGGAAAACAGGAACGAACAGGGAGGCTTCGAGAAGGATGTTGGGCTGTGCGTCTGCAGTAGCGGACCTGCCGTGGGATGAATCGAGTAGTGCTCGAAGAATGGAGGCTGCCTTGGTCTCTATCTACTAATGGAGTACTTACTACTTACTCCGTAGTACTCCGTACTGACGATTCAACTCTATAGAGTTAGGGTATGGATCGGGACCCGATCGGAGTCGTCCTTCATTACTTCATCTCGACCGTGTCTCATCTCATCTCGTCCCTCATCACTCATCAGGCACGCACTGTCAGGCCGCCGTGCATTTCCACTGGCTCAACGCCGGTGGCTGTGATTGCTGATTGCTGATTGATTATTGCTGCTCACTGCTCTAGATTCCCCTACGCAAGGATCCGATTGTGCGTTCGCCGTTTCTTCCATCGGCCTTCCATTGGACCTGTTCCATCGGGCCCAGTCCTGCCAATCTCTTTCCTTCCCTCTTTCTCCCTCGCAACGACTACTTCCTCTTCACTCGGACTCCATTGCCATTCTGTTCTTTTTCCCCATCCTCGGTCTCGTGGGCGGTGAATTCATCCTTCTCCTCCTCCACTCCACCTCTTCCCCATCATCCTCAGCATCATCATCATCATCATCATCATCATCCCATCTATGGATCAACTGATCGACTAGTGATATATTCATCCAATCCTCGGGCTTTTTTCCCCTGTGTCTTCAGCCCAACCAGCCTTGCAGCCGGGCGACACCTGCTACTGAGTTAGTCGGTCTACTATCGACTCGCCCGCGCCCCCATTCGTCGTCTCTCATCCTCGTCATCCGTATTTGCTCTGGTGCTCTTTATGTCCTCTCTATCCCACTGCTTTGTCACTCCCTCTGCCCTTGACCCCCATTAGTAGCAACCTGACAACAACAGCAACATCAGTCTCAGTCTCAGTCTCAGTCATAAGAACAACACCACCAGCAATCCCCCCCCCTCCATATATCGTCATTGTGCGACCAGTGGGACTCGGATTGACTGGGCAAAGCAGTGCCTAGCCAACACCAACTCAAATTCTCACCGACTTCTTCAGGGAGATTGCTTTCTATTTATTTATATCACTGAAATCCGAGTTTAAACTTTTTTATTTTCTCTTCCGTTTGTTGAATCAGTTATTGCCCATTGGTCTTACTTTAACACCGATTCATTTCGAGTTTTGCTTTTGGCCCCTGCTTTCTTTTTTTCTCGCTCGTCTCATCCACAGGCCTTAATTTTAATACTTTCACCCCCTCTCTGCGTCACACCTGTGAGAATTTCACACAGGGTTACAGTCACTGCTGACCACAAGGATTCGGGCGCAATTCTTATGGACATCGCCATTCCATCCCCCTCGGGTGTCCAAGTCGTTCTCTGTACGACAGTTTAGCGACCGTGTCGAGCCGTATGGCCATCTCCATCGCCGACAGTTCCTGTAGCCCGACGAGGTCGCTGGGTCTGTTGTTGGACCCAGAGAAGGCCGACCTCCCCCGTCCCAAACAGAGCATGTGGCATCGCCTGGGCCTTCGCAGGTGGCTGGGCCGCGAAGATCGAGATTTCTCCTCACATTCCCCCGCCGGTGACGCTGCCCCCACTGCAAATAAACCCAGTTCTCCAGCCGCCCACAACAATCATAATGGTAATCAAAATCCGGGCGGCAAGTCCGACAACCACAAACCTCACCCCCGCCACAGCAAAACTCACGACAATCTCACGCGTCGCCTCTCCAGAAAGGTCGGAGTCGGCCTGCCCCGAGCCCCTACCTTTAAGCGCCAGAATTCCGAACGACGAGACAATCTATTTCCCCCTGATCCCGAACCCCGTCGCGCCGTGTCCGCCGACCGTCGCGCCGTGAGCTCCCAGCGGTCCAGATCCCCACCGCCCACCGTGGACCCCAGACTATCCGCACCCGAGGTCCAGTGGCGCGAGGACCCAAGCGAGACCACGGTCGAAAGACTACCCGAGGCGAATGAGGACAGCGACTTGCACTCGGAATGGAACCCGTGCCCTGACGTGGCGGAAGCTCCCGAGGAGCTACCGGACGATACGCTCGAGATGGAATTGGAGAAACGATGGATTTTGAACCTGAGCATGCATTTTCGGGATCGCTCGGAGCGGGAAAAGTTTTTCGTCACATATGCTGAGACCCCGACTCGGTGGCGAAGGGTCACCATCTCCTGCGATTACCGCGGCGCTCCCCCCGATTCCCTCGAACAAGACTTGAGGGAATTGCGGTATCAGCGCGACAAATGCGCCCGGATCTACGAATCGATCCGCGAATCGCTGTCGGAAATTCAATTTTACGACACGGTAACGAACCTGAAGTTGGAGACCCGAGACGGGCGCCTGCACGTCCACGTTACGGAAGATGTCAATGAGATCATCCCTTACCCTCCCATTTCTTGCATCGGACATTTGCCCGAGGCCCGCCTGATCCCGGAGAACCAGCTCCATTTCGAGGCGCATCTATCCGGGTTTGTCTATAACGTCAACCTAGATGGCAAGTCCTACATCAAGAAAGAAATCCCCGGCCCCGACACAGTAGATGAATTTCTGTACGAGATTAATGCGCTCCATGCTCTACACGGCACTCCCTATGTTGTCCAGGTAGAAGGAATAGTCGTCGACGACCAGGAGCAGGTGGTCAAGGGGCTTCTCATTGGCTTTGCGGAGAAAGGAGCGCTGGTCGACATCCTTTACGAAAACCGCGGCACAATTGCCTGGGAACGGCGGGAACGATGGGCGAGGCAGATCGTCCAAGGGCTTTGCGAGATCCACGAGGCTGGCTACGTACAAGGGGATTTTACGCTTTCCAATATCGTTGTGGATGCCGAGGATAACGCAAAGATCATTGATATTAATCGCCGGGGCTGTCCGGTGGGATGGGAACCCCCGGAAATTGCGGCGAAGATCGAGAGTAACCAGCGGATCTCGATGTATATCGGGGTCAAGACGGATTTATTTCAGCTCGGCATGACTCTGTGGGCGCTGGCAATGGAGGAGGATGAGCCAGAGCGACAGCCACGTCCTCTGATTCTGGGCGAGGACGCGGGCGTACCGGACTACTACCGTAGGTTGGTTTCTATCTGCTTGACTCCGTCTCCTCGACACCGACTGTCGGCCAAGGAGCTTCTGGGGTTTTTCCCCCGCAATATGTGGACCATGGAGCAGTCTTTCCCTCGAATCCACCCCGCCCATACAGGCCTCGGCGTTGCCTTGCAAAATGGTGCTTTGCCGTTGTACGACGCTCGGGCGGCCTTTCTGTACCAGCACACGCGACCTGTAGCCAACGGGGGTTCTTTCGACACTCAATTGTCGCTGGATGATGCATACTCATTACCACATGATGACAGTGATCTTGTGTCTTCTCCGGATAGAGAGCAATTCGATGCGCCTAAAGAGCAGCAAACGGGGATGGTGAGGACAAGAGAAGGAGGTTTGCTTGAGAGCGAGCCAGCACCTGCGGAGCAGAGAATACCATCGGCGAATGGGCTCCCCCATCAGCCAACATTGCGAAGCGCCCAGGAACTTCAAAACTGTGTTTTTTCGAGCCAAAAGGAAGATGAGCTTGATCTGGATCCCAGCGTCAATGCGTTCTATCGACGGGCCTCGGTAGACCGCGCCACTGGTCAGATTCGTTTGCCTGGAGAGCTTTCCGGGGGCGGTGATCATTTCGCTAGCTCTTTAAACCGGCATTCAAGAAGCATCTTATCAGACATTGGGAGATACCAGGAGTCTCCCTTGTCTTCAGCAGCCACCCAATCTACGGATCTGTACCCGGCTCACTTAGGGGACCTAGGTCATGCGATGATTGACGATGACCATTGGTCTGAAGCGCCGTCGCGCTCGGTGTCTTCCCTTCTGCATTCGATACTCCCAATCAACCCGGCAGCTAATCTCTCGGAGCAAAAGCTGATAGAATCTGATGCGGACCGGTTTTCCCATCTGGACCTTCGTTCTGCCTTGAGATATCCTCACCAGGGTCTTCAAGAACCCACCGCCTATTTAAGCGACTCCCATTTACCCATCAACCCTGCATTTACGGACAAGGCCTTGGCGCCCGTATGACCCAAAAGAATGTTCTCAATTTTTCCAGGAAGCCGTCACTTGTTCCACACGTTGTCCATGGTTTGGAGTCTCAGGCATGGGACCGAACAGTGCGCGATACCCCTGCGAGTTTGCACTGTACAGTTAGTTACTTTTGAAGCGTTGCTCTATTCAGCGGGCATCATGGCGAATCTGGCGTTCAATGACTTTCGGGGTTTGCTTTTATCCTTTTTTTTTCTTCTTCTTTGGTTATCACAGCTTATCCTCTAAAAGCCCCGGGGCAACTAGGTTCTCTCCGTCGCGATTGCGACCAATCCCAGGGACACAGCTGGCATGCAGCCATGCAGCATGATGTTTCTTTCCACGGCGTTCCATCTTTTGCTTTCTACCCTACCCTACTTACGACTTACGACCGGAAGGATATTGTCTTTTTCGACTTTTGCACGTTCAATCACAGTCTCATGTACACTGGTTGTTAATACTATTCTCCACAGCAACTGTATTAATCAAGGATGATTTGATTTATTTGATTTATACCTATTACCTACAGACCCAGCCTCGGATAGGTTCAGAATTTAATCTAAACCTTTGGTCTAGTTTCATATTTAGTTTTACATCCCCTCCCTCCTCCTCCTCTTCTTCTCCGCCCTCTTCATCAATTCATCATCATCATCTCATCGTCACATTCATAATAAACACATCTACTAATAGCTACTCCGTACCAGCACCTCCTCAAAACTCCTCTGCCACGACCCCGCATCCACACCCAGTCCCCGTCCGATCAAGACAACCTTGCATTGCGTCTTCGCGTCCTGTGCGGGCTCTGCATCCCGGATCTCGAAAACGTCTCGCACCGCTTGGATGATCTTCGTTGAGCCATCGTCGAGGACCAGAATGCCCTTTAGTCGGTGGATATCGAAACTTGTGGGGCCTGAGACTTCTGAGGCGAGGGGCATAATGGAGTCCCAGAGGACGGATTGGAGCCAGGTGTCGACGCGGGAGACTTGGGAGGGGGAGATTGGTGGGGTGGTGATTGCGATGGTGGAGATGGCCTGGCTTGGGTTAGTATGTGGTTGGGGTGGATGGGAGGGGAGAAAATGGGATGGGATGGGATGGGATGGATGAACGCACCGGGTCGATATGACTGTGGCCCTTTTGGGCGAAATCTAAACTATCGAGATGATCATAGGCGTGCAGATCTAGCACTACACCTTCGATCTCCGGCGTCTTGCTGTGGTCCGTGATGTGGATTTTGGCTGCGTTGTTGATGGCTGTTACGCGGTCCTTGACACGGGCGAGTTCGTCCTCAGTGACGAGGTCTGCTTTGTTGAGGACGATCACGTCTGCGTGTGAGATCTGCATGTGGGCCATGGAGAGGACGGGGCCGGAGTGGGAGTGGGAGTGCGAGTCGGCGTCACCTCCATGGCTGGAGACGGTTTCTTCTGGGGTGGGCTCGTCCAGAAGATGGAGGATGTTCTTTGCGTCGACGAGAGTCACGATGCCGTCGAGGTAGATGCTGCTGCCGAGGTTGTCGTCGACCCAGAAGACGGGGGCGATGTTGCCGGGGTCAGCGAGGCCGGTGGTTTCAAGCAGGATGTAGTCGAATGCGCCGCGGCGTTCCATGAGGGATTCGATGGCCATGACACCGTTGTCTCTGGTGTGGTTAGATTGGAGTGAGACGAAGGGGGTATATGAAGGGGGAGTACTTGACGGAGCAGCAGATGCAGCCATTGCCGACTTCCATCCATTCGGTCACTTCTTGACCGTCTTGGTTGACGGTTAGGGGTTTCTCGATGTCGGTTGCTGAGAGCATTAGTTGATGGGTGGGCCTATGGTGTAGGCTGGCTTACAGTCTCCGAATTCTACAGAATCTTAGCATCTAGCTGTCTATCAGAGGTGGTGCTGCACTCACCGTTCATTATCACGGCAATCTTCTTGCCGTGCTTTTCGGTGAGGATATAGTTCAGCAGCGTGGTCTTGCCGGCTCCGAGGTAGCCTTGACACGAGGTTAGTGTGGATCTACGGGAGATTTGTTTTGCTGCTCTACAAGAGATCGATCTGCATGTGTCGCATCACATCATACCAGTCACAAGCGTGATGGGCACGCGGCTCTGAGCCGGCGTGTCCACTGACGTCGATGGCGCAGGGTCGGGGCCGGTGGAGACATCGACCAGCTGGGGCGGGGCATCGTCGTTGTCCATGTTGGGCAGGGAAGTCAACCAGAGGGTAGAACGAGGGGGAAGGGAGACGAGAAGAGGATGCGATGGCGATGGAGATGGCGATGGAGATGGAGGAGCCAGTCGGGGAATGACGTTGCCCCAAGAGGCAGGCTAGGGCTTAGGGCACCGGCAGTCATGGGCGGCGATGCAAACCAGGCCAATGCCAATGATGGCGGCCCGTCCGGCCAGCTCCATCTTATCTCCTCTCAGCTCAGTCTGTTTATCCACTTCTCCAATTCTCGTCTCTCCTTTCTCCCCCCCCATTCCTCTCCTTCTTTTTCTTCTCCCCGCTCGTGCCTGCGAACCCTCTCTCTCGCTATGGCTGCTGCGGGCGTCTCCCAGGCTACCTCCCCACGCCTGCCCAGTCCTCCCCCGTTCACGGAGGTCCAGATCGGGCCCAAATCGCCCTCGGTCGGCGAGTCCTTCGACCACGAGACCGAGCGATTGCTGGGCGCTTCACAGAATTCGGAGGATGGCTCAACGCGGAGGATCCGCCCGGGCACTAGGGCTGTCGACATGGCCTTTGGACCTCCTCTGATTCCTCTTTCCCAGGTACGGCTGTGTAAAAAGGCAGCTCCGTCCGATCCTTGCTCCGCTGACCCAGCCCCCTTTCTACGATAGCTCGACTCCCCCTTCCAACTCCAGGAACACCTCAAAGCTCTATACAATCATTACACACGACCCGAAGGCACCGATACGGTGGTTCCCATTAGCCGGGAGGTCGCTATCCAGCTTGCGGAACCGCCGGACGGCGTCGACCGGTCGCTTTGGCTTTACGAACTGTGTCGCTTTCTGACCATGAAGGTCAACAACCTCCTCGTCGCCTTCTTCGCCGACTCTCCCCCCTGCTCTGCCCAGACCTGTCCCGAAATGCGTGCGTCCGAGTGGCAGTACCTCTGTGCTGTGCACGACCCGCCCAAATCCTGCTGCGCCATTGACTATTGCTGCCACACCCTCGATTGGGCCACGAATATCCTCACATCGCCCAAGTACTTTCCCAGTCGGTTGACCCTCGGTTCTGAAACCGGCGGCGGCGCACAGGCCAGCATGAGACACCTGACCAACATCTTCCGTCGGTTGTATCGCATCTTCGCGCACGCCTGGTTCCAACACCGGGAGGTGTTCTGGCAGGTGGAGGGACACGACGGGCTGTATATATTCTTCAAGACAGTCTGCGACATGTACAGTCTCATTCCGGAGGATAATTACACGGTTCCTGTGGAGGCGGAGGGCGTCGATGTCCAGCAGCCGGCGGCGGCGCTGGAGCACACGGACGGGCGTCGGATGACGATCCTGCGCAAGGATAATGAGTCATTCGCCGCGACGTTGGAGAACATGGAGCCGGCGTCGATCAGCACGGGGGCTACCACGCGGCGCCACAAGAATAGCCCGTCGGTCAGCTCGAGTGTCACGACCATCAGCGAGGGCGCTGAGGATGACGAGCAGCCGAGACAGCAGGCTGTGGCGGCAGCAACAGCTGCGGTCGCTGCTGCGAATGCCGCTGCGGCTGCGTCTTCTCCTGCTGTAGCTTCTGCTGCCCCTGTCCCTGTCCCTGTCCCTGCCCCTGTCCCTGCCCCTGCCCCTGCCCCTGCTCCGGAGCCCGAGTCCGCGTCCGAGCCCGAGCCAACACCGGAAGTCAGTGAGGAACAGCCGTCCGAGCCGGAGCTGGAGCCGTCAGCCGACAGCAACGGGTCTAAGATTACCGTTTCCGAGGTCCATGCCGAGGACGAGGAAGCTGTTCCGGAGCCAACAGAGACGCTGGAACCAGTGGAACCAGCGGAGCCGGAGACCAAGGTTGAAGTGGACGAGCCGGCGGCCGAAGCGGAGGCGGAACCTGCAAGCGAAGCCTCGGTAGAGGCCGCCGAGACTACAGAGGCTGCAAAGCCTGAAGCGGAAGCCGAAGCGGAGGCCGAAACAAAGCAGGCCAGCGAGCAGGAAGCGCCGGCAGAAAGCGAGGCGCAGGCGTAGCACGAGCATTTCTTTTTGATCTCTTCTCCTGACATGATGCCATGTGTCGATACCACGGATGTAATATGTCTGCGTGACGGAAGGGCATGTTAGACGGGGCCTGATGTAATATACGACTCGAGCGAGTATAATGATACCCTTAATGTGTGGTGTGGTGCTAACTCCGCGTAAGTCCGATGGATATCGATAGCGACGATCGTCTCCACCAGCTGTCCGTAGCTCTGCCATTCTTGCTTCTGCTCCCAACCACTCCACTGCACATCCAGACCTGACTGTACATATTCATATCCACTGCACATACACACATCTACACACAGATCCCAATCCCCCCAACCCACCAAATACATGTCCACCACCAACCCCGACAGCACAACCACCATGTCCATCCCCCCCTCGATATCCACCATCCTCAAAGCCGGTCCCATCCACTTCGGGCCCTTTCTCGTCACAACCCAGGTAACCCCATTCCCCATTCCCCCTCCCCCAACAACCAACCCTCTCAATCCCACCCCCCTAACACAACAATAATAACAACACCCCAGGTCTTCCACCTAACCCCCCACAGCTACGCCCTCGTAAACCTCAAACCCATTCTCCCGGGCCACGTGCTGATCTCCCCGCGCCGCGTCGTCCCCCGCGTCACCGACCTCACGCCCACCGAAACCTCCGACCTGTTTCTGACTGTTCGTCGCGTCGCTCGCATGATCGAACGGGTATATGGCGCCTCGAGTCTGAATATTGCGATCCAGGATGGGGCGGAGGCGGGCCAGAGCGTCCCGCATGTGCATGCCCATGTGATTCCGAGACGACGCGGGGATTTGGATCATAGGGGTGGTATGGATGCTGTTTATGAGATGTTGGATGGGGAGGAGGGGGATCTGGGGAGGGTTTTTGAGAAGGGGGATGGGGAGGGAGAGGGGGAGGGGGTTGGGGTTGGGGGGAGGAGGAGGTTTCCGAAGGTGGATGATGAGGAGAGAAAGCCGAGGGGTATGAAGGAGATGGAGGGCGAGGCGTGGATGTTGGCGAGGGAGATGGAGAAGGAGCCGGTGGATTAGATTGTATAGTTATAGGTGGTATATAGTATAGTTAATTAGAGATTTGCATGATGTATGTCTATTGCTAGTCATAGCCAAGTCTAGAGTAGAATAAGCACAGCCGCAACGCCGCACGCACAACATCCGTATTAAAACAAATCCGTCCATCCGTCCATGTCCACGGTCGTAAACATAACGCCGTTATATGTATGTATGCAGTAAACACTTCATGCAGTCTTGCTCTTCCAGAACGTCTCGCGCTCCTGCAACACCGCCGCCGCCCACTCCTTTGTCTCCGGGAGTTGGACCTTGCCCGCGACGTGACAAAACTCCGTCAGATCAATGCCGTTGGCGCGCTCGTACTCCACCATCTGCAGGAGCAGCTCCATCTTGTCGACGTCATGAACGAACTGCGCCTCCAGCGTCTCATTGGCCTCGTACTCGTTGAACACCTTCAGGATCTCCTGGCCCGACAGCATGCCGCCCGGCACTCCGCCCAGGAGGTTGTTGGCAATGTAGTCCATGACCGCGGCCTCGCGACGCGCCTTCTCGGGCTTGTCGACCTTGTCGACGGGGGTGATGTCGCCAACGAGAGACTCGGCCATGTCGTGGATCAGGGCCATCTTCATGCAGTGTGGCAGGTTGAGGCGGGAGGCCAGCGAGGGGGGCGCGAGCATGGTCATCACCGACATGCGGTACATGTGGTCGGAGATGGATTCGCCGGAGTTAATGCCGAAGCGGCGCCAGCCTTCGCGCTTGGTGGTCTTGAGGCGCTCGAGGAGGTGGAAGAAGGGGATCGGCGACGCGGAGTTCTCCTCCGGGGGGTGGGGGAGCGTGCTCAGGACTGGGGGATTAGTTTGGCTGTTAGCTGGTTGGACGTGCGCTGGAGGAGGGGTGGGGGGGAGACTCACCGGACTGGGGGGTCCAGAGGGGATTGGAGGGGGTGTCGGAGCCCATGTTGACAGGAGGAATGAGGAGTGGAGAGTAGAAGAGAAAGAAATGAAATGGGATTGGCACAGGCTGGAGAGCAGAAAGGAAAAGGAGGAAGAGAAGAGAAGAGGAGAGGAGAAACGAGAAAGAAGAGAGAAACTGCGGGGAGAAAAGCGGTCGACGGATTGGTATTGGTTGGACCAGTCAGCGGATCGCCATTAACTAGTAAGTACTTCTCCTCGCCTTCATCTCCTTCCTCCGTGCCCATGCCCGGCTCGTCTTGTGACCTGTACAGTGCATACCGGTATGCTTGACATTGACTGACTACTCTAACTGACATCCACTGACCCTCCCAGCTGAACGATGCAGTCGCGAACCCCCCGCCCCAAACCGCCGTCGGCCAACTGGGCCCCTCAGGCTCCCCTCTCCGTCTTTGTCCGCAACCTCCAACTCCTCCAGCTCGATCTCCACGACGACTGGCCTCACATCTCCCTCCGCTCCCTCGCAGACACGTCGCAGAACCAGCGCCAGCGCGTGAAGGCCATCGAATGGGCCCTATACCATCTCGTCACCCTCTGGGACCCCAGCACCGCTCGGGATGTATGGCCCCCGTCCCCCCCGTGCCTTGGTGCCCGACTGACGGCCGCAGAAACTCCGTCCCTTCTTCCCTCCGCTCGAGCCCCTACAGTCGGTCAATCTGCGCGCCGCCTTGTTCCGCGTGCTCTCCGAATTAAAGAAACAGGGGGATCTGGGCAAGGAGGTCATTCTCCGCAAGTCAATGCTGGATGACTGCAGGGGGGAGAAATTCGAGGAACTGCTGGCCGTCTTCTCCACGGCGGTGCTGCGGAAGACCCTGGCCGCTTCTTCAGATCCCGGCCTGCAAAATGTGGCCATGAGGCTTTCCCTGGCCCCGGGCCTGACTCGCGAAGAGTACCAGCTCATGCTCCCCCTAGTACTGGCCCATCGTGTCTCCCTCAATCAGATCGGGGAGCGTCGCAACAAAGCTCAGGACACCCATGAAAAGTTTACCCAATTGCTGGATCTCAAGAAACTACAGCTCAACGAACGGTCCAAGGAGAGCCGCCCTCAGCTCCCTGACAACGGCGCTGACATCGATGCCCTGGCCCGCAACCTCAAGGAAAACTGGTTAGGCAATGAGGACTGGGCCGATGCCCTACTCCACGGCGGTGCTCCGGGCAGTAACGACGCCTTCCTGGAGCTTCCCTTTGACACCGCCTGGGCGAAAGCCAACGAGTCAAGCGTGGATGGTCTCCGCGTGAACACATCCCCCGATCTGCTCGTCGATCTAGAGTCTCGCGTCTTCCGCCAGCGAGCCCGGCTGCAACGCTGGCGTCAGTACAGCGCCTCCATGCGCAAGCATGAGCGGGTGGAATCGACCAGCTCCAGGTCCCAGCCGCTCGTCTTCCGAGAGCACCAGGCACTCACCGTCGCCAGCATCTCCAAGGCCGTCCGGCAACCGGTAGAGCGTGCCTCTCCCAAGGCGGACGACCGGGCGCTGCTCTTCGCCATGACCGAGTCCATTGCCCGGATCAACGGCCGATCCGCAGCGCGTCACCGCCACACCAAGAGCGACTCTCGGTCACGCATCACCACAACAGTGCCCTCTTCATTCTCCGCCGCCGAAAGCACCAGCTCACCGGCCGACGAGCAAGACACACCCCGCCCAACCAGGAGAACATCCACACCCCCCATCCCAGAACCCCAACCCGACCTCCCATCCTTCTCGACCACCCAAGCCCCAGAACGACCCCCCTCTCCCTCCGAACCAACCAGCCGATTCACTCTCGTCGAACGAACTCGCAAATCCATGTCCCTCATCCCACCACCCACCCACACCCGACCACGAGAAAGCTTCCGATCGCACCGCCCCCGTCCCTCGTTCCCCGTGAACCAGTTCGAAACGCCTCAGAAACCGCTCCCCATGCCCAGGGCCTCCACGCCACGCGACGAGCTCTTCGACGAAGAAGCCGACTACGCCAGCGTATTCAAGTCGCGGCCGCGTGTGGCGCACAGCCCTGTCACGACGCCAGCGGTGCACATCAGTCCTATTGGAGATTTCGATCTGGGAGCCGACGAGGAAGTGGATCTGGAAGAGCTCAGTGAAGTGGACGAGTATGCCCAGGATACCCCGTTAGCATCCAGACGGAGGGTCTTGTGATAGTTGTCTTCTTTCTATCCTTATACTTACCATCATCCTTCCTTGGAAGTCTATACCCTACCCTACCCCCACCTACGATTAATGTCTATAGAATCCAACCAGGAAGCAACCAAGCAGTACTACACAATGCACAGTACACGAAATAGCATTTCAATTATTATATTATCCCATCAAATTAATTCTATCATCATGCTTTTATTAATTATCCATCCTTTTCATTAATCATCATTGACTTCCGATTCCCATCACCACCAACCCCAGACATAACTAGTTACATAGATAGTCACAAGATTGCAATGCAAGACTGAAATCCGACCCGACCTATCTATCTACCCACCGCCCCGTCTCGTACGTCTCCGCGTCGGCGGCGGCTCGTATTCCGGCTCTGAACCATCCGAATCCGGGATCTCTATTGGCGGGGAGAGGTCTTCCGAGTCGGAACTCAGGGAGATGGGGCCGGGGCCATCTTCTGAGTCATCGATCTCGGTGTTTGCAGGCTGGGTCTGTGGCGCTGGTGGCTGTTGAGGATGCTCGTGATGATGATCAACTATTAACCCTCCATTGTCGTCGCCCTCCTCGCCGGGGAGGAGGAATCCGCCGCCGTGATTGGCGGGGTCGTTGTTGTCTTCGCTGGGAAGGAGGAATCCACCACCGTGGTCCGCGGGGTTCTCGTCTTCGCCAGGGAGGAGGAAGCCCCCGCCTTGGTGGGCAGGGTCTGTACCATGTTCCTCCGCGCGAGGGGTAGATGTTGATGCGGGCAACCGATCCCGACGATTCGTAAACGGGTTATGAGAATCGCGCTCCTGATCTCCCGAGTTACCGTACTCTTCGTGTACGCGCTGCGCAATGCGTAGCCCGAAGAGGAACTTCCGCCAGGTCTGTAGAATGCGTGCCTCGGCTTTGCGCTGCTCTCGCTTCCGTTTCTCGACGTCGTCGGCACGCCAGGCATCCTTTACGACGTCCTCGTTCTCTGCGGCGACGACCACGCCTTGGATGACCGGCACGGCCATCTTGGAACCGAACTCGAAGCCCGTAACTGCTTCGGCGTAATCGACGCCGAGTTTCTTGCAGACCCGCACGGTGCCCGGCCAGGGGATGTGGGCGGCGCCGCGCGGGACCATGCTGGGGACGAAGCAGTCGATGTTGCCGTAGTCGTTTTTGGGGATGATGCCGTCGCGGATCGGGGGTGGGATGATGTATTCGGTTTGGTGTTTGGCGTAGAGCCCCTGTTTGGGCTTCTGGCCGTTCTCGCGCTCGAATTCATCGACTTCGCGCTTGCGGAGGAGGGTGACGGCGCGGATGGGCACGCGTTTCAGCGGGGTTTCGCCGGGTTTGATTTGGCGGCCTTCTTTGTGCCAGCTTTCGGCGGATTGGCACTTCAGGACGTCTTTGCGTCGGAATACCTTTTCCTCTTTCGCTTTGGCGCCCTTGCCGGTGGTGAACGTGCGGACGTGCTGTGCGCCGGGTTTGAGGGCTTCTTCGCGGCGGAGGAAGCGTTCGAGGACGAATTCTGTGGACGCACGCAGGCTCTGCAGGGTGTCGCCTTCTTTGGCGGCTTTGCGTTCGGGCTGGTTGGGGAGGAGGTCCTTGGCGTCTTCGAGGTCGTCGACGGCGGTGCGCTGAGGAGGGGCGCGTTGGTAGACGCGAAAGATCACGCGGAACCAGTCGATTTCGTAGAACTTGCCTTTGCGCCCTGGGACAGGAATCTTCTCGACAGGCATTCGGTACCCCTTGGTCTTTCCAGGCCAGGTGCGGCGCCGGAGATAGCGCGTGGTGACATCTTTGGCGGTCTTGTCTGCGGAGTAGGCGATGACGTAGCAGATGACTTGCTTGGCTCTCTCGGCTTTGACGCCGCGGGGTTCGAAGGCCGCCTGGAGGTCGGGGGTGGTGGCTACCGGGTTGCGGAGGACCAGCGGGTCGACGGGGATGATTTGATGGGTGATGGGCGAGGCCACCTCGGTCCAGTAGATGGGGAAGGGCAGGTCCTTGTCGTATCCACTGGGGTTTTTGCTGCGGGCGGGTTTGGCGTCCTCTTCACTGCTGTCGGACTCCAGGTCGACCGCATCTTCGGTCTCTGCGTTCTCCGTCGAAGGCTCCGTGTCTGCGCGCGCCTTGGCCGTGTAGGTCTCGGACTTGGTCCAGCCAAAGCCCAGGGGCTGCAGACTGGCGACCAGTCGCGCTTCGATGTCGAGAGCACGCAGCAGCGCGGTGAACAGCTGCGCGCCCACATCCCGCGAGCCCTGCAGGTGCTCTGCAGCGTGCCGGAACTCTTCGATACCAGCGATCCTCTCCCCGTGCGTCCCAGGGTCGTGGTCGTCCTTGTGGAAGGACGTGATCTGGGCCTCCAGCTGAGCCATAGGGCGGTACCCGTGTTTCCGTAGCCCCGGAGCGGTGATCTTGAAATTGCTCTTCCAGTAGGCGGCCAGGACTTTGAGGAGGAGGATAATGGGGTCTCCGCCGCTCATATCAGGCTTCCCAGGTTCCATCCGCGACGAACCTTCGGCCCAATCCCGGTCGGACTGACGCTGCTTCCCTTTGCCTTTCTTCGACTTTTTGATCGGGGGCTGCTCTGGCACCTCGAGGCCAGATGCGATGCGCCATTTCTTCACCTCCTCGCGAATGGCCGGGGGGAGCTTGCGACGGAGGATGTCGTGGATCTGGGGGTCGTTGGCCCAGGCATTGCGGAGGGCGTTGTGGTGGAGCAGAAACTGCACATGCAGACAGTGGGTCTGGATGCGGATCTGGCGTTCGATCTTGGACGGGGCTTTTTTGCCTTCGAGAAGGTCGGACAGGTGGATCTCGTTCTTGTCCAGGGTCAACTCCAGATCTTGGTGCGGGTCGTGGGTGAGGATGGAGGGCGTCATTGGGGTGGCGCTGGCGGGATTCGACTCGATGGCGTCCTCCCAGTCCACCTCATCGGAGTCGCTGCTTTCTTCAGATCCATGCTCTACCTGGGGAAGTTCTTCTGGCACGTCGCTTAGGGGAGATTCGGAGTCGGTGTCTGGGACGACGGCGGCGATGGAGGGCGTCGCATGATGACGTTTGGCGGCGGGCGGATCCTCGGAGGAGAGACGCTTGCGGGGGACGAAGGGGGGCATGCACGCAGAGATACGATTGAGGAGAAAGAGAGAAGTAAAAGCGAAGAGGCGAGGGAAAGGGTTGTTGGACTGAAGAAGTTGGATGGTGGAAAGAAGGAGAAGAAAGGCGTGATTATTGGATGGTCGGCCTCGAGGCTCGGCTTCTCCGCGTCTCCAAATCACTTCAGATCATCAACTCCCCCGCCTCCATCTCTCCATCTCTCCATCTCACTCTCATCCTACGCGATCTATTCTACCAAGAACCTACATCTACAACACGATGGATCCCGCCCGTCGCTTCTTCATGTCGCCGCAGTTTGCCGTGGCGGGGGCCAGCAACGATCGCAGCAAGTTTGGCTACAAGAGTAAGTCGCCATGCCATCCATCGCATCTCCCACTGACCAGCAGTCCTTGCTTGGTATCACCAACACTCTCTGCCCGTCACCCCCCTCAACCCGCGTGCCCCCGAGATCGAACTGCCGTCGCACAAGTACAAGACGGTCGCCTCGCCCCGCGCATTGCCCAACCCCGACCAGACGTCTCTCTCCATCGTGACGCCTCCCCCAGTGACCCTCGCCCTCCTCAAGGAGGCCCACAGTGTGGGGGTCCCCGCAGTCTGGCTGCAGCCGGGCACCTACGACCAGAGCGTGCTGGACTTTTTGGATGGCCATTTTGCGGCGGCGGTGGTGGGCGAGGGCGGGAATGGCGGCGAGGGCTGGTGTGTGCTGGTGGACGGCGAGGATGGATTGCGAGCGGCCAAGCGGGAGTGGAAGGCTCAGCTGTAGTGTAATTAATTAAATCATCAGATTTCCAAATGAAAGTTGGCGGTGTGGTAGTGTGGTGGAGAGAGAGAAAGAAAAAAGAAGAAAGAAAGAGGGAGGCTGGCGGTTGTTGGGGAAATCCGCGAACCGCCTTGGATTTTGCCTGCTTTTTTCGCCTTCTCCTCATCTTCTTTCTTTTCTTCCTTCTTCTTCTTCTTCCTCTCCACCTCTCCACCTCCCCCCTCTCAACATTATCGGCATTATCTGCATCTCCCACGTTCTTTTCACTCCATCTTATGCAACCTCTACCATCCTCCTCCTCCTCCTCGAACGATGCCCGCCAGTCCCTTCTCCCTCGACGCCCCCATCCCTCCACATCTCGACCTGGCCGGTGCTCGTTCGCAACTGTTCCAAGTGCCGCCGACCCCCTCGGCCTCGTCGGCCTTGTATCGCTCCATTTCCATCCCCAACCGCAAGAGATCCCGCCCTGAGATCGAGAATCGCTCCTGGCTGGACATCGATACCCCCACCACCCGAGTGCCCTCGTTTCTCCCCGCGGACGATTATCTTCCCGGGGTGGATGACATCTCGGCCGATCTCGACTATCGCCCCAGTCGGTATCGCAATCCCCCGCGCCCCATCGCCCTCGATGACAGCATCGAGTCCCTCAGTGATGCCGCAGGCATCCGTCGGAAACGCAGTCGTCCAGACCCGTCGTTGATCGCGGCCTCACCCACCACTTCACCTATTCATCATAATGAAAAGATGACCCCCAGCGACATGGCTTATCCGCCGCTGGCTCCCGTCCGCTGGAGTCGGGCGGTGCTAGGCGTTGTCGGTAAAGTCTGGGACTTTTGCTGGGGTGGAGCCTTCCGGGGTTTCTATGCCGGAGGCGGCAGAGGCTACACCATGACAGCGGAGGATGCATCATCGCTCCCGCTACCCGCCCCATCGACCGAGAAGGAAAGCTTCATCTTTGCCCCCACCCCTCAGGCCCTGCAACAGGGTCCCTCAAGTCCCCTGCCTCGCCACTATCCGGACGAGGACGATCTCAACCGCAGCTGGGTCATGGTCTCCCCCCGCGAGGGCTTCGGTGATGAAGCCAGCCCATCGCAGCGCAAGCGAGTCCATCGCCGGACCCCAGCACATACCCACAACCGCCGGCGGTCGCAGGGTAAGCGCACGCTGATGTCGCCGCACGCGCCGTCAATGCCAGCCAGGGCCCAGTTCTCGACGCCGGCCAAGCCGCGGGAGAGCCCTGTGTCGGTGGAGACGCAGCGCTACATGGCGCAGAAGCGACGCATGGAGCGGGAAGAAGATGCCAGCATCGCACGGTTGAACCGCCAGCTCCAAGCGATGATCAAAGAGGGCCAGCAGGCGCTGGGGACCCGCGTGGAGGTGAACGAAATGGAAATGGAGGACTAATGCGTTTTTGAACTTGTCTTATTGGACCTGATACCCTTCGTTGGAACCTATTAACCTTGTTGACGATTGGCGACGCTCGTTACGACTCATGACCGGATTAATGACTGACGTGCATATTTCACATGCACGCGTGATACGATATTGTTATAGCTAGCTACTACTACTACGAACAAACAGCAGAATATGGATATTGTAACTGCATCAATCATTGAATCATTCATACCTTTTAATCTATTGTTTCCCAGCTCCACTTCCCATTCCAGCCCGTGCTCCAGGCGCCCCCGCACCTGCTCCCTCTCCAGCTCCACCCTCAGCCCCCTCCCCTTCTCCTTCTCCTTCTCCTTCTCCTTCTCCATCCCCAGCCGATTCATCCTGCTTCGGATTCGGATTCAAAAACGGCAACTCCACCGTCGAAAGAAACCCAGAAAGACCCCCCTCTTGAGCCAATCCATCTAGGAGATCCGAGCCCTGGAATCGCGCCACTTTGGTCGTAGACTGGTTTGATTTGGTTTTGTTGTTAGTTTTGGTGTAGGGTAGGGGAGGGTAGGAGAGGGTATGTAGGGGAGGGTAGAGTAGGTAGGGCTGGGACGTACGGGAATCGGTAGTGCCATCACGCTCATGCTCATGAGGAGGGTGGTTGTTGTGATGATGGTGGGGGAGGAGAACTTCATTGTGACTTGACTTTTTTGGGGGGGTTGAGTTCTGGGTTGGTTTTTGTTAGATGTGTTCTATTTATCGATGGATGGGATGAAGGGGGTAGGGGGGGGGACATACTTCGTTTCTTCTTTCTAGTTAGTTAACTAGTAGTATATGTATATAGGGGAGAGGAAGGATGTTGATATACAGCACACTGCGAGAAATAAGAATATGAGATTGGGGACGAGGATGAAGAGGTGTGTTATATCTTTCCCTTTCCTTACTTAACCCTTCCCATGGCCCCTAGGCAATAAGGATTACAGGATCGAAGGAAAGGAGTGGAATGGTATAGTATGGTATGGTATGCTACATGTCTAGACTGTCCCGGAGGCTTGTTCCTTTTATCCCTTGATTGGGGGGGGGTTGCGATGCCTACATTCTTGGTGTCTAGGGTTGTGTAGTGGATTGGTTGACGGGAAGGGTAGATAGGTACCAGTAAATAGGGTGGATGGGATGGATGGATGGACGGGACGGTGGGGTATGGTGGCTGGGATTAATAGTAGTGGTGGTTCCTTGGTTTAGGTTTAAAAGAGGGAATTGAGGCTTGATATGGAGGGCTGGTTCTTGTGTTTTAGTGTCTCTTGGGTCGGGAAGGT
Organism: Aspergillus sclerotiicarbonarius CBS 121057; assembly: GCA_003184635.1. Taxonomy (NCBI): domain Eukaryota; kingdom Fungi; phylum Ascomycota; class Eurotiomycetes; order Eurotiales; family Aspergillaceae; genus Aspergillus; species Aspergillus sclerotiicarbonarius. Next base: position 242,570 of record KZ826336.1, on the reverse strand, counting down.
GGGTAGATAGGGATGTGAGCCCTAGGTTTTACTTCTGGGTAGGGAGGGAGGGTACTGGCCCTTCACCACCACCACCACCAACCATGATCCCGCATCTAGGGGTTAGTATGGATTCAATGTTGTTTCCGGAGCAAAAGGTATGTATGTAGGTAGTTGTTAAATATAAGACAAAAAAATCCCATCCCGCCTGGTGAGGAGAAAGGCAAAAAATCATGACCTACGCAGGATTCGAACCTGCAATCTCTTGATCCGTAGTCAAGCGCCTTACCATTGGGCCAGCAGGCCTGCTGATGTATATTCAGGTTTATTTAAGATTATAGACCGTTTGTGAAGCACTGTAGTGGTTGGGTTGACGTTCTGGGTTTGGACATTCCCTGTGAGGCTGAGTATATTATCAGGCGGAGATCCTTGCATGCCTTGGGTGAAGGGGAAAAACAATTGGACTTTGACGTGTATTGATGAAATTAAGGTTGGTGGTGGTGAATTGGGTTCTGTCATTGTTGTGCCAGTCAGTATATATCTTGCATCGCCATTCACTTGATAACCTACTCATATCGCAAGTCATCATACCTAGAAGATGACGAAAATATTTGTCCTCTACTCGTGGACGAGAACATGTTCCTGTGTTGGAGTATTTCCCAGCACTGGGATTGCCTGCCATCCTGCCTGCCGGGTAAATGCTCGAAACAGTTCGATCAGTATAATGTCCCAGTGTTGGTCCCCTGCCGGATTGCAGTCCTAAACCACGCTGCACTCTCAACCTCCATATCCACAAAACACCCACATAATGTATCGAGATGAGGGCCATCCGTGGAAAGACAAGGATACGGTCATCCAAAGCAAAGCCGCATCTGCAAAGGAGACTGTCCGTCAGACGAGTGCTGTCTATCCACTATCTCCCCCCACCACACGTTCTCAAATCCCATTGTCTCCTGTTCAGCCCATACTTCTTCCAGCAGTGGTATGGTGGTGCCGAACATATGGTATCGAGTTCTCTCGTTCCAAAGAGAGCAGAGCCGGAGAATCTGCCTTCGCGACGACGGGTCTCTCAATTCGCAGCCTGCAAAGAAAAGCGGCAACAAAGCCTGCCTGGACACCATGCTTCCATCACGACACGCAACCACATGGTCCACAATGACTCTTGCGCGGTATAGAATGCGCATCGGGATGCTGCTTCCAGGCTCCCACCGAAACACTCGGTAGATGTAAACAAGGAGCCCGTTTCTCCATGCCTCGGAGCAGTGCATGCTATCTAGATCCTGTTGTAGGCTCTCCTCGTCCTGGAAAGCTGTCTCAGGGGAAGCATGTTGCCAGGACTCAAGTGACTGTTTCAGTTCCGAGACCACTGCAGTATCGAATGTGACATATTGCATCGAGGACGCTTTCCGCTTCTCTGCACCCAGGCGCGCCAATTGCATCACTATCCTCACGAGACTTAAAGGGCATCCACAGAGGCCAAAATAATCCCATTCTCGATCATTTTGGTTCGATACTGCAGCTTCAAAGTATGAATAGGGGAACACGCAGTCCTCCCTGTTCACTAGACTGGTTATTGCATCCCACCTGGAAAGTCAGCATCACCCAAGACAACCAGCAACGTGGGCCATGTACCATGTGAGCATTCCTATCTGCACTTGTTTGCGAGAGGACGTGGTCCACCGTTCAATCCCACCATAGGCTTCGACAAGGCTATAGGCTCCCATGAAATGTGTGCGCCAGGTTCCAAGGGCGGACTGGGTTTCCTAGTGTCCACTTAGCCTCTCATGTCTGATACATCAAGGTGTGACTAACATCCAACGAAAACAGGATGATAATCGTGTCAAGCATGGAATACCCATGTTCCATATTACTGTATGCGTTAAGATTTTCGCGGAGCAATTGGAGTGCCGTCTGACGATGAACGAGGGTTGATGTGCTTTCGACGTGATGGCCGGCCAAAGCCATCACAGCATGGACTAGAAACATGGGCTCTGTATCAAGGTCTGCGTGGTACTGGAATGGATTCCTCCGTAGGCTGGCTGTCAAGGGGATCCTGCAAAACTCCCTATTGTCTGATGCTGTTAGCGGGTGACGATATGACAGGTAGCTGAGAGCGTACATCTATCAAGGATGGGCTGAAACCGTCGAGAAAGGCAGCTGTACAGTATACTCGGTGGAACAGAGGCAGGAGAGGATGTTATGTTTTGTAGATTTGAAGTTGCTGCGTAACTCGCCCCTTCAAAAGTCGTACCAAGGCCGGCACTCCATCCCTCAAATCCCCGCATCTCACTGTTAGTAGACCCGGGTAGATATAAAGATACACACCGTTCTTCATTGTTGCGTAGGTCAATCGATCTGAATACTGCCTCCAATTCAGACTCCCCGTCCCTGGCCGGTGAGTTGTCACCCGAGAAGTGGTGTGGCGCTCCAATAGATACTCTAGTGTCTCTCGCAGCTTGATCGAAATGGGTCTCTGGGCTGTCTGACACAACGGAGTGTTCATTGGTCAAATAATGGGACAGGGGCAGGCTGATACCATCAGGATCTGAGCTTGTCGCATAGCCAATGATAGGCTCAATAGACGCTCTAGAACAAGGCCCCTGACTTCCCACCGGGTGCTCTGCAATAAATTCCAACTGCTGTGGTCCGTCTGCACGTCCGGTCCGGCGCGCCCTTGGCCTTTTCACCGGCTTCCTGGACAGAGAATATCCCGGCTGCCAGGATAGCTGCATGCTAGACATTCCATCGATGCTGATTGGAACGATATTCGCACAAGGTAGTGTTATCTTTGAATGATGGATGGCTTGGAAGCATAGCCTCGGCTGAAAGTTTCTCCTCCGCACCCCGGACTTTACTGCATCTGGCATCTTACCCAATCTGGACAGTTACCTGTTTGGACTTAGTGGCTCCACCGTTGCAGCCAATGCGGTTTAAGCTTTATCTTGCCAAGACTTGTATACTCCCAGCTATTTAGGATGGCTTTCCCAGAGGAGCCCATAGTGGCTCATCGAATTGCACCCTTTACTTTTTAACAAAACCCTCCACAGTGCCTGCCTACTGTCATGGATGAGCTGGAAACTATCAAACACCCCGTGCCTACTGAAGGTTCGTCCGCACACACCGAGAGCTCTCAATTCTCCTAACCAGCCTAACCACAAAACCCAGTACCATCTCCCAACCCAAACACACTAATCATTACCTGGGGACCCAACGGCCCCCAAGACCCCTTCAACTGGCCCCTCCACAAGAAATGGTGGACAACCGGACTTGGCCTCACAGCCAGTTTCATCTGTTCCATGAACGGGACCATCCTCACCGTCGCCCACAAAGCCATCAGCGACGAATTCCACATCCCCGACACCACCTTCCCCAATACCTACTGGCTAATTACATCCTGGGGCGTCGGGGCAGCACTATGCCCACTATTCCTTTTCCCAATCATGGAAGACTTTGGCATCCGACCCGTCCTCCTCAGCACCTACTTCCTCTTCACCTGCCTTCTCATTCCTATCGGTCTCGCCCAAAACTTCACCACCCTACTCATAGTCCGATTCTTCAGCGGCGGCTGCGTCCCACTCATAAGCGACGCCGTGGCCAGCATCATATCCAACGTCTTCCACGGAGACCGCGCCAGAAGCACACCAATCAGCCTATACGTGACAATCTACCTCGCCTCCACAAGCATCGGCCCCGTAATCGGTTCCTCCATCCTCCAGTTCCTCTCTTGGCGATGGATCGCATACCTAGAATTAATCTGGACCGCTGCCTTGTTCCCAATCCTTCTCATCGCCCTCCCCGAAACCCGCGGATCAGCTATCCTGCTCGCCAAAGCCAAACAACTCCGCCGCGAGGGCAAAAACGCCTACACGATAGCAGAACTCAACCACCCACCCACCCAGTCATTCCCTCAAACCATCACCCAGAGCATCCAACGCCCCCTCTACATGCTCTTCACTGAACCAGTCGTCTTCATCGCCACCCTCTGGGCTGCCTTTAGCCTCGGAACAATCTACCTCTTCACTCAATCCGTCGAACAAGTCTACAGCACCCTCTATAACTGGTCCATCATTCAAACAGGATACATCCAAATCGCTATCGTGATAGGAGAACTCCTCGGCTGCGCACTCTCCATTGTCATCACCAGCCACTTCTCCACTTCCACTTCCTCTTCCACACCCCAACCCACCCCCGAAACCGCCCTCTACCCCTCCCTCATCGGCTCCCTCTTCACCACCACCGGAATGTTCCTCTACGGCCTCACCTCCTCCCCCAGCATCCATTTCCTAGCCCCCACCATCGGTCTATGCATGGTCGGACTCGGCACCACAGGCGTCATAATCGGTAACGCAAAGTACCTCATAGACGCGTATAGTAACTACGCGGCGAGTGCGCTAGGAGCTGTGGGCCTGGTGGAGAATATCTCGATTGCTTTTCTGCCGTTGGCGGAAAAGGCCATGTATGATGGGCTGGGGTTTCGGTGGGCGAGTTTGGTATTGGGGTTTGTGGCGTTGGGGTTGGTGGGGACGCCGGTGGTGGTTTGGAGGTGGGGGGGCCGGATTAGAGAGCGGAGTCCGTTTATGAAGGTGGCTGGGGTGGAGAGGGGGGTTGTTGTGTAGGTGGTGGGTTGAGAATACTAGTAATTGGGATAGGGATAAGAAGGTTCTGTGTTGTGTATATTATCTTGATATTAGAGTTTCTAGCCTCTAGGAATTCTTCGAAATAATAAATCGACAGTCTATGCAATCAACGCCATCGCTATGCTTAAGAAACCAAATCAACACAATCATGTCATCCGCGGCTGGAACTTGGGGTTCGTGCGGATCCTCTCCCCATACTTGAGCAGGAAGAACGCGCTCGGCGCAAAAGCAAGCGCAATGAACCCGAGCAAGCTGTTCCCCCACCCCAGTCCCAGCGCATCATACAAGGGTTCGGCCGCCAGCGGAATCGTAGCTCCAAAGATACACCGCAGAGCCAGCTCTGCAGACACCGCGCTGGCGGCGTAAAGAGTGTATGAGTCGATGAGATAGACCTGGGTGACCAGGTGAACGTAGTAGATGCCCGCACCCACGAAGAAGGCCCCGGTGATGGGAACGATCCAGTGCACCCGGTATTCGGCGGCCCAGCCGTACCAGAATAGTCCGATAGGGACGAGAGCGCAGCCTAGCACCAAAGGTGGGAGGCGATGCTCCGGCTTCATGGTTCCGTGGAGTCTCTCCTGTTTCTTGAGATAACGGTCCGAGAAGTATCCCACGGTGACCTGTCCGAAGCAGAAACCAAGACCCAGTCCCAGGTAGCCGAGGCCTGCCTGGCCCGGGGTAAAGCCGTAGACGTTTTCGAAGACGCCCGTGAAGGTCGTGAATAGAATGTACATGTAGCTGTAGGTGACCGAGCTGTAGAGAGAAACGATCAAGACGATTGGTGATAGACAGAGGAATTTGATGGGGCGGCTGAGCGAAATCCAGATGATCTGGCCCGTGGTCTTGTCGGTGTCGTATTTGGTTCGGTAGTAACATCCGGTTTCTTTCTGAAGTTGCTTGGCCTTCCGCTGGAGAAGTGTGGGTGCATATGTCTCGCGGAGAAAGATCAAAGAAGTAATCGCAATGACTCCGCCCTGGGTTTCGTTAGTAATTGCCTGACAGAAATGCCATAAATCGTCCAACTTACAAGAATTGCTTCAAGCCAGATGGTCCATCGCCATCCGACATTCTGGACGATGAAGCCCCCGAAAATGGGTCCTGTGACCATACCCTGAGTGAATGTTAGAGTTGTTCGCAATGAAACCTAGCTGTAGACTTACCATCAGTGGTCCAACGGTCCAGATTGTCATCGCAGTTCCTCTCTTCTCCATTGGCATCATATCCGCAACGAACCCGCCGCCCACAGTCACGGGCACGGAACTAGCTATTCCCATGACAAAGCGCGAGGCGATGAGCATTCCTGTGTTTATGCTGGCTGCGCAAACCACTGCAGCCACTGCAAAGAGGATATTGGCAATGTGCGTCATAGGAAGCCTCCCGCTTATCTCGGTGAGCGGAGTCAGGACAAGAGGCCCAATTGCAGACCCCATCACGTAGATGGAGATCATCAGAGACGAGATGGATGAGTTGTGGATATTGAATTCTTGCAAAACTTCTGGGACGCCAGGAGCGAAGACGGTAGATACCATGGAACTGTGACTGTCAGCTGGCAAGCTCCATACGCGCACACGATCTTATCGCAAATCTGTCAAGACTCACACGTTGAAGCTGCTTATGGAAATCAACCCAATGGTGATCCATTTCTGCAGACTGGACCAGTTCATGGGGTTCTTAGGATCGTTGGGTCCATCCCAGTGGACGAGGCTGTCATCCTTGTCTAGAGAGTCGCCCGATTCTAGTGCGCTGTCTTGCAAGGTGATTTCGCCTTCTTCAATATAAACGACCTCCTTCTCCACAAAGACCGTATCCGCGCTCTCCAGGCTGGTTTCCTGTCTCAGGGCAGCAGAGTAGTCGACATCTTCGGGTGGCTCCGTAGACATATTATTGATGTTGATAGTCGCGAGAATGGAAAGAAAAAAGTAACTAGAAGATCAGAGATAGTGGCATAGATGATTCTGACATGATTTCCGACAGACAACCGGCGCAATAAGTAACTTGACAGATGTGCTGGGAAGATGGCGAAATCAAGCAACCGAGTAGATCGTTGGAGGCAACGCGCGTCCATACAGAAGATGAGTGTGGCATGCTGGCCCTTGCTGTCGAACCGTGGATCTTCCCTAGCTCCCCTTCTTTAATTTTTGGTTTCCTGTCGCAAAACTCGTCCCGGTTGGGTCGGGGGTGGGTACGATAGGAACGATCTAGCAGGGGCAGGGGTAAATCCAATGATGACGGTAGTGGTTCCTTGCTTATCAACGTTGCCCCCGTCAGCTGGAAATTTTGCCATGTTCCAGAGAAACTATTTCCTGGGTAGCGCCTCAATTTCCCAACAAGATCCACGCGCTCAATGCACTGACCCATCCCCTTGTGTATCATTCATTGATCAACGTATCACTGATTTAGGCATCAAGGATCGAGTCAGGAGACGTGTGTTGCAAATGCTCCCCAGGAAACCATTGTTGCCGTGGCTTGAATCCCGAAATAGATGAAGCCAACTGCCATTGGCGCCACATGTTGTGAATGAACCCACCCAGCCATCTTTCAATTCCGGATCCAGTACCCACTGGTGGAGGCCTCAAAGCGTGGGTCGCTGATTATCTAACCCGATCAAACTTTTTAGGTATACAGCCACCATGGGGAGTCAGAAAGGCGGGGAACTGATTGGCCGCTATTCTTCTCATGCTTCAAGCTGTTTTATCTTCAATCGACTACGGAGTAGTTCGCGGGGCTTTGAAACACACTTCGTCAGCGTCCGACGTGTTGCGTCCATACCCGGGGACATGGTGATGGCATGTTTGGGCAAAATATGTAGATCAACCGTCCGGATTGGCAGTCCTAGCTCTGATCCAGAAATGCTTGGTTATAGGATGACTGAACGGGCGACTCCTGATAATCCGGTACTATTGGACGGAAGGCGGGAGATCTCCCGGTTGGGCCACCGGCTGTCGCATTGGACCCGGTTGTTTTCAAATAATCTGTACTCTGTAGAACGTGTCTGCTCGGCATTCTTCCCCAGTCTGGCGTCCACCAATCGTCGCACATGAAATCGCTCATTGCGGCAAGTCAAACGCGTGATACGGATCTTCAGGTCCACCCCCCTCAGCCAATATATGGACCGAATTCGAAGACGGAGCTGCAACCAAATAGAGCTTCTCGGGAAGCTTATTCCTCGGCCGAGGTCGAACGGTCAGAGTTTATCGGATTTCCGTCGCCCCGATGGCACGATTCTAGCCCACTGGAATCGAGGTCTGGGCAGGATGGCTGTGGAAGCGTGCCCACTCCAACGGCGATCTGCCTTAGCGTGTCTAATCGATTGGTGACGGTGGGTTGGGTTATTGCCTCCGGTGTGGGTTCGAGCCGCGGGCTAAGAAGCTTATCCAGGGTCGAGAACTCGAGATACCAAAATTTGAGGGTTGTTCCACTATGATGCGTCGACTTTGCTGCGGAGATGCCCAGTCAACAACTGCCACTCGGCATCTGTCAATCATGGGGGTTCCGCCTTCCCAGCTTGTAAAGATCAATCCGGCGATTGACAGGCGATCTCTATGGAATGCGCATCCCGCCACCTGCAGAGGGGGACCGTGGAGTAGGGGATTCTGAGTGGAGGGTGGCGAGGTCGTGTCTTCTCCTGCGGAGCGTCTCATGGGCGTCTCGTGGGCATCTGCGTGGGGGTCTGCGTGGCGTGGGGAAGATTGACAACTACCGAGATAGCATGCCGGCGGACCATCATGGCTCACGAGGACATTGTCACCCCCCTGGTTGATAGTAGGGGTGTTTCTGACCGAGGATTCAAGAGGAACGGGAGATCCTCCCGGGCGATGAAACTCGACTTCACGAGAACCCCGTGACCGGGTCCTTCCCCGTGGGCTCGGAGCCAGTGAACGTCAAACCTCCAGTGCCTGGGATTTGGCCTGCTTGCGCGTCTACTCCATATCTTCCCCGTATCTTCTCCGGAGATTAGAATCCCGACCCCTTGTTGCCTGGAGATACAGCTCGAGCTCAGCTAAAGTTATGCGCAATTGTCGGTGTTGTCACTGCCTTCACCATCATGATTCATGCTCCGAAAGACTGAAGAATGAGCCTTTGCTGGTTTCAAATTAATAGCTTAGCCTGCAACACAGTTTCACGGCACATTCCCCTTGATCGGCGAGAGGAAATGGTAGCTGCCTGGAGATCTGCTTGAGCTGTTGCTGATTTATATATCACGATTCCCGAGTCCACCCGAAGATCGCCTTGATTGAGTTGCACCACCTGGCGTGCTTTATCTTCCTAATCGAGACTCAATCATTCAAGCTACTCGACAACTGATGAGTCAAGTTAATCACGAGCGTCGAATTTGATTAGGGTTCATCAAGTCGGTGCCTGGACGCCCGACTTCATTTGCAAAATATTACGTCGGCCGAGCTACATCAACACTGTCGGTATGCTTGATAAATATATAATGGACCCTCACGCAGAGTCTAGCCCAGACAAGGAGTTTAGTACCAGAAAATCAAACTTTGTTAAATAGCTCTAGGATACTATCATCGTCAAAAGTAGGTCATCGTTCAGACTTGTATATGGCGCATCCAGCGCTGCGTTGGTGGAGGTAAGTCGTGTTCTGTTCTTTTACAGCTCTATTACTGATGTGCCCAGTCAGTCAACCACCTGTCATAAATAAACTGAATCCAAATTCTAGCCTCTAGTGACAGGGGCTGTCCGTTCATCCTGTCCAAAACATCACCACCATGCCAAGGTTCTCACGATGTGGGAAGATGCTGTCATCGTCTCGTCCATCCAGACCAGACCGGCTCCAGACCCTCAAGATCTAATAATGCCGTTGCACTTATGCACGGAGAACAGTCATCCATGGTTACCCTCATCAGCCACTTTGGACCGTGTATACAGACGCCGTGTTCTTGGTAGAGAGCACTAGCCATGCTACTACTCTACATCATCATGAGCCGGCTGCACGCAAGGCCAGGTAGAATTCTCATCGTCAAAGAGACGCAAGACATCCCACAAACTACTTATATAAAAATTAATCAAATGCCTTCTTCTTCTTCCTTTCCCACTACAACTGACCCCGATATAAAAATCAAAAACCAATATGTTTCCACGACCAACTCCTCTCCCATCACCACCTCCGACACCACCACTACCTCCTCAACCCCTACCTCAACCACAGCCACAGCCACAGCCATATCCACAACCACCTCCTACACCACCACCGAATCCACCTCCAAACCCACCACCAAATCCACAACCTCAACCTCAACCCCAGCCTCAGCCTCAGCCCCAGCCCCAGCCCCCGAATCCTCCACCACCAAACCCACCACCAAACCCACCAAATCCACCTCCAACCTCCACCCCCACAACAACAACCCAACTCCTGACCACCAACTCCGCCCTCGCAACCGCAGCCAAAGAACCGCGGCTAATTCGCGCGATACTCGAACCAAAAGAAGAGCCCCAGAGCCAAAGCCAGAGCCAAACCACCCCGGACCCCGCGTCCAACACCACCACCACCACCACCACCAGCACCGGCACCAGCACCGGCAGCAGCGGTGGCACCTCCAATACCCGCTCCCCTCTCAATCTCGAATCCAAGAATCTCGAAAAACACGCCACGAAGGAAATGGCAACGGGAGACTTAAAGAGCGTCGTGGAGGAATTGGATGAGTTGGTGGCTGCCCCGCGCTCGCTTCAGAAGGGGTTGTTGGAGATGTTGCTTCAGGGTTCGAAGTATCGGGGTGGGGTGGAGAGGGAGAGGGAGAGTTTGAAGGAGGAGGGTTAGGTGGGTAGGTCTGGGTTGGTGGGTTTGGGGGTAGGGTTTTGGGTTTTGGGTTTTGGGGGGGCTAAGGTAGGGTTTGCGTTGCTTGTTGCTTGTTGTTTATTGTTTGGGGAGGATACGAGAGAGGATGTGATTTCGTTTCGTCACGTATATTTATTACTAGGTGGACTGTCGGTGACTTCTAGGAAGAGCTTGGCAGACACGGAGTGTATCCGGTTATGAGGTAGTTTTTAATCAACTAACTTATTAATCAATTGTTTGTTACTTATGAGAATCCAGAGGAGATTAATAAGAGCCCAAGATAAAAAAAAAGATAAATACATTGCTCAAATACATCACTGCGTCTATCTATATACTATATCCTATATACTGTATGTAATCCACCCAACCCAAATCCATCTAATTCTTAAAATCCAACCCAGCCTCCATCCTCACAGCCCCATAAACAGCCGCAATATCACCCTTCTCGCCCCTCTCCTCCTTCACCTGCTGCAAATACCCATCGGTAACCTCCACACTCTTCAACCTGACGCCAGCCTCGCCGGCCAAACTACTGGCATGTCTCAAATCCTTCCTGGCCAAATCGACCGCAAACAACGGTTCTTCCCGCTTATAATAATCTCCCGTGACCATGCGATCCGCATACAACGCAAACGGACCGGGGAAAAACGTATGCATGAATTGCTGATAGACGTCGGCGCCCAATCCACATTTCTCAGCCGTGACAAGGCCCTCGGCCACCGTCTCCACCGTGTTCAAGATGAACGTGTTGCCCAGGATCTTCAGCGTCGTGGCGCGACCTACGTCTTCGCCGGCCATGGATATCGTGGCTTTGGAGGTGACGCCGTCGAGGAAGGGCTTGATGCGGTCGATGGAGGTGGCTGCTCCGGCGGGGACCACGACCAATTGGCCGGCAGTTGCGGCGGCGGGGGCGCCGAAGACTGGGCAGGCGATGAAGGAGGCGCCGTGGGTGGCCAGCGTGGAGTGGGCTTTGCGGGAGGTGTCCGGGTGGACGGTGGAGCAGTCGACGATGATTTTGGAGGACAGGGAGGCGGTGGGGAGGCCGGAGATCACGGCATCCAGGGCTGCGTCGTCGCCGACGCAGATGAAGATGATGGTTGCGGTGGAGACGGCATCCTCGAGGGAGGTGCTGACGGTGGCTTTGTTGGGGGGCAGAGTGGAGGCGAAGGTGGTGGCTTTGGAGGCTGTGCGGTTGTAGAGAGTCACGGGCGTGGTTTGGGGGCCTTTTTCGGCAATGTTACGGGCCATGGCCTGCGTGAGGAGTGGTTAGTATGGCGATGATGCAATGAGGGGTAGAGGGGCACTTACGCGGCCGATGTTGCCCAGGCCGATCCAGGTGATGCGTTCAGAGGCCATTGTGGTGGTGGTGGTTGTGTTTGTGAGGAGGAATTGAATTGGATGGGAGGGTGAAAGGTACTCTGTCAGTAGAGAGGAATTGGACTGAGGATGTTGATGGATGAGAGAAAGTCGAGGAGGGGAGGAGGGCCGTTAAATATGGAGCAGGGGGAAACCGGATGGGATGCGGGGAGAGGGTTCAATTCTTAGCCGACACCTACGATTTCCGTGATTGGACAGCCATGGAGTCGTCAAGATCTGGAACCATTGCAATGGGATTGGTGTACAGTCTACTAGTGTCTAGATGCTCGGTCTATCCTTCGCCCGAATCCTCGCGCTCGCTGCTCGCGGTCTGGCAACGCCGAAGACCGGATGCCCCGCCGCGACGCTAATTTAAGGACAATCTCAATGCAAGCTTAATCGGGCATGACTCAACCACGCTGGGTTCCACTTGGCCGCATCCAACCCTCCTTCTTCACCCATCACGTCCGGAGTCCTATTGTTACGGTTTTTGGGTCTGCAATTCATCAACCTCAGTCTCGAGTCCGGGACCGAGTCGGAGGAGCTTCCCAAGGCTGGCTCAACACCTCGAGGATCTTCTCGTACGCAACGACACGTCCGTCCTTCAGAGGCAACTGTGCGGAGACATGCTGCGCCCGCTCGTGGATTCCATTTGGCCCGTCGCTGACTAGCACGCACAGCAGCGCCTCAACTAGATCCTCCCCACTCACGTCCGGCGCGGTCTTGCGACTGCCACAGACGCCGATGCCAAGATACTCAACGCGCGCTGCGAAGTCGAACGTGTCGAACCAGACCGGAAGCACAACCTGCGGAACACCCGCCCTAATAGCAGTTAGCATCGCATGAGCACACCACAGCGACATGCGATAGTACTTACCTGACAGCTTCGTGGTAGGAACTGGCCCCGCCATGGTGCACCACGCAAGTGATATGGCCGCTCATCAGAAGAGACATGGGCTCGAACGCAAACCAGTTCTCAATACGCACACGTTGCTGGAGCATATGACGCTGTAAGATCTCGACGAGTTCTCGGCTGACGGTGACCTCTTCGTCGCGTTGCAGCTTCCACAGGACCTGCAGATTGGACTTCGCGTCGAGCAGATTGCATACGGCCCTGCCGAACTCGACCTGCAGCTTTTCATCGTAGTTAAACCGAGTACCCATGTTGAGTAAGACTGTAGGGCGCTGCGAGAGCCAATGGGCGATCTCGGGGTCCTCTTCAGCGATGGGGCGATAGGGGGGAACAAGAGGGCCGCAGAGAGTGATATTCTCGGGCACCGTCAGCGGGAAGTCGGTCTCCAGGTGGGCAGGGCTAAGAATCGTGCTGTTGATTCCTTTTCCGTGATGCATATATGGGATAGGGGTAGGTCCTTGGATTCCCCGGGCATGGCGGGCTTCCTCGACGTCCTTGAATCTTTCCGAATTCTTCACTGCCCCTTCGAGATGAATGCCTAGGTAGACGTTGCGCAGCTTGGCCCAGCATGTCAGGGGGTATACGAATCCCGAACCGAGCCTGTTCCGATTAGCGAACAGGCGAACTTAAGAGAGAGAGAGGGAGGGAGGACATGTGGGAATACCCACATCGGATACTGCAACAGATTAGCCAGACCGGGCTGGATCATATGCTCCTGGGCTGGATTGGACCCCAACAGAACATGTCTCCAACGCAGGTTGCGACAAACATCCACAGCAGGGACAAAGGAAGGATCCACAATAATCAGAACCGGGGTGAGCGCCTGGACAACCCCAACAATAGCATCATAGATGTCCACATATTCGACCCCCGCCCAAGGAAGCAGTGCCGGGACCAACACATTCTGATACGTCTTCAGAGCAGCACGGAGCCCCACCTTATGAACGTCCCAGACATCCTCAACCCGTCCATCTCGAATATGAACCTGTTTCATAGAAAGCCCCGGAATCACCTCCAGTGCAGCCGTGTTGCGACCCGACCCCGAAGCCACAGCATGGTAGTTCAGTTCCGCGATCTGCTTCTTCAGCGGTCCAAAAGACCCAACATGGATCTTATAAGACGAATGAACGAGAAACTCATGAGCCACAGCCAGGATAACGCTCGACTTCCCTCTCTCACTATTCGTCAAGAAAAGAACACAGGGTTTATAATCCGAAACCGTAGACGTCAAGGACGCACGTCTGGAAGACATAATGACAAGTGAGCGTAGCGTAACGTGAGCGTGAGCAATTAAAAAAGATTAGAACCACCACATGAACAAAGAAACAAACAACCGAGCCTGAGACTTGTTAACAACCCAAGCTTGCACCAAGCATTAACCATCAAGAGAAGAAGAGAAAGAAAAAACCCCAGCTATAAATCCCATTCCCAAACCTGGAACTGAGCGTCGCGGAAGTGAAAGTGACTACCAGAATACCAGTGAATCCCGACCCATCACCGGTACCTACCTAGCATGTCCATCACCGCCTTCCGGGCTATACTGTGGCCAGAAAGGGTTTCTCTTCACCCGTATTTCTGTAGGAATGCTCCTACGTCATTAGGCAGCTTCATATTGATGGTGTCTGGGGGGTTGGATTTGTTTTATGGTGTTGGGGATTACGTGTCTGTTGGGATTGAAGCCATTGAGATCTGTCTGATGTACGTATGTGGTGAGTAATGGCTCGTGAATGGGCATAATGGAGGGTTGTAGTTGTACATGTGTAGTTGGGTATTGTGGGGATTGGAGTTTATTGTATGGAGGTTGCCGAGGAGGGGGTTCCGGTGTGGGAGGGATGGTTAATTCCGGAGGATAAGTTCATGTTTGTTTGCCACTTCTATATTTGGCTACTGGGGTTGGTATTAAAGAGGGTTCTTTGTTGTCGTGTTTAAATCGGATTATGTGGTTGACTACGCTCTTTGTGCGCATTATATGTCCAACAGTGACAGTGCCTGGTTTGCTAAATGTAGTATTGAATGCTGCGGTCACAGCCGTCTATATTATTAACATTATTCTAGCTCTATTTTTGACCCACTGGGGTGATGTAACCAATGCAACGCCATATATGCATGAATGCTGAACAGAAAGATGGCCTCAAATACCCTTCTTTGTTGGTTGAGATCGAAGCCATTGGAGGGTTACCCCGGCTGATTGGTGCAACCCGATTGGCCTGCTTTGGCGAACCATTCACAATGATACGCAAAGGGTTCATTTACTGCGGCAGGTGTTGTAGGAATCCACCAGCATTCAATGCCCCTACCGCTCCCGGGAAGATCGAGCCCGCAAACCCTGTGAATGTGCACCCGCACCACTCATGATTGACCACCCAAATTGGTTTGCGTCATTTCGACGGAGAGCTGCGCCCTTACGTGACATTGCACCAAGAGATCATCACGAAGATAACGGCATCTCTCATGCCTTAACCGAGTTTTTTCTAGGGCGACCGCTGATGGTAGAGTTGCAAGTATTGACCCGGTCAATATCATACGGATTCTCCTCATAGGTGACCGTACGGGCAACAGAATGGCCGGTCTTCTTGGAAGCATGCGACGCCCGCCGCTCAGCTGCACCCCCCGAAGGCACGGTCGAAAGGCTCTCGCCATCACTAACATCGTCGTCGGCTACAGTAACCGGATCCCCTTTCTCCACGTCGGATTTCTCCTGCGGCGGAGCCTGGGTTTGCTGCTGTAGTTTGAGGACGAACGCCTCTGCCTGAGCAGCATAGATGCAGCGCTTGCGGATGCGAGCTCCGTAAACGTAAAAGATGATGGGAAACGGAACACATGCAAGCGACAGGAACGCCGGGATTGAGGAAGCCCAGTGAATACCGAGGTTGTTGAACATGTACGTCGTAAACAATGGGAATGCAAACCCGAACAGAGACCGGAGAGCCGAGTTGGCCGCCAGGACTGACGCCGAGTAGATCGTATACGCATCGATGAGGTAGTTGAAGACAGTCAGGAACACCAAAACCAGGCCAAATCCGAATGGGGCACCCGCAGCCACAGATGCTATCCAGGGGAGGGATGGGTAGTTGGTCCAGGCAAACCAGAAAAGACCGATGGGTAAGGAAATCCCTCCCACGATACATAGGGGCAGGCGGGCCTCAGGGGGCAGACGACCCTTGACTTGGCACTTTTTAGAATATTCCAAGTTGTTGGGAATAGTCAAGCCAACTGCCAGCAACATCCCAACCATGATTCCCAGAAAGGCCAAGCCTCCGATACCCTCACTCCAGCCGCGTGCTTCCTGGTAGACGATAGGGTAAGCTGCGAACAGCATATACAGTGTTCCGTATATGATGGACATATAGATACAGAGCAGAAGCACAATGGGCTCGAAGAAGAGCAGAAGCCACGGTCGTGATAGGGCGATCTTCAAGGATCCGCGTAGGGACACCTTGCCTTTATCGATATCCAGCTTGCTGCGGTAGACCTGGCCGCTTAATTCGGACAGTTTCTCTGCTCGTTGGCGCAAGAGAACCGGGGCATACGTCTCCGGGAGGAGGAAGCAAAGGCACAACCACATGACGCCCGACATGGCGGCCATGAATCCCTCCACCCAGCGCCAGCCTGCGCTGGCACCAAGGAATCCTCCAATGATTGGGCCAATAGTAGGTCCGCAGAGCGGTGCTGCAGCGAAGAAACTGATGGCAATACCGCGTTTGGCGGCGGGGAACATGTCTGCGATCGTTCCTCCTGCATTTCCAAAGGGGGACGACCCGAAAAAGCCAGCCAGGAAGCGAAAGATGACCAAGGTTTGAATGTTCTGGGCGCCGGCAGCTCCTGCATTGAATGCCGTGAAAACCGCATATGTCCCCATAAAGATGTTACGGCGTCCAAACACTTCACTCATCGGAGCCCACAGCAGTGGGCCAAAAGCGAAGCCCAGAACGAATAGGGAGATACCCAAAATCGCAACCTCTTCCTTGCATTCGAAGTGTTTGACGACCTGGCTCATGCCACCGGAGTATACTGACGATACCAAGGCCGTGGTAAGGGTGACGAAGGCGACTAGAGCGGTATAGAGCCATTTTGAAAGCACTCGAAAGTTCATGGGGTTTCGAGGGTCATTGGGAATCCAGGTGACGACATAGGGGGATTCTTCTGTCCCCGACCCTTCGTAGGGGAAATTAACGATCTCCGGCGTGACAACCTTGTGGTCGAAAACTAGGCGCCAAAAAGGGATCTTCGAGGGCCGCGGAGCGTCGCCATTGGCGACAGTACCTGCCGTGCCCATGGTGCCCGTTAATTAAGGTTCAGCGCAACGGCTATCTTGGAAAATCGGAGGCTAGTAGGCAATGTGGGAAGTGACACATTAAAAGAGTTCACCTCAACCTCCTCCAACAACTCTCCGACAAGGATAATAAATGAATAGCAGTATGACAGCGACTCACAATCTGACATGAAAGCCAACCGGCACGACTTTTCCGAATCGAATTTCAATTTCTCATCCGGCTACTCGGCAATCTTAGGGGCAGCCGGCTCAGCGAATCAGGGTTCCGGGATGTATTTGGGAGCCGAGGTTGCTTCAGATTTTTTGCTCTTATCTCCCTGCGGTTCCAGACCGGTGCTAGTTACCAGGCCGCCAGATCTGATACAGGCCGCCAGGCGTTGCGCGTCCTATCTGGTTGTAGCCCAATGCACTCCCAGGCTGTGCAAAGCTTAACGGACCAAACACGGAGCACTCCATAACAGCATCGCGCTGCAATGGAACCCAGAACTAGCCGGGTTGGTCTTGCTCCTGAGATTTCCGCATGCCCCAGTTGAGGTGGACGTTTTTCGACATCGATATTTGGACAACCAAACCGCGAATCTCGTTACATCGAACCTATAGTCAGCATGGGCGGGAAACATAATAGGCAAGCTTCGAGCTTCCCCCTATAAATCAGCTTCTGCGATCTTATGAAACGCAAGAACAAGGTAACCCGTCTAGCTCCTCTGAGTAGGCTGTCAGCACTCATTTCAGGCTGGGAAAGGACGGGCGCCAATCAAATCCGAATCAACGTGATCGATAACGACCGAAATTATCAAAAAGAGAGCCACGTAATTAACAGGAAAGCACGATGCTGCAGCAAGAGACTTGTATGATCTCTTTTATGCCTTGCTGGCAGCTGTCTGCTTCTGCAGCCTTGGCCTTTTGGAAATAATTTTGACAGTCTTCATGCAGTGTTTCCCCGAAACTTCCCCATGTATCACCCATGCTGAGTAGCGGTTGGTTCATCTCCATGGAGGACAAGAATAGAAAGTTGGGGTTGATTAATCATCGGACATTGGGCTTGCCGATGAATTCGGACTGACATAAGGGATACCTGCAGCTTCACATCACTGTCGATTCGATTAGTGGCAGTCTGAGAGGGCTTGCAGGGAAGGGCAGCACAATCTCGCCATTTTGCTGGCCATTCCCACCGCCAAACGAATGAAAAGCATGTGAGAGTAGTTCTGTCAATGAACGATCGTCGGGTAGGAAACAACAGGCCTCCATACATGACGCTAGCGGGCAGATGAACTTGACTTGAATGGTGATGAGACATGCATACCGAGCAGTCATCTCATGACTTGTTAATTGTAGGCCAGCAGCAGATGGAAGCCCCATGTCTGCTTTCGGGTGAGTTACAAAGGAATGTGGAGTGGAATGTTGCCTCCGCGGACCGGGATCTACACGCACATGACCCGCCTCACAAAAAGCGGCATTACTATGTCTTGTTCCTATGAATGCTTACCTTGAAAGAAACGCTATTGATAGAAAAGGTACATACACACATTCGGGTTGATAAATAAGACTGTGATGGGAACCTATCCAATGTTCGGGGTGAGAACTACAGCTTTGTAATAATTCTGTTGTTCCTCCTGTGATTTCTCCAAGGTCAATAGTAACCGAACAGAGCGTATATGTAATTCTAGCCACTTGTCAGTAGGCAAGATGCAGTAATGGTAGGGGCCGTACCTTCGATATCCAATTCATAGCTTGTGAATTGTTCGTCGTCGCGATGGACGAGAAGTGGAATTTGCTGGTCCAAAAACCCCTTCCCCCTGACTCGTACTTTGATACCGACACTCTTGCTTTGATCAACCCACAGCATTTGCGAGTACCCTGCACCGTCTGGTATGAATTCTCGGAAGCGCTTTTCTTCATCCCTCAGCCAATCCCGAAACACCCTGATTACCCCGTCCTCGACCGTATGTGCGCTCAAGAGTAGATTCGTTCCCGGCATGACCTTCACTATATTCACCAGCACACATAGTTGAGAGAATTCCTCAAAGCTCTCTAGATTGATAGGGCGGGTGACGACTAAGTCATCCCGGTTGGGATCTTGCCCATCGTCTATCAAAGTCAGGCCCATCGAAGACTTGAACCACCGATTTGATGACAGGCGCGACATACCTGTTACAGGAACTAGCCTTGTTCCACTAGACCTCTCTTCTACTGTCACTTCAGGGCGGAACCGAGAATATACCGAGCTCAGTCTCCCGAGTTGCTGCGCGGTATTGGTATTTTCAGAAAGAGAACCATTCGCTTCGTAGCTATTCAAGTCGTCTGTGCCAAGATATGTACAGAATACGTGCGGCTCAATTAGCTTAGAGCTCGGGTGAAAACATTCTAGGATGAGCTTGTACTCCTGCAATGGCGCGCCGACGAGTAAGCGGTAATGCAGAATCCGTAAGATCAGGGCGTGGAAGCGGTGGGAAACTGTCGCCCAAGGGATGAGAGAGCGCGTCGCGAAGGAGGAGAGGATTTGAACGAGGACCTAAAAGACCAGACCTGCATTAGCAAGTCATCGCCATCACCCATTCATTGGAGATCGCAATATCGCACTTCATTCGGGAGCGAGTAGAGATGGAGCTTTGGATGGCTGACGTCCATGTTCTGATCAACTGCGGGGGGTATATGCGAATCTCATATCTTCGCACAAGCGAACGAACGAAGCAGCAACAGCAGTTCCAGTGGAGCCCGACCTTGGGTAATGTGACGTGAGAGTCAGATGATGCCAGCGACGTTCCCCGGGGAAGTGGAGGTCGGTGATAAGGGGGCGATAAGGCTAGCCAGTTGCCCCTCGTTTCCCCTGACGTCAAACGAACCGGCCCGAGAAAGGCGGGCAGGTGACTTCCTGACTCGGGTAGCCGCGGGGGAGAGGGACACTGTCCCTTCGGTCCACAGCTCGCTGGTTAGTCACGGTGGAGCAGATATCAGCCGGCCAATTTAGCAGACATGCCATGCAGGGATTCCAGGTTGATTCCATTCATTCATCCCTGCAGAAGACTCGACGATTCTGATATCAGGGTCCACGTGGGTTGTACCTGTTAAACTATGGAAGGTTAAAAGGGAGGTTTGAGCCAGTCAGGCACCGTCATGGGTTGCAATGCCAGGAAGGGTTCATTCAGTCAGGGCCTTGAAATTACCCGAGCAGCCGACCGGATGACAGCGTTTTACCCCGTGCTGTCGGTGCCGAACCACCATAGGTAATTTCCGGAGACCCCGCGACTAAGCCCCGCCGCCAGGGCCATCAGCCAACTTTTCTCCGTGGCTCATTTTTCTCTCTGCTTCTTTCTCCCTTTCTTCTCTTGCTTCAGCATTCAGCAAAGCATCACTCAATTGGGTAGACTCTCCCCCCAGCTACGACAATGGTTGAAAGCGTTCTAGACGACATCTCTCATCGGAGATACAATCCTCTTCGAGGATCTTACATCTTGGTCTCCCCGCACCGGACCAAGCGCCCCTGGCAGTAAGTCTAAAGTCTGAATCTGTCTCAAAGAATTGGCCGCTTCCTGTCCAACTGAGTTGAGGCATGAATCCAACCGAGGGAGTAGCGAAACTAAATCCTGCAATTAGAGGACAGCAGGAGAGCCCCTCCAAAACTACTTTGCCATCCTACGACCCGGCTTGCTACCTATGCCCCGGAAACAAGCGCGCGCAGGGTGACAGCAACCCAAAGTATGAAAAGACGTTTGTGTTTGTAAACGATTACAGCGCGGTCAAGGAGGAACAGGTGCCTTATACCGCTGAGGGCGGCGAGGGTATGGTTTTACTTCTTACCCCAAGGCTTACGGAATGCCATACTAACAAGCCGAGTACTAGACCTTGAATCGTTCTTTCTCAAGGCAGAGCCCGTTACCGGCAAATGTTATGTGCTCACGTTCTCTGCGGCCCATAATCTCACCCTGGCCGATTTGTCGCCGGCCGAGATCGTGCCTGTCATTGAAGCTTGGACTGAGCTGTACACAGCCCACCTGTCCCCGAAGTCGCCTCTGGCTGCTGTCGCTCCCGCGACCACCCTGCCCCCGAACTCCCCGACTGCTAGCTTGACTAAGCCAAAGGAACAATATCGCTACATGCAGATCTTCGAGAACAAGGGTGCTGCCATGGGATGCTCGAACCCTCACCCTCACGGCCAGGTCTGGACCACTAGCTCTCTGCCCGAGGAACCGGCAATGGAACTCGAGCAGCTGAAGAAATACCGCCAGGAGAACGGAGGCAAGCACATGCTGGAGGCCTACGCTGCTCTTGAGAGCCGGAAGCAGGAGCGCGTGGTGTTTGAGAATGATGCCTTCTTGGTCGTCTGCCCCTGGTGGGCTGTCTGGCCCTTTGAGACCATGGTTGTCAGCAAGACGCACAAGCGTGCCTTGGTCGACTTGAACAGCAGCGAGAAGGAGCAGCTGGCGGAAGCCATCGTAGAAGTCACCAGACGGTATGACAACCTGTTCGAGACGCACTTCCCGTACAGCATGGGCATCCACCAGGCGCCGCTTGACGGAACTGAGGAGGAAATCGAGTCGTCGTATCTGCACCTGCACTTCTACCCCCCGCTATTGCGCAGCGCTACTGTGCGCAAGTTCTTGGTCGGGTAAGTAGATCTTCCAGTTCACCTGCGGCGAAGACTTACTGATAATTGCAGGTACGAAATGATGGGCGAGCCCCAGCGTGATATTACCCCCGAGCAAGCCGCTGCGAGGCTGCGGGGCTGTGGTGGAGAGCTCTATAGGAAGAAGATGGATGCTTAATATCTGAGGACAGGATACGCTGGAATGTATGTTGTATACCTAACTATCTGTTCTATGCTTGTATTTTTGAGCCACTCCGACCGATAAAACCCGTCAAACTCTTACTTTTACAACGTACTCGTCTTCGAATGGAGAGTAAGTCAACTGTCGAATACCCGATACTCAAGCGCTTGACGATTCCTCCTTTTCTGTATCATGTCCGAAGCATGTATGGGGCAGACCTCAACATACACAACCGTGCAGCAATTTGTTCACGGCATTTACTCCCTTGCAATTTCAACAATCCAACCAACCCTCTTGGTTAGGATAATTGGCTTTATCCGCATCGCTTCCCAAATATGCAGCAGCCCCCTTTCAAACAACTTTATCTGACCCAAATTCTGACCAGCATACCGCCAATGATCTTCCAGGTTCTCGATGCAGGACTGGCTTTTCGGATGTTGCCCCCGACATTTCCACCAAAAAATTACCTATCTTGCATCATCTACACGTGCGATCGGCTCAGGGATCGGCCGAGTCCAGAACAACTACATTGTGTCATCGATACACCAATATCACCATGACAATTGTCAGACCAGTTCAACCAAATGCGACCCTTGGCGCTCTGATTATTAGATGATTAATGTGATTATAACCTGACTGACTCATAGCTCATTCTTGTTCCTGGGTTATTAAGAAAGACAGAGAAAAAAAAACTCGTAGGAAACAGACGAAAACGTCATCGGCAACCTAAAGAGCCAGATATCCCTCCCTTTGTGTCAACATCCAAGTCAATGTGGACGAAGCAACGATCAGGGGGCTGACGAAGCGTCCCTTGAGCTGCGCACTACCGAAGCCCAACCACTCGCCCACAAAGTGCACCAGAGCGAGGCCAAAGGTCCAGATGGCGAGATCGTAGACAGCCGGGTTCGTAATGTTGTAGGCGGCGTACATGCGGACTACGGAGGAAAGGAATGTCCAGGTGCCGAAAGTCCGAGAGGAGAGAGGGTTGGTGGGCGGGCGACCATCAGCGGACTTTGCGTTGTAGAGATCTGCGGCATAGGACTCCGATCGATAGGCTTGGATGCTGTTTGCTGCTGAAATGACGGAGACCTAATCGAGGAGCGAATTAGCACGTGTCTGGGGATGGGGGTAAACAATGGGTTCGATCGTACCAGGAAAAGCCATTTGGGCAGCAAGCCCTCGAAAGGGGGCAGATAGGCGAGAAGAGCGGCCATGATTATACGGGGTATATAGTGCTTGAAGGACTCAGCTGAAGAGGCGTGGATGGAGGAAGCGGCAATTGGTTGGGAAGGCTGATAATTGCGATGAGATAATTGCTTCTTTGGGGGCCGAGGTCTGCCGCTTGGGGTCTTGGCACCGCCAAACCCCAACCATTCTTATGCCGGCATGGCCGCCTTCTCCGGATTTTCTCCTCAGCCAGCTCCTCCCTCCACCATTGGCACGGCTTGAACACCAAGCAACATGGATTTTCTGACGAAGCATCTGGACTGCCTGTCTAACTGGCAATTGAACCTTCAGCCCGGATGGCAGACGGTGGGCGCCTCGGCTCTTCTCGCCGCGGGCAGCTTGTTTGTCTTCTCCCGCGCCCTGGTTTTTGTTAGGGTCATCCTGAGCTTGTTTGTGCTCCCTGGCAAGCCTGTACGTTTACCATTCCAAGATGAAATTGGATGCGCTGCAGATACTGACATTCATACCGCCAGCTTCGCTCCTTCGGTCCCAAGGGCAGCTGGGCCGTGGTCACAGGTGCCTCCGATGGCCTCGGTAAGGAATTCGCGCTTCAGCTCGCCCGCGCCGACTTCAATATCCTCCTCGTTTCCCGGACCGCCTCCAAACTGGAGACTCTTGGCGGAGAGATCCAGTCCAAGTTCCCCTCTGTGCAGACCAAGACCTTGGCAATGGACTTTGCCCGCAACGACGACAGCGACTACGAGAAGCTGAAGGCGCTGGTGGACGAGCTGGACGTCTCCGTGCTGGTCAACAACGTTGGAAAGAGCCACAACATCCCCACCCCGTTCGCCTTGACTCCGGAGGATGAGATGACCGATATTGTGACCATCAACTGCCTGGGTACCTTGCGGGCCACCCAGCTGGTCGTCCCGGGTATGATGCAGCGCAAGCGCGGATTGGTCCTGACTATGGGCTCATTCGGTGGACTTCTCCCCACCCCTCTTCTGGCCACCTATTCGGGTAGCAAGGCCTTCCTGCAGCAATGGTCCACCTCCCTCGGCTCGGAGCTTGAGCCGTACGGAATTACTGTCGAGCTGGTCCAGGCCTACCTCATTACCTCTGCCATGTCGAAGATCCGCCGGACCAGTGCTACGATCCCCGACCCCCGTTCGTTTGTGAAGTCGGTCCTGACTAAGATTGGCCGCAACGGTGGATCTCCTACGTACGCGTACAGCTCTTCCCCTTACTGGAGCCACGGATTGATGGCCTGGTTCCTGACCTGCGTCACCGGCACCATGGGCAAGTTTGTTGTTGGCCAGAACAAGGGCATGCACGAGGCCATCCGGAAGCGGGCCTTGCGCAAGGCCGAGCGCGAGAAGGGCAAGAAGAGCACTTAAGGGGTGGTGGCAGTATGCGCCAATGATGACTAACGCACGTGTGTTGATCAACCTGGGGAAGATGGGGAGAACGAGCCGGTGGGGGTGAACCCTGAACCGAATCCGCAATGGTGGCGAAGGGTGAACCAAGCTCTGGGGGGCTCGGTGAGGGCATGAAACGAGCGAGCTAGATCTGGATGCTCGGACGGGACCGCACCTTATCTCGAGGGAGGTCCATCCAGGCCTGCCCTACACGTGGTGTCGAGGAACCAATCAGGACCGGGCCGTGCAACCAGATCGACAAATGAAACGATGACTAGCAGATAGCATAATCTAATAATGGGCGATCTTCGCAATTACTTCGGTCAGTTTAGCCTCCGCTGTCAATGTGAATCCACCGGGGCTCAGGAGATGCACGTCAAGAGAAGTCAATCGGGTGGATAGGGACCAATCTTGGGGCCACCGTGATAGCCCCGAGCTGAGTGACGTGCAGATAAGGACTGTGGGACTGAGGAGAATTCCTGTAGGGCGTACTCCGTACTCGGGGGGGTGTACTCCGTAGGGAGTCGGAGAATTGATGGCGTGCGCCATGCTCCGTAGAGTATATATAGAACAGGATACTAGTTGTAGCAGATCTCCTGGGCCTGTTCATGACCCTAACCCAAACCATCTCGTCAGTATCCAGAGCCATAACTTTATCCAATACCAGCAAACCCTTTATCACGAACTCACTCGCCAAACTGGCCGAATATCATCAAAGACCGCTTTCAAAGTCGATGATATCATGACATTGCGGCTCCAAATTTAGCACCACCCACCACCACCACCCTCACCTCAACCCAACCAACCCAGCAACTTGAAAAATCATCATCCAAAGTAAAATAAATCTCAATGAACACATGAACCCTCAAATAACCTTAAAAAATAAAATACTATCCGATCCCTGTGATCCCACCACATCTGCAAGAAGATCCAGGATCATTTCCTTTCCCCTCTTACCTAGTCCAGCTCTCCACCTAGGAAGTAGTCACATGGGTCCTATCCCCTGTAGGTAGGTGGTAGTAGGCACCTCGTAGTCTAGAACAAACAATCTGATCTGATTTAATTGGATTGGATTAGATGCCTGAGGACCAACTCGCACATTTCACAGCATATGCTTATTCACCCACTAGTATAGTAGTAGTAGTAGTTACATATGAACGTTACTCCAGGGAAAAAAGAAAACTGTAACCGTAGCATTTCATTATTATTATTATTATTATTATTATTTTCTTTTCTTAATAATAAATAATAATATTATTATAGGTTTTCGCGGCTGTTTGCTTTTCCATTAGTTGATGGTGAGATGAATCCGGTTGAATGCTTTACACTTTGTGTGTGCTGGGTTGGGTGATTGATGAGGTGAGGTGAGTGAGGTGAGGTTAGGTTAGGTGATCCAGGTGGGTATTGACTGAAACACTGGACTGGTGGGGATGAGGCTACGTTGCTTATGGATTGTGTTACTTGGTGTGGTTGGTGAGGGGGGGACGGGATGTCGCCGAGCTATTATCTACTAGATACTTGGATAGGTAGGTACTTAGGGTTGGTAGGGTCTGGCCCGGGTTGCGTGATGTTGCTCGTCTCGGGACGCCACCTGGGTTGGTTTGGATGGCGTTGTGGTTTTGTGGTACGGTGGTATTGGGATGGATTCTATTATAGGGGTACTGTGTATATAGGATGTTATTGTTCTGGGTGTGAATATAATAGATAGCACATGCTATGGATGGTTTTGCTGCTACAGAGGCCCGTGAGTCCAAAGTCAAGCCAAGGCAGCAGTAAGCGAAGGCACCCCGCGGCATGCCGAACCCGAGTCATCAACGGAGGCAAGTGAAACCCTCACCGGAAGCCGAAAAAGACAAGAACTGCAGACCGGCCAAGTTCCGACCTGAACCGTGGTGAGCGACGAGGATCGCTGATAGGCTGGAGGCCGCGAGTCAGGCTACGTTGAGCTTCCAGCTGGCACTGGGGCTGATTGAAAACGGAGGATGGTTGGATGAAAATTCTGATCAGTGGAGAGCATCATAGCACACTAACAGGAAGATCCACTGGCCGGTGAGCTTCAAACGGGATGGGAGGAGGGGGCGAGTGGGTGAATCGGCACCCCGAGAGAGGTTTGGTTGGCAGGCATGCCGAGGCCGAGACGGTCGGGCAAAGGCCGAGCACTCGGGATGGGCGACGGTGAGCAGGTGCTTCGCCTACTTATCAGGGCCGGTTGCTGCTCGCGATTATATTAAGCTTCCTGGTTGAGTTTCTCGTGCATCTGAGTTGCCGGGGTTGATGATCCTTCCCTCCCCTCCTTCTTTCGCCCTTGTCGTCGGACAAAAAAAGTTACTTGCATCATCGCATGGGTTGGAAGGTCGGGATCGGCCCTTGGCCCTTGACCCCGAGGGATTTCCCAACGCTTGCAGAAGGAGACAAATTAATAAAAAAAGAAAACTCTGCGTGCAGGGGGCCCACTTAGCGCCCGGTGATCGCCCTCGATTTCGCTAAGAACTGCGTCGGAACCGGCAACTTTACTCTGACTGGTTGCTGGTTGCTGGCTCAGGGGCAAGGTGAATAATGGAAGGGAGGAAATTTTCTTCCTTGGTCGTCTTGGATTCTGGAGTCTTTGACTTGACAGCCAGGCACCCGAAACGTAGAAAATCCAGGAACGGAGTGGATCGGGGGCTCGTCAACAATGCTTTGTTCAGTAGGCTCTGACTAAGAGGCTGCATAGTAGCGGGAGGCAGGGCGGCGGCGGCGCTTCTTATTAGGTGGGAGGGAATATTAAGAGTGGCCGCTCCCGGCATCAGTGAATCAAGGGCGGGTGGATCAGCCCATGCGCCCCCCTCCTTCCAAACATCCCGAGTAACACTCTCCCCAACCCAGCAAGTGACACGGAATGGACGGAGACAGCGACGGCTGGCCACTGGCATTGCAATGCGTTGGTCTCGGGTAACGTCAAGATGTCAGTCTGCTGCCAACCCGGGGGTGGTACGTATGTACGTAGTATGTACGGATGTATGTAGTCTGCCAACCCACTCCGATTCACGATGCCATCATTGCCTCCGGAGTCACCGTCCGGAGTGACCGTGTCCCTTGACGGTCACACGGCGGCAAAAAGAAAGATTCGGGTAGTATTGTCCGAGGGGAGGACAAGAGTTGGTCGGGGGAACTACGAATAACAACATTGCATCCCGGGGTAGAGACTACTAGACTGCACAGTGTAATACTAGTGCCTAGTGGGTATTCGGTACGGCGGTAACAAAGTCGAGGAATGCGGGAGGTGGTCCCCTCGTGACCTGCCCGCGTCTCCAGGTTCAACCGTAGCCTGGCTTCATCTCGGATCTTCTCCATCTCTTACTATTAGCTCTTCTCCTCCTCCGGCCAAACGAATTCCCCTTCAACCCCCCAATCATACTAGCCTACTCCGTCTCTCCAGACACTCTCCACCCTCTCCCCACTCCAAGACACGCTCTCGAAGCATCCAATGAACTCTCCGCCCCCTAGCTTCCGACTCGCCCACCTCGTTCGTCTGTCTTCGGGCCCTTGAGATCTGGGCCCCCGTTTTTTTCTGGCCATGACCCTACCCCGAGGATGGGGTTCGTCCAATCCCTGGGATGGAGGCGAATTGCCGACGGATGGAGCGTCAAATTCTTTCACGGCCCTCTTAGTGTTATTCTCGATGACGCCGTCATAATTACCGAGTTCATCCTTGTTCCCCCCCTCCTCCCTCTGCCCGGACTCCATATATATCCCTCCACTTCCCCCAGGTCTTCCAGTCCTTTGGATCATTCTCTTCCATCACTCCTCCCTTGTCTACTCTCCCATCCCCAGAGGATTCTGCGTTTTATGAATCCAACGGCAACATGGGTGTCACCAACATGATGTCCCGCTTCAAGCCTGAGGCGGACCACTCCGAGTCCTCCACCGAGGCTCCTACTCCTGATCGTTCCAACTCTGCTGTCGAAAAGGACCCCGTCATGCTCGATGACAGCCCCGTCAAGTACCTGACCTGGCGGTCCTTCATCCTGGGTCTTTGTGTGTCCATGGGTGGTTTCATCTTCGGTTACTCTACTGGTATGTGGTCAACCCCCTCCCCTCATCGGATCATCCTTCGGCTGCTAACCACCCCCCTCCACAGGTCAAATCTCTGGTTTCGAGACTATGGATGACTTCCTTCGGCGTTTCGGTCAAGAACAGGCTGATGGAACCTATGCCTTCAGCAACGTCCGTAGTGGTTTGATTGTCGGTCTGGTAAGTTACTATCCCAAGGACTGCTCGTGAAGGATCACCCGACTGACCACCGCCTCAGCTGTGTATCGGTACTATGATTGGTGCCCTGGTGGCTGCTCCTATTGCAGACCGCATGGGCCGCAAGTTCTCCATCTGTCTGTGGTCCATCGTTCACATTATCGGAATCATCATTCAGATCGCCACCCAAACCAGCTGGGTTCAGGTGGCCATGGGTCGTTGGGTCGCCGGTCTGGGTGTTGGTGCTCTGTCCAGCATCGTCCCCATGTACCAGAGTGAATCTGCTCCCCGTCAGGTCCGTGGTGCTATGGTCAGTGCCTTCCAGCTGTTCGTCGCCTTTGGTATCTTCATCTCCTACATCATCAACTTTGGTACGGAGAGAATCCAGTCGACTGCTTCCTGGCGTATCACCATGGGCATTGGCTTCGCCTGGCCCTTGATCCTGGCCGTCGGCTCCCTCTTCCTGCCCGAGTCTCCCCGTTTCGCCTACCGTCAAGGTCGGGTTGACGAAGCCCGGGAAGTCATGTGCAAGCTGTATGGTGTTGGCCCCAACCACCGCTGCATTTACCAGGAGATGAAGGAGATGAAGGATAAGCTTGACGAGGAGAAGGCCGCTGGCAATGCTTCGTGGCATGAGCTCTTCACCGGCCCTCGCATGCTCTACCGTACCCTGCTCGGTATTGCTCTGCAGTCCCTGCAGCAGCTGACGGGTGCCAACTTCCTCTTCTACTACGGTAACACTATCTTCACCTCCACTGGTCTGAGCAACAGCTATGTCACTCAGATCATTCTGGGTGCCGTCAACTTCGGTATGACCCTGCCTGGTCTGTACGTTGTCGAGCACTTCGGTCGTCGTCAGAGTCTCATGGTCGGTGCCGCCTGGATGTTCATCTGCTTCATGATCTGGGCCTCCATTGGTAACTTCGCCCTGGACCTCAACGACCCCCAGTCCACCCCCGCTGCTGGTAAGGCCATGATTGTCTTCACCTGCTTCTTCATCGTCGGATTCGCCACCACCTGGGGTCCCATCGTCTGGGCCATCTGTGGTGAGATGTACCCCGCCCGCTACCGTGCTCTCTGCATTGGTATTGCCACCGCTGCCAACTGGACCTGGAACTTCCTCATCTCCTTCTTCACCCCCTTCATCAACAGCTCCATCCACTTCGCCTACGGCTATGTCTTTGCAGCCTGCTGCTTCCTCGCCATCTTCGTTGTCTTCTTCTTCGTCAACGAGACCCAGGGTCGCACTCTCGAGGAGGTCGACACCATGTACGTGCTGCACGTCAAGCCCTGGAAGAGTGCCGGCTGGGTTCCCCCGGAGGGAATTGTCCAGGACATGCACCGTCCCCCTTCCTCGTCCAAGCATGAGAACCAGACGGAGATGGCTGAGCATACCGAGCCCACCGAGCTCCGCGAGTAAGCATTTTTGCTCTCGTCCGCTTTGCTTTTGTACATTGAACTCGCATCTAAATCTTTTTTTTTTTTTAATGGCATGATTGCTTCATAATACATTTGCTAGCTAGCTACCATTGGCATGAATGCATCACACGCAATGCTTTAATGGTTTGACACATCGGGAAGGAAATGGCTGGGACTACGACATTGGCGTTGGGTGATACCTGCAACTGCATACATCTGTTGACATTTCAAGTTATTGAGAAATGAATTAATACTAGTACATATGAACCAAACTTCTTTTCCTCTAAAATCGTAAAAGTAGACCGTCACCATTTTTGAGTCTCGCAACTACATCATATGATCATATGATCATCTCCATACCCGGTCTAGCGTCCTCCACACCGACTCTCCAGTCTCCAGTTCTCCCCAGTTTCCATCCATCCAAGAAAATCGGAACCCTTCCCGGAACCCGGAAGCTCGGAAAGTCGACCACTCAGCGGGTCCGGGGTCCTTCCTTCCTTCCTTCATAGGTATCTTTCTAGAATCCTTCTAGAAACATACCTATCCCCATCCATGCCCATGCCCATGCCTATGCACGTGCACGTGCACATCCACGTTCTCCCAGATAATACCTTACTTACCTATCTGTAGGTACTCCGCACTGACTGAATAATTGGGACGTTCGATAAATACCTAAGGTACCAGTACCTGCCTATTTAGTACTCGATTCTGATTCCCTGTAAGTACTTACGTACGTATAACTGAAACAATAACCAACTAACCCTGAATAAAAAAAACTCAATCCGGAAGGAATCAGGAAAAGTTAACTAACCTAACTAATGGTACTTGGTACTTGGTACTTGGTATCTACCTAATACTAGTATAGGTATTTATTTAGGGTTCCGGCAAGAATTTAGTAAATCCCAGTTAATCAATGCCGAATGCCAAGCCAGCTCGTATGTATGGGCGGACATATGTAACAAGGGGGAAAGAAAGGGGGGTCTCGTCAATTAGAGACTACCTAAAACTACCTAAAAGGATGGGTTTATTTTTATTTATTTATCTTCTATCTTCGTATGTATTATCTACCTAGGAAGATTGGGGGATAACGTTTTCTTATGATGTTGAGATGGATGGATAGATACATGAGGTAGGTAGGGGATGAATGGAATGGATGGGGGGTAGGTAGGTAGGTGTCGCTGGTACTTGGGTGTTTCCTTTCCACCATCTATCTCTCTCTCTCTCTCTCTCATATCAATTTAGACAGAGTGTAAGAATGGTTATTCTTATGAGGGAGGAATGTATCTATCCATTATCTGGTGAGGTGAGGATGAAGGATGATGTGAATAGGTACTCCGTAGAGTAGTAGTATAAAGGAAGATTGGGGTGAGAGATTGAGGACCGGACCTGATT
This sequence comes from Aspergillus sclerotiicarbonarius CBS 121057, assembly GCA_003184635.1. NCBI lineage: Eukaryota > Fungi > Ascomycota > Eurotiomycetes > Eurotiales > Aspergillaceae > Aspergillus > Aspergillus sclerotiicarbonarius. The sequence goes on along the minus strand of KZ826336.1, from coordinate 211,229 downwards.
GACTGATTGATTCATTGCTTGGTTATCTGGTAACCTTAGTTAAATAGGTAGGTAGAGTGGAGTTAGGGATGGGCCGTATGTCTACTTATTTGTTGCCGGGAACCAACAGCAAAATCGATGACGCTGTCCGTCTGTTTACTGGCTTACACAACCAATGTAAAGGTATATTTATAGCATCTCAGTCTCACATCTATCCATTCTACTTCGCAACAACTCAACGAACAATCAATTCGCGGGTAAACCCAGGTATTCAGGATAAGACTATATTCATCCAAACGAAAGGAAGAAGAAAAAGAAACACCCCCAACGCCCTTTTTTGGAACACCCTGTTCATGACCACTATATGTAACGAGTACTGTATTAAGAAAGGACTTCGTCTCGTCATCGACCGTCCGAATCCAGTCGCGGCCTTTACCGACGCTGGGTCTTGCCAATGGTACGCTTTCCGGTGTACTAGACATGTTCATTAGTATAGATCGCACGAAATGAGAATGGCCAGCGCTTACCAAGTGCTTGGGCAAAGAGGCGGTCGTGTGACGATCGGCCTCTCCCTGTCTTGCCATCCGGTTCATCTTCTTCTGACCAAGCTTGGTCAGGCGCTCGGCCTTGCTGCGCGCCGTCTCGTCGGTAACACCATCCACCAGACGGTTCGTCGCTGCCTGGCTGCGAGCACGGCCCTTGGCCTTGGCGATGGCCTGGCGGGGGTCCGACATGTCGACGTCCATATCGTCCATGTCCACGTCGCGGGTGGACGTACGGCCACGGACCTGGCTCTGGGAGCGGGCACGGGAGGACGCAGCATCCACATCGTAACCAGCCGCGTCCAGGGCGTCCGACATCTGGGACAGCTTCTTGGACTTGGCGCTGCGGGGGATTTGCGCCCGGTTCTTGAGAGACTTGCGCATCTTGGCGTCGTTGCGCATCAGCACCCGCTTCTCGCGGATGAGGTCCGCCTTCATACGGTTGTCGGCGTCCTCAACATCTTCCACACTCTCATCAGACTCGTAGTAGCCATCATTCTCCAGCTTCTCTTCTTCTTCCTCCAACGCAGCCAGTCTGGCCTCGATCTCAGGATCGACAAAGTCGTAGATGTTCTTGCCGTTCCACACTTCAGGGATCTTGTCGTGCTTCCACTCGTCGTCAGCCAGGTCGTAAGTCTTCTTGAGGTCAATGTTGTAGACACCAGCACCACCGTTCTCCTCCTCGAGATCCTTCTCCAGCTTGCGGCGGTTGGGATCCTCCTTGTCGTACTTCTTGAGCGTCTTGATGGCGTCAGGGATGAAGGTCTCGCGCTGCACACCGCCCATGGGCTGGGCAACGTGAATACGGGCCAGGACATCACCCAGGCGACCGCCAGGGGTGCCGGCGTTGTTAGTTCCGGACTTGAGCTTCTGGGCCACTCTCTCCGCAAGGAGCTTGTCACAAGCGGCGTTCTTGACATTGGTCACACCCTCGGTGGTTGTGCAAGACAGCTGCAGAAGCTCGACATCGCCCGACTTGAGGAGGTTCTGGAGCTCCTGCTGGTATTCGGGCTCCAAGTCCTCGGGGCGTCTCACATCAATCTTATTCACCACGATGAACACAATCTTGTTGGCGAACAGGGGCTTGATGCTGTGGAAGAGCTTGATCTGGTCACCGACGGAGTAACCACACTGCTCGGACAGGTCCATGAAGTACATGACAGCGGACCGAAGATGGGCAATGGCGGTGATGGACTGCATTTCGATGGTGTTCATCTCCTCAAGAGGGTGGTCCAGAATACCGGGGGTATCGATGGCCTGGAAGCGCAGGTACTTGTAGTCGAAGTGACCGACGAACAAACTCTTGGTGGTGAAGGCATAAGGCTGGACGTCGACGTCGGCACGGGTGATGCTGCGCAAGAAGCTGGACTTTCCGACGTTGGGGTAACCGCAGATCAGGAGGGTGCGGGTGTTGGGGTCGATGGCGGGCAGACGACCCAAGTGCTGACGGACCTGCTCGAGGTAGACAAGCGGGTCTTTGAGACGCTTGCAGATGGTGGCCATACGACCAAGGGCAGCGCGCTTGAGCTGCTTGCACTGGAACAGAGACTGAGCATACTTGATCAGGCGGACGTAATCGCGGGAGACCGTTTCGATGAGATGCTTAGCGGTCGAGACCTGACCCAGGGCGATTCTGAAATGGTCGGCATCGTACAGGGTGTTCATCAGATCCTTGTCTGGGGGTTGTCAGAATATACCATCCGCGGGGGGGGGGGGGGGACTTGAAAAGCAGCGACTTACGGAAAGGATGAATATCCTGCAGTCTGGGGAATCCATCGAGGATGGCCTGGAACTTTTCGCAGAAAGTCTCCTGGGTGTATTTGACCTTTCGAGTGTAGAAGCCTAACGGGCAGAAAGAATTTTAGTTAGTCCAGCCCGACCACTTGTAGCACCCAATGCATCCCGCCTGGCCGGAGAGATCGAGACATACCGCGAATACGACTGATGTTGAACCCAGCACGGATCTGGGTGGGGAGCTGTCGCTGAGTGCGACTGAGGACGATGTCCAGGAATTCCTGGCTCGTGGGCACAGGAGCAATCTAATCAAGCGGTGAAAACGAGACGTCAGATCGGGGGGTTCCTGGGACTGATGGGGACTGTCCGGGCTCGACAAGGCACTCACATCTTTCCACGTCGTCTTCATGATGGGCACCGGGGACGGAGTCGATACAGCAGGCGACTCTTAAGCAAAAACCCCGTGGTTAAGGATCAGAGGTTGACAACAGCAAATCTGCGCCGGGCGATAAAAGAAAAAAAAATATTCCGGGCGGTCGGAGGGCAGATTTTGGTGGGCGGTGAGCGGCGGGCCAATGTGGGGAATTTGCCTGCCTCGCTGCCTTTGCCTTTCCATTTTCCATACTAGGCGAGGGGGGCCACGCCGATCATCGTGATACGCGAATCCAAGCCATGTCTATGCCATATTCATTTACACTGACTACCGGGGACTATGATACACAAATATGCCTGCCCTGACCAAACCATCCGTCCGTGGTGCTTCAATCCGGCCATCATAGCATCGTCATCATCATCCGTCCCGACAGAACGCCGTTGCTTTTTATCATGAACCCACCAGTAAGACCGAATCCTGTGTAATCCATAGCATGCATCACATAAAAATGGGTAGTGTGAAAGAGACCAAGAGAAGCGAAAAAGAAAAGAAAAGAGGACAACGTAAGGGGTAAGAAACAACAGCGCCACGCCGCAGAGATGCCGAGTCAGTCGCGAGAGCACCCGCACGCCCTTACTCTTTGGCGAACTCAAAGACCTGCCACCTGTCAGTATGGATGCAGCAAGAATGTGTCATGGAGAACGAACCAAGTCAACCCAGCCACCACCGCCAAACTGGCACTTGCTAGGCCCGCGGTTCTCAAAACCAAAAGACTCGTAGAAGGGCACCAAGGGGCCATGCGCAATGATGGAGATGCGGTCGGCAATTTGCGCATCCTTGATCCTCTGGACATATGCCTTCATCAAAGTGCTGCCGACTTGTTTGCCCTGATGTTCCGGCAACACGGCGAGAGAGTGGATGGCAATTGTGCTTCCGTACTCATCGTGGCCCACGGTCTCTCCGTTCTCAATGGTCATGCGCTCCGTCTGCCACTTCGCCGGCAGCTCCATAGACTTATCCGTCACGACAGGGCTTGAGGTTCTCGTGGCGATAACATGTCCCACCAATGTCGGGCGAGGCTTGGGCTCGCCTTCGCGCAGAATTGGAAGCGTGAACAGACCGAGACACAGTTCCGGGCATCGACTCAGGCGATAGCGAAACTGAAAATCCCGTCAGCCAAAAACCCAGGCGGCGTTATCGCACTGATCATGCCAAAAAAAAAAAGTTCAAGCATACCTTTTCGCGCGAACAGCGCTCCTGCTCAGGGAATGCCTGCTCAACTGTAACACAGTCTTCGACATTCGACTCGGTCAGAACCTGCACGAAGGGGTGCAGTTCATCCAACTTGGTGCGATGGTGGACGGGTGGGCGGCGGAACCAGTAAGGATACTCGTTGATATCATCATGGTCCACGGCGACGTATTCCTCTTCGACCTCCTCCTCCTCCTCGTCATCGTCTTCAAGGTCGGCATCTCCCACAGGCTGGCCATCGGCATATGAGAACTCGGCGCGCTCGGCGCGGCGCGACAAGTCGCTGGCGGTGGCGGGCAAGGAGAAACCGTCCGCGTTTGATAACGGCTTGAGCCCGTCAATGGGCTCCTGGTACTGGTGGTTGGCCTGGTCGGACATGATCTATCTATCACGCGAGAACAAGGGTGGGGGGTGAACAAAGGGAGACGACGCAATCGGGGCGAGGGAAAAAAGGGAGGATGAAAAGGTAGGCAACGTGACAATGACAGAATAAAGCCCGAGGGCTGACCGGAAGGTAAAAAGACGGGACGAAAAGGGAATCGAGGGGTACGAATTGCGCGGAAAGCCAAAAGCCTAGAAAACCGGGTGGGGATCTGGTTAGCTTAATGCGGACAACGATAAGGCCTCGGGTGAAGCGATTCCAGAAGCTCGATCCAAGCTGGCTTGGTCGTCGACTCGGCGCGGGCGCTGTGGAAAGAGAGTTTGAACGGGCAGGAACTGGTGTCAAGGAAAGGGCCGCCTGGAACGCGCGCGCAAGGGAGTCACCAGGCAGACTGGCAGAGTTTGTGCGATTGAGGTTGCTTTGAGCGAGGGGTTTGCCACACGCGGAGGGAATGCTACAGATCTCCGGCAGGGGTGATTGGCTGGGGGAGGGGGATTGGCCGGGGGGGGGGGACTGTGGACGGTGTAATGAAGGACCACGGAGGATGCTGCGATTCAGAACTAAAATCTGATTCCAAGGGGGCCGTCGCTTGTCCCCATTGTCTCGTCGTCCACTGGCCTCAGCTCGTTGTCATTTCCTGTGAGGTCCTCCAGCATTATTACCGTAGTACACAGCATTGCACAGGGCAGCAGGGATACCTGGCAGGTACAGGCTGACTGATAGATAAAGCCGCCTGCAGGTCATGGCGGTACCGTACCTTACGTATTGAACCCCCGTGCAGTCAAGTGACGTTCCCACTGATTGGCGAGATCCCCTCGTGGCGGAGAAAGTACCGCGGAGATTACCGATACGGACCTCCCTGAGCCCGGGGCAGTCGATCTCCTACACAGTACACAGGACATCGTATCTTGTACAGGGTACAGAGTGCCTATCAATCAAACACGCAGGAGCTCCAGCATTCGAGTCCGCCATCAGTCTATAACAAAATCGCCTACAATCCGTCTGGAAGTTCTTGATAGCTCCTGGAATTAACATCAAGTGACAGACCATGTAGTCCACGCATTCACCCTGCTAGTCTGTTCATCCATGGCATCATCATGCAGAATGCAACGTTGGGATGGATCCCACCGAAGGGGCTGAAGAGACTCTTGCACAACGTACCCTGGTAATTATAGTTGTCTGCAACAATTCTTCAGCAGGATGCAATCTGATAAGCTTGTCAGGCTATCGGCTCCAGCCCCTGTCGACGCTAACAGATATCGGAAAAGGCACAGACACTCGGCTGCACTCCATCGGCGGCGCTGTCCAATGCCGACCAATGCACCGATGCGTTGGCACACATCCTTATCTCAGCCGCGATACTAGATAGCTGGTTATCATGGATTCGAGTATATATTAAAGATCGATAATCCAATGCATATGTTCCTCATGTACATCCACCCTGTTTACTGCTATCTCTTACCAACATGGCCAAACCATTCCCGGTCGATCACAGCCTAACTTCCTTCTGGCGGTCGGAGCCCGATCCGTTGGACAACTTTCGCTCCACGGAGACTCTGCCAGAAACAACCGACATTGTCATAATTGGTGCTGGGTATGCTGGAGCCACGACTGCGTATCACTGTCTTGAACGCAGTCGACTCGCATCAGCCGACCAGCCCTCCATTGTGATCCTCGAAGCGCGGCAGGCATGCTCGGGGGCAACAGGGCGTAATGGCAAGTACCTGATCTACGTCATCCCCAAGCTGCTTGACGATATTAATGCAGGGTGATCCCTGGTGTGTAGGTGGTCATTTGAAGCCTGACGTATTCAATCGCATCGGTAATTTGGCCAATGAGTATGGACTCGAGGCGGCGGCTGAAGTCGCCACGTTTGAGATGGACCACATCTCTGCCATCGAAGAACTGGTCGAGAAGGAGAAGATCGATTGCGACCTAGAGGTAAACCGAGTATGCGAAGTCCAGTATGACAAGAACCAGTTTGCAAAAGTCAAGGCTGGATACGATTTCCTTGTCTCCAAGGGAGTGGAGACGATCAAGGACGTCGGATACACTCCACCTGAATTGGCGGAGGCTGTATGTCGCATCTACATTTTACATCCCCACGGTAGCATGTTTGTGGTAGCTTACATCGCCTAGGAATCTGGCGTGAAGGGGGCCCTGGCGTGCTTTAGCCAGCGCACCGCCCGACTCTGGCCGTACAAATTCATCATCCATCTTCTGAGGCAGGCTGTCGCGGCTGGAGTAAACCTCCAGACGCACACTCCGGTCACGAAAGTGTCTGAAACGCAGGATGCTGACGGACGGTGGACGGTGACGACCGATCGAGGCTCAATCCGTGCCAAATGGGTGGTCTTCTCGACCAATGCATACACGTCGGCGATTGCACCTGAATACAAGGATAAGATCATCCCAGTGCGAGGATTCTGCAGTCGCATTGTGGTGCCCAACCCACCTACAAAGCCGCTAGAACGCTCGTACATGCTGCGCTTCAATGCCTGGAACTACGACTATCTCATTCCGCGGCCGGATGGGAGCATCGTTGTAGGCGGAGGAAAATCCACCTTCTTTCACCAGGACCAAACCAGCTGGTACAACAATATTGACGACAGCCGAACGGTCGAGGCGGCAGCGCGATACTTTGATAACTATATGCAGAGACACTTCCATGGGTGGGAGAACACGGGGGCATATACAGATCGTGTCTGGTCAGGGAGTGAGTACCATTTCGCATGCTGCCTCGGCTTAGAATTGTACGTGCTAACTCAGAGAAGTCATGGGCTATAGCGCCGATTCGCTACCGCACGTCGGACACGTTCCAAACAAGCCGGGTCAGGTCATCGTGGCTGGTTTCACCGGACACGGAATGCCACAGGTGTTTCTCTCGACTCGGGGCATTGCACAACTCATTGTCGACGGGGTATCGTATGAGGAGACGGGGTTGCCGCGCCTATTCAAGACTACGACGGAACGGTTGCAGAGTCGGCGCAATAACATCCTACCAGTCCCTGTGGTGGGGAGCAAACTGTAGGTTCGCCGAGGCCAGATATGTTAGCATCAAGCCAGTTGTCTTATCGTATCGGCTCCGATGGTTGGGTAAACCTGTGTTGTAGTAAAAGATAGTAAACGGTAGTAAAAGGTAGTAAAAGGTAGTAAAAGGTACGTAGTCAACGGGAATATGGAGAGATTCCTCCGCATCTCACCGCCTTGACATCTGCTGCGGCCATCGGAGGTTCTCGCACGGGGCCAGTAACTCTCCATGACCATGGGCTCCTCCACTATGAAGAGGAGTCAATGACACGATGCCCATCTGCATCGAGTGCTCCTATCCGGTCTCTCATCTGTACAGCACATATAGTCGCGCCGATGACCGTTCCTTGGGAAAAGGAGTGCGTCTGACGCAATGCCCGCGCTGCCAGCGGTTCGCGGACAAATACGTCGAGTACGATTTCGTCGTGATCTTCATTGATCTCGTCCTAATCAAGCCACAGGTATGTGAACGGTGTCTGGGGTAGTCGTGCTCGCTGACGACCGCCGAGGTGTATCGACACCTGCTATTCAACCGACTCGGGGGAGACGACAACCAGTTCGATGTAAGCGCCCGCCATCTACAACCATCTCGAAGTTGCGACTGACACATCTCTTGCCCAGCGTTCCATAATCCGTCTAGGAGTCCTGCTCCTCCTATTCGACGTCTACCTGACATGGGCACGAATTGAGAAATCCCCGTCACTCGCCACCACCTTTCTCTCGCGCGCGCCCATCATCGTCCAATACCTCTTTTTCCTGAGTCTGAATGCGCTCGCGACTCTGGCCCACCACCTCACCATCCGTCTTCTGGCATCGATCCTCGCTCCAGTACCGCGTGGATTCGCGGGCACTTCTCAAAATGGTGTCAACGGCAATGCGACAGAGGCGCCTGTCTTCTCCAATCCCTCCACACCCGTGCTCCCATCATTCCCGTCCCAGACCACCAACAACCAGGCACAACTCTCTCCTACGCCAAATTCGACACTGAGCCCACCGAAACTCACGCCGCAAGTCTCCTCCAATGAGATATCAACAGTAGCCAGCGCTTCAGGCAGTGACTTTCACCACCTCCCCCCTTCCACTCCACAGGGATCGTTCCCCGCCCTTCCACCCCCTCTGCGTCGCGCCTCCACCGCCCCAGCGCAGAGCATCAGGCCCCTCCCGCCGCCCTCCCCGGCCAGCCCAACCGCCATCAGCACCGCACTGCTTGTCAGCAGCTGCGCGAAGCTCTTCCCCATCCTCCTAGTCATCTGGGGGCCCGACGGCAGCGGGAATGCGTCCAGTGTCTCCGGCTCCAACAATACCCGACTCAGCGCCGGCAGCCAGACGACCATTCTCCAGCAGAAATTAGACGGAACTGCGACTCTCACCGCCGCTCAACCGACCGCCACAGAATCCCACTCTCTGTCTGGCTCTTCCTCGCTGCTGGAGAGTCTAATCAAGATCATGCCCGAATCCGTACCGACCAGCTACCTAGCCAGCTTTATCGAGTTAATCGGGCCGCTTCTCTCTTTAGGCGCCGCAGACACGCATCTTGTACTGCTGAGCAACATCGAAGCATTGTATATTCTGCTAGGATGTGGGTATCCGCGCGCCGTGGCATTAGCCGTGGCAGGGTTGGCTACTCGATGGACTGTACAGAGGATGATACTTGGAGCAGTCGGAGTAGGCTAACACCTATACATAGATAGAACATACATAGACTAATACACCACACCACATACCACATACATACCTCAATCCCCTCTAGACAACCCAAATAACCCATAGGAAGAAAGGTAGGTAGGTATTACGCAAACCGAAAGAAACAAGAAACAAGAACAAGAACAAGTAGTAGCTATACAGAACCACATCCTATCATGGTATCTATCCATCCCATCCTCCACCTCCACCACCGCCACCACCATCGACAATCCCAATCCCTATTTTCTCTCCACCCTCTCATTTCACCCCATCTATTCCCCAATTCAAATCCCACCCAAACCATACCCCATCCTCCCCAAACAAAAAAGAAGAGGAAGAAGAAGACTACTGAGGTACCCTCTCCGGCCGAATATCCGACCTCTTGGGCGCAATCAACGGATGCCACTGCGCCAAGAGCGTAATCGCTACAGAAACACCAGATTAGCTCACATCCCACACTAAACCACCAACTCCCCCCAAAGAATCAATATAGAAGGGATAGAGAGAGAGGGAGGGAGGAGGAAAGATCAACATACCCCACATCAAATAACAACAAGCGAAGGAGAGGACAAGCGTGCTGCGGAAGACACTGCCCGAAATACAAGTAAGTACAAGTTAGCATGTTATCATTTCTTTTGATTTCCCTACAATTGTAGAGAGACGAAAGATAAAAATGAGGGGAATATATGGAATGGAAAGGGAAGGAAAGGAAAGGAAAGGATAAACGCACGTTTGATTCTCCCCCTTCGGACTAAAGATCCATGCTAGGACAGCAGCAATCACCACGAAGACGAGGCCGATGGCGAGGGACCATCTATTATTATTTTAGTGTTTGGTTTCGAGATGAAGTTTGTATTTGGGGTTCAGGTGGATATGTATGTATATCCATAGCAGTAACGGTCGATAGGATAGGTAGACGAAGTCCAGGTAGGTAGGTAAGTAATTGAAGAACATACCCGTTCGCCATTTTGAATACCGTTTAATCGAATTGATTCCGTGAACTTATAATATGTCTCGTGTACAGCAGGACCAGCCTAACTGTCTTTCTCTCTCTCTCTTTGTTCCTTCTTGGGTTCTTGTTTCCTTTGCTTTGTGTGTTGGGTTGGCTCGTTGGAGGATCGGTGATGGAGGTGAGGGAGCTGGATGGGTAGCTGGGCGTAGTGAGACGGCGGGGGTTGTTGTCGCAGGATCGATCTGATTAGGTTCAGTTCGCTTGGGATCGATAGAAGACTCGGGGCCAGGAAGCGACAGGCTGGATGGTCTGGAACTGGATTGTCGCGCAGCTGGTCGGACGGGGACGGCGTTACGTGGTTATCGAGAGGGAGAGGTTATCAGCGGAGCTGCGCCGGGCTGGGAATGGCTGCCTGAGGCTGCAACAAATGGTTGGGGTGGGGCCCGGTGACTATCTATATCTATGTTCAATATTCTACGGAGTATACCCTCGGGAATTTGGTGGCTATTGTTCAAGTGGATATTATTTGGCATCAAGGCATAATAAGTCTACTGAGCTACGGCATGGTAGGCAATCATCAGTAACATGATATCGAACATCGAGCATACAAAGTAGTCAGATAAGCATGCATCGAGTTTACGCTTCAGTCAATAACCCACGGCCACACATCGAGGGATATAGAACAATTTCACAAGGCAAACGGAGAATCAAATGAGGCAGTGTCCAATAACAGGCGGGAACAAAACAACATGACAACAACGACAATGCTTACGCTCCCTCACGGCTCTTACGGTAGCTGGCCTGTGAGACGCCATTAGTCACGATGAACCCCCCGTGAATATTGTTTATTCATACCTCTTGCTCGACCTGCAAACCATCAACAACAGGAGCCAGCTCGCTGAGTATCTCGTACGCCCGCTTGTGGAACTCTAGCTGCGCCGCGATCAAGTCGGCCAGGTTCCGCAGGGGTTCCGGGGTGTCGAGGACCTGAGGATCTCGTCAGTCAGATATTCTCTCTTCAAGCAGACGGCACACATACGTTCTTCATCACGCTCACAGCCTCCTCGGTCTGTCCAACGAACTCATCCTCCGCCTGCTCAATCTCCGCACGAGCCTCCTCGCTCAGGTTGTCCCAGTCACCCTTGGCCGCGGCCTTCTTGCTCGCCTTGACCGAGTCAAGCATAAGACGAGCGTTCTCAACGTTCCTGCGCGCCTTCGCCGCGAACATCAAGTTCGTGTTAAGCGTGGTGTTCCATCCAGCCAGGAAGCGGGACTGGATCTGAGCATCCTGAGCCAGACGAGCCTCACCCACCTTCTCCTCCGCCAAAGCGTACTTCTCCAACGCGGTGGCCAGGGGGTCCTCGTTGCGGGAGTTCTGCGCCAGGGTCTGGGATCCTGCCAGGGAGGCGCGGGCAATAGCGTGGTTGAACGTCTTGGGCTGCGGCTTGGCCGAGGGAGGAGCCGACAGGGCCGCCTGGGCCTCTGCGGGCGAGGAGGCCTGGGAGAGGAGCGTGACCTTCTCGTTGATGGTGCGGCCCAAGTCGTTGAAGGATTCACGGATGTTGGGCGGGTAGTCGTAGGCCTCGTTGGAGTATTGGGAACTGCGTGTGGGCGCACATGTTAGTCGTCTGAGGGCAAGAGGCTATGGAAGAGGTAATACATACGTCACTTGAAGGAGCTTCTGGTGGACGATCTTCAGAGCGTCCACACGCTTCTCCAGCTCGATGTACTCATCGGGAAGTTGAGTCCGGTCCTCTGCCTGGCCCAGCTGCTCTTTGATCATCTGCTGGGTGCGCGCAGCAAAGGGCGAGAAACTCGCGCTGTTCGATAAGGAGAAACCATGTCAGTATGGACTCTGATTTGAGATGAAAGACCATATGATAACATGGGGTTGACGCTGAGGCGGCCAGTCTCCTAATCGGAGAAATTATTGCGGGCGGCAGTAATCTCACCTGAGGTTCTTTCCGAACGCCTGGAACTTATCCATGATGCGACTCGATGCTGTTTCGCTGGAGTATGCGGGCTGAATCCGATGCAACTAATTTGATACCGACGCAGTATGTCTGCAGCAGGAGTGTCAAGAAAGACGGTGTTGACGGTGCAGATCGCGGAGTCGAGGCCACTTTCCGTTCATTGGTGGGACACCGCCTCGTATCGCTGATACCGCCACGGTTTCATGCCGGCACTACGCCGCATCCATCTATTTGCTATCTAGACAGTTCGACTTGGTAGTCTACCCAATGTGCGGATGGCAGTGTTGTTGCTTGCATTGGTCCTCCATAAACGCCCAGTAAGTAAGTATCAGACACAGTCTAAGCACACCGATCCACAAACTACCCAGAAACACAGCAATGCGCACAAGCCCAAGAACAGAACAAGAACAGAACAAGAACAGAACAAGAACAGAATGCCAATCATTATCGTCATGTCGTAAGAATAAGCGTCCGCCCGGCCGATCCAAAATAGTACAAGTCGTCATCACAGCCAAACTGGTATTGTACAAAGAAATATACCGAAATCGTAAAAGAATAACTGGAAGTCGCAAAAATCCCGAGTCCGCACTGTCCCCGGCTAAGTCAAGGTTGCCATCATCGCGCGCATGAGTCGGGAGCTCGGGCCTATGATCATCTCAGAATCCGTATCTCACCGCTTGCGTCGTACAAGGCTCATCCTACCTCTGCGATCCCTTCTCACCTCCGTGACCTCCTCTTCGCCGTCGCCAATGATGTCCGTGTGTCGGATCACCTCCCCACCGCCACGTCGCTCGATTTGCGTGTACTCCCGCAGATCGTCATCGCTATCGCGCGGGCGCACTACGATAGCAAGTGGGCCGGACTGAACCTTACTGGAATGCACGCCATCCTCATATCGCTCGACTCTAGACACGGGCGATGACCGACGGCGAGGGCGACCCTGGACAGATACCGTCCGCGTCCGAGAGACTGTCCTCGTCACTTTCTTCTCGGACAGCTCGTCATGGTGATGGCGAGGATGGCGCGAATGCGACCGGTGTCGTGAGGGAGATGGCTCGATGAGCAATGTCTCATGGCTGGTCCGAGGGGTGTAACTCTCCATGGCAATTCGTTCTACCGTGCGCCTTTCGCGGATGGGTGACGGTGAGGGAGTATGCTTATAACGAGCTGCCAAGACAGTCAGCACCGATGCTCTCTGAAGATTTGAGCACGTGGAACCTACTCTCGCTCATGTGCTTCATCTCGCGACTCCTACCGATGACTTGGTCGATCTGTTCCTTGGACAGAGCAACCTGAATAATGATCATTTTGCCCTGAAGCGACAGTCAGCATTGAACAAGGCCCAGGCCATGTTTGTTTCCAGCTCGACTTGTATCCTTGAATACACACCTCTTCCTCATACGGATAGCCAAACTCGCGGATCACGCTGGTATGGACCAGCTTGCGAGGCACGCGAGTTTTGCCTTTCCGAGGATATGGCTTCTCCACGTCAATTTCCTCTACCCGTCTCTCGCGAAACCGGCTCACTGAGCGACGTGGACGCTCCACAGTCCGATCCCGTTCACGGAACTCCCGGTACTCTTCATCGCCATAGTATTCAGGTTCCGCGATACGAATCTCCTCGTAGTAGTCGGGTTCGCGGGCTCGGTGAAATGAGCCCCGCCTCCGCATCGGCGGGGGACTGGGGGGTGCCCTGGGGGGATAGTCGCTGTAGTAATACTCATCGACTTTGCGCGACGGGACGCGATCAAAGGTGTCCAAAGAGGATTGGCGTCGCAGGAGGCGCGGGCGAGGCGGGGGACTGTCCGCATGGCGGCGCTCATAGGTGACCAGCGGGCCTGAGGGGTAGAGATGGTCATCCTTGTAATATACATCCGAGCGACGGGCGGGAGGGCCATATCGTTCCTCTTCCTTCAGGCGGTACTCGAAGCGATCATCTTCTTCGGCACGACGGGGGCGATCGAGTACCGGGGGTCCACGTGAACGGTGACGGTGGCGGTGACGCTCACGCTCACGCGAATAATGGTCCTCGTCGAGAGCCCCAGTAGAGCGACGATAGTCACCGTGTCGAGACATGGGTGACTTGGATTGAGGAGGGGATGACCTGAGAGGGAGAGAGGGAGAACACTGACTGACTGCGAACGAACCGTGGGTGAATGACGGCAGCGGCTGACTGGAGCGGGCCGATTAAATAACGGGGCAGAGCAGAGAGGAACCGTAGTTGCGATGAGCGATGACGTCGGGGCTGTTTGTGTGTGTAGTGTGATGATACTAGTAGAAGATTCTGCGATGAGGATGGTTCTCCCCCCGGGGGAATGGTGCTTGTATATAAAAGCCCGCGATGCAAGCCAGTAAACGAGTAAACTACATACTACAAAGCAACAAATCCGCCGTGACGTTGGTGGAGCAGAGGCAGAACCACCGCCGGACAGTACGACGCCGCAAATCCCTGTAAGTTACGCAGGTCGGGCGGGCCCACGTGTATGCGTCTTGTCCCCGAGTATTCTTAGCCATTCGTCAGCGGCCCTCGCCTTCTTTCGTTTCTTCCCTCCGGCTGGCTCCCCTTCTTTGCTCTCCCTCAGCCCCGATTCTGGTCTGCACCTCTCTTTCCCAGGGCGTAGGCAGTGCAGGCCTGCCGTCCAGCTGTCCTCTACCGATGGATGCATCATGCATTGCACATCTGCGGGAGCGAGCAAATCCCCCCCCCCCAGGAAGCTACTGGCCACTAGCCACCATGCACGACAGATGGATTTCCTTACACAGACTTCCCCCCAGTTCGATCTGGTGCCCTGATAGTTTCAACCTAGGAGTTTCATCCTAAGCGCAAGGTGCTGGTAGGTCGGAACCCGCTCAGGGGAGCGGTTATTCGACCCAATGATATCTTGCCCGACGCATACTGGTAGCCTTGCGATGCCAAGTGGGATGGACCCAAAAGACTCTCCAGGAAACTTCAGCCTCCCCGAGACTTGGTGGTCTGGTGACTACCTCCAGATGATCCCCCACCAGTCGAGACTCAGCTTGGGTCCTCCCTGGGATGGGGCGTACTAAGAACCCGTTGATTCGACGGGGCCTCCGGGTTACTGCTTTCGGAGATAATCGCCTTCAAGCTGTCTACTAGAATGTCGCTGAGTGGCCTGATACTCCCTCAGGAGGTGACTGTAATTGACCAACTGTACATCGACTGGATCTCCCGCCAACAGCACGATTACAAACTTAATTGACATGACCTCTGGACTGTTGAGGATGCCGTTTTGTCCGCGTTTACTGATCCACTGCGGGTCTCGAACGATCTCGACCCGAGCCGGGTGAGAGGCTCACCACTCATGAATACCTGGATGGACACCCAAGGGAAGATGCAGCAGGGCGATAGGGAAGGGAGAAGAGGCGTTCGGGACTCACGCTCTCCGAGATCGCTACAAAGTTGGGAAATCATTGGTCCCTGCATGGACACAAGAAGGATAAGCGGACGCATTCGCTTCCCAAAACGGAGTGCGGCCATTAGCGATCGATGTCTTTGCTGACTGCAGACCTGACGTCAAAAATAAAGCCATGGAGGCGCACAACAATAGAAGCCTAGCAAGGGCTCCAGCCCGCCTAATCTGCACTAATGCCGAGCCAACGAGAACGAGGCCGAAGCTAAGGTGCTGCCAACTGTCGTCTGCGCCAAGCCTTGGTCCAGGCAGGTCACCGGCGCGCCTCCTCACTGGCTGCGATGGTCGGGTACGGACTATTCGCAGTCGCAACACTCCCTGCTGCTCTCCATTATTATTTTAAGCGGATCGCTTCAGGTCTAGACTGAGGTCAGGGATATGCCCTGACCCCACAGTCTGCAGTGTCTCCGTTTCTGATTTGATCGGCCCAATGATGGGCACGATTTTCACCAGTGGATACCATCAACAGTGCCTTGGACAATGCATAGTTCCTATCTAGGTCGCACATTCTCTTCTCCGAGGAAGTCACGGTCTGGATTGTCGGAAATCACCATTTGTTCCCAGTCTTTCCTACCTTGTGGCCCAATATTCCTTAGTACCATTGGTCGGAGGCAATATCAATCCCCCGGTTAATCCCCGGTTGTACTGCTGTTTTCCGTTTAGGACAAACCTTTTCAGACTTCCCGAGTGAGTATATGCCACCCTATTGATACCTAAACTTCGATATCCACCATCCGTGGAGCTGACGATGGCGCAAGCCTGGCCCATATGAAGTGGAAATTGACCTCGACAGTGTGTGCCCATACGTTTGACATCCAAGTGTCGTGTTCTTGAAAACAAATAACACAAGAGCGGTGTGCATCAACAGCTACGCCATTTGTCACCTACCATCACAGCAGCTCAAGGCGTCCAGCCCAGAAGACCTTGACGCTCAGCTCCATCTTGCAAACTATTCGCCCTTATGGCCGTGTGATTACCGGGAGAACGCGGTGTCGAGGTAGATGCTACTCGACCGGCCCGTTTGTTTCATCAGTGCAATGATGAAGATGTTTTTGTGCTGCACCTAGGTTCGGCCGAGTTTCCTGCCTCCATACTCTCGGATAATCCCATAAGGCCCGTATCCAAGTCATACGAGTGGATTGGGCTTCTGTGACCTCTTTCGAGGCAATTGGTGGGGTGCTAAGACGGCTTTCCCTATCAACTCTAAACTGGATTATAAACTTTTGTCTTGAGCCTGGATGCCCTCGGACATGTCCCGCCCTGTTGCGCGTCACTTGCCACGGACCTTGCATTTGCTGTCAAACTCAGTATCCTTGTCAAAAGTACATGAGTGCTGGAAGACTGTCGTGGCTGCCAGCAGGTCCTGTTCAATCAGACAATACTCCCAATGGCAATCCCCCGCTGATAATTCTTCGAAATGGAGGCCGCACTTCTTGTCTCCTGGGCATCTCGGCTGAAGAATTTGGCTATTATCTACCATTTCCTGCTGTTTCCTGGCTCTTGACCAGACTTGATGCTTTGTGTCGCGTCACTCAGACTTCTGTTGCATCGGCAGCATGCCTACGCCCTCTCCCTGGTCGCGCTTTTGCATTGTGCACTGTCCCTAATTAACTTCAAAACAACCCCAGGAACAGTCGTGGTTGTCCATCCAAGTCCTATTCTCATCTTCGCTTCCATCCATGCGCGCTTGATATCATTCTTACCCCATCAATACTTCATCTCGACAGAAGACGCACGAAGATAGAATCGAACGCAACAAGATACCATTAGTATAAGAGAACTGACCCCCAGCAGGTCCAGTGATGCAGTAACAATGTGATACCCAAAGATACAAGTCGACAAGACAACTTACAACAATATCTCATTACTCTTCCTCTACTCGCACCCTTCAATATTTCTAGTGTTTCCATCTCTTGTACCTCCGAAAAGGGTACACACCATTGACTAGTTAGGTAGACCTCCACCACGTAACTCCATGCAGGGGGGCTGTTGTGTTCCGGATCTGTGGTCTGCCAATAAGCACTACAGTGTACTGGATGTCTTTAGCGGCCCGAAGATATATATCGCCGGCATGATCGGAGATAACAGTACAAAAACACATCAGTCCACATTATCAAGTACTAAGCGATCAGTAAACTTCTGTGGATATTGATGGGGGAATGGGTACTAGACAACCCATGATATTTTTAGACCTTTCAACTGCCTTATCTCATGTTACCATGAATAGTTCAACGAAAACAACTTACGATGTCAGTTGTCCAATGATTAAATTACTACTTATTAAATCAACAATTTAACTTGATTAGTAATTATGCAGACTAGAATATATCTGTCATATCGGACAGTATCAATGGAGATTAGTTAGCAGTAAGTAGCATGGGTACTTATCGTCGTGCATGATCTGTCACACTGGATAGCCTCGACACCCGGGATTGGATGATCAGCGCATAGCACAACATAACATAGCCTAGCAACAAAAGCAAAGCCAAGCCAAGCCAAGCAAAGCAACGATCAGGCTACCACGACATTCCACAACATCCCACAATATTCCAGTCCGCATTTCCCAAGGTTTCTAGAGCAACAACAGGGTTCTCGACTCGATCTCGAATGAACGAACGAGAGGAGAGGAGAGAGATCACATCTCGCCCGACAGGTCGTGCATGCATGCATCCTGCACGTGCAGGGAGCCATGCGAGGAATCAGATCCCGCCAGGTGGTCCAGAAACGGAGGTAAGCGAACGAACGAACGGGTGCGCCATTGGTAATGGCTGGTGGTCCAGGGGGGGGGGAATGAGATCAGCCCCCTCTGCAGGGGCAGCGCGGATCAGTGGCGCTATGCGTCCAACCGGTCCTGTACGCAATCCAAGGCCCGGCGAG
The DNA here is from genome assembly GCA_003184635.1 of Aspergillus sclerotiicarbonarius CBS 121057. Classification (NCBI taxonomy): domain Eukaryota; kingdom Fungi; phylum Ascomycota; class Eurotiomycetes; order Eurotiales; family Aspergillaceae; genus Aspergillus; species Aspergillus sclerotiicarbonarius. The sequence goes on along the minus strand of KZ826336.1, from coordinate 193,022 downwards.
CCCATGCAAGTCTGCAGGGTGATGGTGGTGGTGGTGGCGACATTGGTAGGATGGATACATCACATTGTGACATCCTCAGGCTAGGCTAGGCTGGGCTGGAGAGGGTTTGGAGCGAACTAACTATCAGTGCAAGTGGCAGTGACAGTGACAGTGACAGCTCGCTCTATCAGTTTCGAACCCTGTGGAGACAGTCCAGATGTCAAGCTGTCGTGCATGATGCCTGGGCGACAAGGGAAATAGATATCGCACCATGGCTGCATCGGAAATCCCGGTCTGCCAAAATTGATAGATCGTGTGTTTTGACGTTGGCTGACAACGTTTTTACTGACTTGTAAATCAGGCCCATGGGTCTATTGGCCGGTGTTCCTGGCCAGCCAGCAATTTGGCAGACACAGACTACGAAGGACTCATACCCGATCTTCGATCTCCAGGTTTAGTACATCATCTTCCAAGCTCAGGATCCCCATTGCCCAGCCCACTTCGGATGGGTTTTTGGCGATGGTAACGAACCGCCTTTCGCCCGTGTCATTCAAGGACCACACCCCATCGGGTGATGTCCACGTCGAGGCTTGCCGGTACGCCGTCGTGTCTTTCCGTTCGTAAGGAGGTCCACGACCTTGTTTCGCAGCAACCCTCCACGCATTTTCACAGCTGCTGGCCATGGTGTTGGACGACTGCCAGCCACTCTTTTGCGCGAGGTTGCGCAGCCTTGTCACAACCCAATCTCGTTGCGCGGGGTCTGTGTACTGGATTGCGGAGAAGAAAATTGGCACCGTCATCTTGATAAGACAAGACCCGAGTGTCGGGCTAAGGCTCCCCACGCCCGGATAGAATGTCTGGGAGTCGTAGATGCCGGCCGCAATTCTCCCAATCGTTTGGGTGTACGCTGCGGTGGCTGACGCTACGACCTTTGCAGACACCATCATGGCGGGAGGCATCGATGGGTGTAGCCGGTGTAGGATAATGCGACCGGTAAGGAAGTACCCCCACAGAACCGCTATAGTATGTGTCCGGTACTGCAGTGCCGGACCAAAAGGCGTTGATATTGGGGGCATACTGTCGGGAGGCAGAGGCATGAAATAAGGCCCCAGAGCCTGCTCGAAGGCGTCGAAAGCTGCTAGGATACTTTCCCACTCGTCTTCAGCATCATGGTACGAGATGTCCTCGGTGCTCTCATCGTCATAGTTGCTAGGGACAGGAAACTCGACAAAGGCAGGCGGAGGGTTCCTTGGCCCACGAGGCGGAGCCATGCCGTAGAACGGCGGAGCAGTCGGTCGCGGCCCACGAGGCGGTTGTACAGGGCCACCGGTCGGTGGCCCTTCCTGCTGCCCAGGGCGTCTCCTTGTGAATCTCGCCATGAAAGCAGCAACCCTGGAGTCGGGCCGCCATTCGGATCCCGTGGCCTTGGCTGCCTTCAACTTTCTCTTTCTATCGCGAACGCCAAAATCGGCCAATCGACCAAGCAAGAGCCACAAGTGATCCGCAGACCCGTATATAGCGTCCAATCGATCCATTCCCGCACGCGGAGGGCACTGTCCCCACTGGGAGTACGGAATGCTGTTACTGTAAGCTCGATGGTTCATGAACAAGACCTGGGGGTTCTACTGACAATAATGGGCCACCACTGATGATGCTCTGCATAACATCCTGCTGTAGATACCACCAATAAAGATCGCACTGTATCCGGTAGTTTTCAATATCCTTTCGGGTAAAATGTTTATCATGGCGGGAATAGTCCCGACCATCATCAATATGCCCAAATTCATCGTAACTCACGGCCCGGCCAATAAGGGTTCCTATGAAATTGTCGTTGATATTTCTTTCCTTCTCTGCGAAAGGATCGTCTTCAGAATCCGTATCGCCAAATAAAAAGGATCCCGATAGTGAAAGTCTGGGTTCCGTTTGTTGCCGCCGAGCCCAGATCCTGCGTCGCTGAGCACGTAGGCCACGGGCCATGCCAGCAAAGTCAATCTCGCGCACCAGTTGAGCCGACCCTGCGATATGACTATTCCACTTGGAATGATCCGCACCCATAACCTCGTAGTATCCTAGCAGGAGCGTGGCGGCTAGGGTAGAGATCTGCTTGCGTCGCATGGGCAGGCCAACTGCGACGCTGACTCTTCTAAGCGCATAGTGGTAATGTTTCAGGGAAACCGTCGGTGGAGCTTGTTGCAGATATGATATATGTAAGCTGCTCAGGGCAAGAATGGCCTGTAATAGCGCTTGGTTCTCCAAGGCCTTTAGAGGAAGTGTATAGGTCCAGAGCCCTTGCTGTGCTAGTGGGACTGGGGCGCCCAGCATGGTGGAAGGGTCAATAGGATGCCGTTCAAAGACGGATAGAATCGGTCCGGTAGAATGGATAAAATGCAAAAATATCCGGGCTGTTTTGGGGTTGTTCAATGGAGAGGAGCCAAAAGTCGGGGAATAGGAGGTAAGGATGTTTGGCTCATTCAAATATGTGATGAATGAGCGAAGCTGCTGTTGATCGCGATTGGCAGATGCCATGATGAGACTGAGTTGATTATAATCTTGTACCAGGGTTTGCTCATGAAACTCCTCGTCGGATTCAACGTCGTAGTAGTCATCGTCACCATCTTCCTCGGCATAATACTGTCCCTGGAATAACGCCGAGCGAGGTAATCCCGCGCCGGGCTTCCAGGACGAGCCCTGTGCTGTGCCTATATCGGCCCGATACCCTATCTCCAAGGCGGCCGACCGTTGTTGATCCAAGAAGGCTAAGGTGTCTGTTGGTCCATGGAACATTGTATGTTCCCGTGTTGGGGGCATACGTAACTGCCCTTGGGCTGGGGCTGCGCTGGGACCCTGGGCGTCTTGAGGCGTAGACTGTTCCAAAGTTGCGGGTACAACGGGCTTGGGGGCCAGAGCCAGTTGGCCAGGCCAGGCTTGCTGAGAAAGTGCATGATTAATATCCCCGCTGGGAGGTGGTACAGGCAATGTCTGTGTACTGAAAGTCGCCTGCTGCGAGGTGATGGTGCCAGCTATTCCCAACGGGTCCTTGAAAACCAGACGCGGCACATAGCCCTTACATTCGCGTTTTGACTTAATACAGTTATTGCAGATGGGTTTCTCTTCTCCGCATTTTATGCGACGCTGCCGGCAGGCTGTAGGGCTGGTCAATTCTGGTCACTCAGATGCGAGGATCTGATGGACTTACTTAAGCACCCTGTTTTGGTGCGCTTCTTGGGCACTTTATGAGCCGATCCACTTCCTGCAATTGTCTCCGTGGAGTCTCCCTGGGCTCCAGCTGAAGTGTCAGGACCCGGCACTATGTTTGGCCCACTGACAGATGGGTCTTGTTTTGACTTTCGGGCCTTTGCAGCTTCCATGGTGACAGGGCGTTGGATGCAGGCTTGCTTCCATAGTAATGAGACAAATAGTGGACAGTCCGAACGGCATTCAGACTAAGCATTAAATGGCGGCAGCAGCAGCGAGTCAGGGATGAAGTGGGTATCTCATGAAAAGCTGAAGAACCGCGGACAAATAACCGGTGGGGACGTTCTGCCGCCGGCCCATGGCGCCCTCGATTGGCCCGAGGGCGTTACTCCATGCCTCAGGCAGAAAGAATGCCCCTCATGGCCGATTGCAGCTTGACGATCATCAAAAGATAGCGATTGAGTTCAAGTCGAGTGATCGAGCTGGAGGGACAGCATTACCCCATTGACGTAAGTGATTCTTCTGCGGTCACTCCAGGATTGAGTGGGACCTTAATAGCCCGCAAGAGCTGCAATTGGGTCCTGTGCGAAGCATCCATTCATTGAATCACGCATGAAAAGGGCCGGCATAGGAAGCATCTCATGCTCCCAGCCACCGGATTTATAGAACCGAGAGACGATGGGTTGCACCTGACCAGAGACAGGCATCTCATTCTCACTTCGCAATTCCTTCCAGAAACGGAATGGTCGGCAGCGCCAACGAGCCATCTGACCGCCTTGACCCAGACGGCAGAAAAGCGGCCGGGGGCCTTTGTCCGCCTTTTATTGCCAGAAATTTTTGGATTTCTCCTCACCGTCCAAGCCCGATATTCCTGACTGCAGGCCCCGCAAATTTTCCGTGGGAGGAGTGAAACTGAATTGACGGTTCAACTGCCGCGGGTTCATCGTGTGAAGGTGTTATATTCTAGAACGCAACCATGTTCGCCGTCCCAGGCTGGTCTCTCGAGACCTCTGCTCTCAAGCAGCAGGAGCAGCAGACCGAATCCAAATCCAAATCCAAATCCGCGACTGGGGCCAATGGAACTCCTTTGATGACCAACAAGCGCAAGCGCGAGGACCATGTCACCAAGGGAAACGTGAATGAAATGTACCGTCGGCATATCGAGGGCCAGAAGCCAACTCCCAAGGGCCAGAAGCAGAATGTGACGTTTGATAAGAAGCAGAAGAAGGAACAGAAACCCAATGGCGGCGACCAAGGCCCAGCAGGCAAGAAGGGCAAGCAGGACCAGTCTTCGGAAGGGAAGCCAGAGCCTGCTGCGGAAGAAGGGAAACCCGCCAGCAAGAAGCAGAAGAAGAACAAGAATAAGAAACAGGAAGGAAACCAAGGCACTTCCAACAATGCCCCGGCCACCGAATCTTTCCCCGCTGCACCACCGAAGACAGAAGCCATTCTTACACCTCTCCAGCAAGCCATGCGACAGAAGCTGATCTCGTCCCGTTTCCGCCATCTGAACGAGACGCTATACACGACGCCCTCCGCCAAGGCTTTTGAGCTCTTCTCTGCCAACCCTGAGTTGTTCGACGAGTATCACGCCGGTTTCTCCCGCCAGGTCAAGGAGTCCTGGCCTGCCAACCCGGTTGACGGCTACATCAAAGCTTTCCGCGGTAGAGGGGCGGTTAAAGCCCCTAAGAAGGGAGGCAGGCCCGATAAGCGGCCCAGCGCTGCGCTCCCCCGACGACCTAATGGACAATGCACTGTTGCTGACCTTGGTTGCGGTGATGCCCAGCTCGCCCGTGCACTGCTGCCCTCCGCGAAGAAGCTGGATCTGAAGCTTCTCAGCTACGACCTTCACGCCCCTAAGGACTCCCCCATCACCAAGGCGGACATTTCGAACCTTCCGTTGGCCGATGGTTCTGTCGACGTGACCATCTTCTGTCTCAGTCTGATGGGCACCAACTGGGTGTCGTTCGTGGAGGAAGCATGGCGCGTCCTGCGTAGCGACGGCAAGGGCGAGTGCTGGGTCAGTGAGGTCAAGAGTCGATTTGGCAAGGTCCACCGCAAGAAGGCCCAGATTGGGGCGAAGAAGCCGCTCAGCAAGTCGGAGAAGAAGAAGACCAAGAAGAAGCAGACAGGCGAGGATGACGGATCGGATGTGGAGGATGCAGACATCTACGCCGAAGACGCTCGTCCAGCTGACAACGACGACGAGACGGATATCACCGCTTTCGTGGAGGTGTTCCGCACGCGAGGCTTCGTCCTGAAACCCGAGTCGGTTGACAAGTCCAACAAGATGTTTGTCAAGATGGAATTCGTTAAGGCGGGTGGTGCACCTACCAAGGGCAAACATGCCTCGGCAGCTGGTGCCAGTGCTGGGCCCGGCAAGAAGAGGTTCATTGACAAGACTTCTCTCAACGACAAGGGAATGAGCCCCGAGGAAGAGGCCGCTGTTCTCAAGCCTTGCGTCTACAAGATCCGGTAGAGATGACCAGGAGTTGCATGTTATGTAGCCATCTGTACATATGATATCATCGGTTATTGTTTCTGTTATCAACTAAAAGCAAGACTGCTAGTGCAGTCAAAACGAGCATGGGATGGGAATCAAAACATTCAAGTCATTAGACAAGGTCATTGTTCTTTTCTATCGATACCAAAACAATTACCTGTCCACGCAGGACGACTATTGCTGATATACGCGTTGGCCCCGTTAGATCTTCATGCTGAACCCCTCCTTTATTGGTTCCCGCCGAGTTGCGCCACAGCTCTGCCCATCTCCTCATCATTGTAGATACGGAAGCCCTTCTCCTTGGTCACACTGGCGAGCTGGACGTTCTTCGCGTCCAGTTTCTCCTCCATGACCTGCTTCAACGTCTTCAGAACCAGCGTCTCCGCCTCAGCCAGCGTCAAGGAACGATGGTATTCATTCTGCAACTCCGCCTGCGCACCCTCGCTTCCAGACCCGATAGCCTTCGCATCGTATCGGTAGAACGTTCCGGACGGTTCCGCGTGGTATCTAAACAAAAGTAGATCGAATCAGCATACACTCACAAATGACATCTAACCCCACAGCAAGCGCCCAACATACAGTTGCGGACCGTCCTCATCAATACCAGCGAGAAGCAAGGCGACACCAAAGGGACGACTCATGACACTCTCCTCGTCATCTCCCGTCTCTCCGAACCGCAGAGCCAGATCACAGATGGCCTGGGTGCAGCTCTCGACTCGCAGCGGTTCGGCGTAGTGGAAGGCATGGTTCTGGCATTCGACCCGGGCATGCTCGACCAGGGACCGGGCATCTGCCTGCAGGCCGGACATGGCGCAGCCAATGTGTTGGTCGATCTCGACGATCTTCTCGACGGAGGAGGCCTCGAGGAGGCTGGAGGTGACACGCTTCTCGACACCTAGGATGACACCTTCGGAGGTTGCGACCTGGGTTAGTTAGCACAGTTGTTTGACTATTATAAGCAGAGTGGATAATTCTGAGAGCCTTGTAGAATGACTCTTGAAGACATGCGGGGATGGATGCACGTACACCGATCGCTGTCGAACCGAGTTTGATAGCTTCGAGAGAGTATTCGACCTGGAATAGACGCCCCTCCGGAGAGAAGGTGCTGTTATCGCATTGTTAGAGACCTGACGGGACATATTGCCATGCAGCAGGGGAGCAGCAGAGGTCGTACTTGATTCCACGGTCTGTCAAGGAACGCTGTTAGATGACCGCATCAGAGGGGAGGTCTGACGGAGCTTACCGTATTCCGATCGGGCGATGAACATGGTGAGTTATGTGAGGGAAGTTGGGACAATTAGAGAGATGCACGTGAGACCGTGAAGAATGGGGAGGAGAAGATGAGAGGCAGCGGAGTAGATAGAAGAAGGACCGGGGGGAGTTGGCAGCAGCTCTTGGAAGCTCGGGCGAAGCTGTTGCGGGCTACGCAAGTCGAACGAGTGCCTGGCGGAGAGCCCGTCGCTGCCCCAGGCCGCCGTCAGGCATCCACGGCGCCTTGTTTGCTTTGGCGGATGGAACCCAAACGACGGCTTCGGGACGTGTAGGCCGTGGCTGCTCTCTCCCCGGATTCACGGGAATTGGACCCAGCAATTTGCCTCCCTCAATGGTGTCCTTGGTCCAGGCTGCATGATTGTTCTTCCCTTCCTGACCTTGCGGGACCATGTCCGTTAATGACCGTCGCGCCAGCTACATGAGCGCCCCGAGACCCCGCGTTGCGTCCAACCGCGTCGCCGACGCTGAAAAGCCCGCTCTGCGCAGCGCTGCGTCCCCCTTGCAATCGGAGACCATGGACCATCGCGGGAGCTCCTCCGGCCAGAAAACTAAACCGTCCCGCGACCAACAACATATTGCGAGCGACAAGCGTGCCGAGCGAATGGCAATCCATACGCGAGAGAAGTCCCAAGTCCGAACTAGAAATCCCGGCAAGGAATCCTCCAATGCAGGCAACCGAGGAGAGTTCATGGAGAGGTCTCGGTCGAAAAGAGGAGCGAGCCAAACCGAGGGCACCAGCCCCAATTCTCGCAAGAAGGAGAAGCAACCCGCGGAGAGTCAGTCTAGATCCCCGAGGTGTGAGCAGGTTGAATTGTTCGCTCGCTGACCACAGTGTTGTTCTAGCTCCGTGGAGCCCCCAGGCCTCGTTGATGCCCCATTCTACAGCGCCGCTAGCTAGTCGAGTATCGGTTCCTCCTTTGGCGTCCGCATTACCCCAATCGCTTCAACCGACACCGCTCCGCGAGCTTTCCGTCGACGCCCAGGAAAAGGCGATACTGGAGGATTTGCTATACGTGTTTATGGGATTCGAGGGCCAGTACATCCATTATCGGGCCTCGTACGACCCATCCGCAGAGAAGGATCGGTTGACTGGGCCTGCCTTTCAGCTACCCACGGGGATAGACCCGACTCTGAAGGACCTTACGCAGTCGACATTAAAGATAGCGACTCATTACAGCGCGTTAGAGTCATTCGTGGAGGTCCAGAGTCGGGCAGAGTACGGAGCGGTTAGCCATGCACTATGCGCGACGATCCGGAAGTTGCTCAAAGAGTACCTGGTCCTCGTTGCCCAGCTGGAGCATGAGCTGCTGAACAACGCAAGCTTCACACTACATGTTCTACATTTACATCTGATGCCGACGAGTCAATGCCTGGCGCAGCTATACTCACTAGGCCAGGAACTGCTCCGGCGAAATGGGCTTTTAGACCAAGATCTTGACGAGTCGATTGACGATTTTGACGATGTGGACAACATTCTCGAACAGCTCAAGGAGGGCGGAGAGCTTTTGCCAGGGGGCATGTCTAAGAGGATCTGTAAAGGCGGCAATGTTCTGCGACTCCTTACTGAGCGACTGGCGACGTTCTCAGGCGACCCGACCACGAAGGCTCTCCTGGAAAGGCTGCTTCGGGACGCCAGTCGGCCGTACATGACCATGCTCAACGAATGGCTACACCATGGAGGTATCAAGGACCCACATGGAGAGTTCCTCGTGAAGGAGCAGAAGTGGATCAAGCGCGAGAAGCTCGAAGAGGACTATACAGATGAGTACTGGGAGAAGCGATATACCATCCGCGACAACGAGGTCCCGCCACAACTCGAGAGTGTCAAGGACAAGGTTCTCTTGGCCGGAAAGTACCTTAATGTAGTACGAGAATGTGGTGGTGTCGATGTTAGCAAAGCAGTCAAAGATGTTCCGAAAACCCTCGATGACCCTCGGTTCCTAGAGAACGTCAATGCAGCCTACACGTATGCCAACGCGTCGCTATTGAATCTCCTTCTGACGAAGAACTCCCTCACGACGCGCTTCCGCTCCCTAAAGCACTACTTCTTCCTGGATCGCTCCGACTTTTTCTCTTACTTCCTCGAACTGGGGGCATCTGAGCTTCGCAAGCCCGCTAAGAATGTCAACGAAAGCAAACTGCAGTCACTTCTCGATCTGGTGTTACGACAACCGGGAAGTATTGCGGCCCAGGACCCATTCAAAGAAGACGTCAAGGTGCGGATGAACAAGGTCGGGCTCACGAAGTGGCTGATGCAAGTCGTGAGTGTCTCCGGTATCGACCAAGACAATCCGGAGGCGGCAATCGAGAAATACCAGGCGCCGACGCAGGGCGGAGAGGACGACAAAGATATCCTGGGCTTCGATGCTCTCGAGCTGGACTATTCTGTTCCTTTCCCGCTCTCCCTGGTCATTAGTCGCAAAACGGTTCTCCGGTACCAGCTGATCTTTCGACATATCCTGTCACTCCGCCACATCGAAACCATGCTCGTCACATCATGGCTGGACCAGAGCAAGGTTACCGCTTGGAGGCACAAGTCTTCCGACCGGCGATTGGAAATGTGGAAACGGCGGGCGTGGAACCTGCGCTCGAAGATGCTGGTGTTTGTCCAGCAGCTCCTCTACTTTTGCACGGCAGAGGTCGTCGAGCCCAACTGGCAGAATCTGATGGACCGGGTGAATGGAACTGATGCGGACGGATCCGAGGTGACGGTCAACGGCACCAAGCAAGTCAACCGCACTGTGGACGAGCTCATGCAGGACCACGTCGACTTTCTGGATACCTGCCTCAAGGAATGCATGCTGACGCAGGCCAAGCTGCTGAAGGTTGGTTAACAAGCCACTATGGTCGTACTGTTCTAACCTTTTCAGATCCACCATCGATTGATGACCTGCTGCACCATGTTCGCTTCGTGGGCGACGTCGTCGCTTGCGCGCGCGCTCGCTTCCGCAGACCCTGAGCTGGCGGGGAACAAAGCTGCTGGCTCGGATGGTCGGGGATACGATCCGTCGCGTATTGACAAGTTGGAGGAGACGCTGCGGCGATGCGAGGAGCATTTCAATCGACACCTGCGGATTCTGATGGACAGGTAGGTGCATATTCCATTTGCCTGATGAGGTGCTAACAGTGATAGCTTGAACTACTACGCCGCGACGGAGAGCGTTGTGCTCCTTAAGTTGGCACACGCCTTGAGCGCGATCAGCAAAGAAGACTGAGGTTTAACTGTTCAGCCTCGAGCTCGGATATTCGACGCGCTGTCTTCGCGGCAATCACAACACCAGATACAGCCTATGCGATGGCTATACATCCTGAGAGCACGTCCAGATGGCCCTCATACAGAACCTCCCAGCAAGCCATAGAGGCCGCGCTTGCGGAGTGCCATGAGATGACATCCTGAAATCTTTACTGACAACGGCACATTGTCCCAGCCTCCGACACCGGTCGCTTGCCTCGTCTATCTATATCGTTCAGTTTCTTATTTGGTTCTTAGCACAGGGCAGGATGCAGTACTGGCGTGGGGAAGGACGAAGCTTACGCCCGATGATGAACGAATACCCACACTGAATAATGCGCAATGCAATGACTAGTTAGCTATGAACATACCTCCCTCCATCCTTCGTATCGGAATGATCGGGTGCATCCGCGACCGAGTCGCAACGCTTACCCAAAGCGTCACTAGGCCTCGCCCAGCTATCCAGACTTAGAATCCCTGGCGGCTTACATCGAGAATTATATCCCCAACTTGTAGTGGACAGTGGTTCCAACCCACGCATCACCTGCTCGTGACGTTGACAGGGATTGTTTTTATCCGCGGATATATGAACCCCTCCACTCCCTCCAATCCTTCCTCATCTCACAACCATCCATCTTCTACAACACAACCACGACACCACCCACCTCCACCATCACCTCCATCATCAAAACAAACCACCAACCTCACCACCAAAATGCCCCCCTCTCTCTCCTGGCCTAGATCCCTCCCCATCTCCCTCCCCACCTGGATCCCAACCCCAACCCACCTCTCACCCACCACACTCACCCTAACAACCCTAACCACCATCCTAACCCCCCTCCTCTACCAAAACTACAAAACCTACCTCTCCTACGGCCCCGGCGGCGCCCCCTATAACCTCCTCGGCTGGTTCGGGGTCACCTTCCTGCTCTACCCCTTTGGACGAAACATGACCAGCACCACCATCTACGAGCGAAAGATCGCCGCCGGGGAAACGGCCTCCTTTATCTCAGAGGAAACAGATACCTTGTTAGAGGGATTGAAGAGAGAGAGAGCTCGTGTAGGGCCGCATTATGTTCCGCAGCGGTTGGTTAGGGAGGGGGAGTTTGCGGGGGAGGGGGTTAGAAAGGTATGTAGATTCATAGCTTTCAGTCTGGTGTTGGTTTTGGTGTTGGGATCTTGTTTTAAACAAAAGGAAATACTATATATATATATAACCGAAGGAAGGGAGAAGTGGAAAAGAACACCAATGGGGATTAATTATGTTATGTATAGATCCTCGACACAGCCTTCTACGCCCTCGCAGACCGCAACCCGGAAATCATCAAACTCGCCGAATCGCATCTGGAACTTCACGCCGATGCCATCTTCCTCGCTACGGAATCGCTCCTCAATCGCAATGAAACCACTAGGCAGTTGAAGGGCGAGTGTGTGCATATCCATCGCTTGAAGGATTATTCTTTGCATATGGTTTTGAGTCCGGTGGATTGTATGTCTGTCCCTTTTCTCCCTTCCTCCGTTTCTTTCGTTCTTTTTTTTTTTTTTTTTCTTTATGTTTTTTGGGGGGAGGGGGGTTGTGTTTTGATGAAATTGGTTATGAATTCGGGATGTTATTTGTCGTTGTTTATGGAGCTCCATTGGGATGTGCTGACTGGTAGTCTGGCTATGCAGGCAAAAAAGTCTTCGATGCTGGCTGGGGTCAACGACACGGCTTCAGTGGAGTCAAGATTCCCAAGCCTTTAACCGGCGGTAGACAAATCGATCTGCCGTCCGAGTATGTGTTCATTTATGCGCCGCGGACTGAGGAGGAGGTGACGTTGGTGATGGGCCTTGTTATGGCTAGTTTGCGGTATTTGACGGGTGCGGAGGTGCAGTGAAGATTGAAGAACTGTCCCTAGCAGGATCAGGGTGATGAGTGTGACATTTTGTAGAATACGCTAGTAGTAGAATCTTGTACACTACGGAGTAGAAGATAGCAAATAACCCCTCTCAGTTCATTTTTGCAGAATTTGGGGACCCAAGAGGAGCAATTGGTACGAGGACTAATATGGTATGGGGCAGTCGTACCTCCCACAGGAATTCCGTAGTTATAAGCGACCAAGACACACCAAACACACTAAACACACCACAGAACCACCCTTCATTAATTCTTCACCCTTCACAGTTCCCTCACTGACAGCAGTGGGCACCGCACTAGCGGGCCTAACCGCCCGAATAGGCCCCGGCAGCCTCCCCTACCCGAAGCTGAACCATGGTTCTGGGTTGCCGCCAACTGCTTCGCGCCTGTGCCCATGCCTATGCCTCTCCTTGTCAGACCCGACGGCCTGGATGCTCTAATCTCAGGCCCGTCTGACGACCCTTGACGTGCATGACCTCCCTGTCCGCATGCATGGGTTGCGTCGGAGAATAACAGTGCCACCGTGCCAGATCAATGCTCGCGCTTGGCACCAACCTAATGGAGCACACGGGTCGGCCTTTTGTCCCCATCAAAGCCACCAGTCCGCGTTTCATGTGTCACCTCTGCGGAGCCGACAGTTCGTTATCCCAGCGCCTCTGCTCAACCTCTGCTCAAACTCAAGCCCTCGATTCGATCCGGGACCAGGACACAGCATAAGCGACAACCTTGCTCCCTTGTCGGGTCTGAGAGGGTGACGCGGGTGGCCGGCTTTTTACCAGAACCGGTATGTCTAGAGACTCCGCATCCGTTTAGGCCCCGATCATCTGTCGCTCAGTTGGACTCGGTGCCAATGTTCCATCGCCACGCCCCATACCATTGGTTCATCCTTCAGGGGGGCGGTCGCACGCCAAAAAAAAAAAAAAAAAAAAAAAAAAAAAACCTTGCCAGCCTCGATTCGGACCGACATCTCAGGTGGCTTTTAGTCGCGTCTGTCTCGACTCCTCGAGCCCTTGGACCATTGCGCGATACCGAAAGGAGCGGTGAAGTGGATGCAAATGGACCGTCATAATAAGAAGGGGCAAAAAATCCTGCAGTAAAATTGTGCGGGCCGCTGGCACGTATTATAGTCGCTTACCCGTGCTTCACGACCATCCAGCAAATGACCCCACTCGATTCCAGTGTTGATGCCGTCATATATAGTGTCCCTGAAAGTTCATCTGGTAGGGAGTAAGGCAATCGCCATGACGGACTGGCGATTTAGGGTGACGGCGGGACGAAGCCAGGACTCCCGACGGTTGTGCGCTTTTAACAATGGCCTTCGACCTCCAATGGATGCGACTGGTCCTGCTGACCCTAACTTTGAGTCTTGACTGGCTCCTTAGGTGGAGCTTATTTTTTTCAGTCCCCCCTCATGCCTCTCCCTTTCGCCCGTTCTCCGCGGGTAGATATGGTCATACAAGAGGTGACTCTTGTACTCGGGAGGGTGAGCGGCTGAACTTAGTAGCTCTCGTGCATTGGTTCCTGTGCTTCATTTCCTGGCGCGCAGACCTGCACAGTATAATCCAGTGGCATGCTGGACCGGCTCAGAAACAGCCTTGCCTCTCATTCTTGCTGGCTAAACCATTGGGTGGCTACCAAGTATTCTTAGCCTGTGGCTTAGAAGTCCATTACTAGTACTTGGCTTGGCTCATCCGACAGAGGTTCCCAAGAGCCTGAGCAGGCACCAAGCGAGCCTAGTACTAACAACAAACTTCCAGCGCCCCGGTCATCGCGAGGAAGACAGCGCGAATCCTTCGCCCATGTGGGCAAACTGGGCGAGCCGAAGAAAAGCCTGAGTCACTGTACAACCGTGCCTGCCACACTTAAGGATACTAGACACCAGGAGTCATTCTGGACTGCCCATATGCCCTGTTGACCGGCATCGGTGGTTGTCTCCGGAAGGGACCATCGACCCCTCCTTCTCCTGATTTGTAGAAGTAATCTTCCCGGTGCATAAGCAGGCATGGATTAGACCCAGGCACGGCGTTCCCCTCCCCAGAAAGCCGCGACAGAGTGTACACCAAACATGGATGATCCTCGATCCGATTTTGGCTGTTCGGAAGTGTTTCAGGCTTGCCCTGCCAATGATATTCGCCTTTGCCCTCTCTGCACCCAGGCAGTTGCTTGGTCCTGCACTGAGCGGGATTTCCCACCGTCCGCACATTTTAGTACGGACGCAGAGTCCCGCGTACTCCCCCAGTTCGTCCGGGGAGGGCAAGATACACTCTTTGTCGGGGCCCAGTGGGATTTTTATCTCCCTCCTATTTTCGGCACCGCATCAACCGCTTTAAGACACACGCTGAACACACTTCCTTCGGTGCCCCTTCTCCACAAGATAAACGCACTCTTTGCCATGAATTTCTTTTCCCACCCATAAGCACAAGCATCGCAGCCGGTTATACGACCACACTGGGAATAGAGCCACAATGACGTACCCAGATTGGTGCCATACCCTGTACATGTTGCCAGGAGACTGATCTTTCTTTTGTCGTCAAGGAGCCCGGACTCGCAAACGGAAGAATTGGATGAGAGATATCGCCACACGATAACCATCTATGGGCGCGAATACCAGAAGTATTCGATTGACAACGAAATATCCTTTCAACCAGTTGACGACGTACAGCCCAAGAACCTTGCGTCCCTGAGGGGTCAGCACTGACTTCCTTGTCATTAGGACGAAGCGGACCGGCTCGACTTTCAACATGATGTCTTTAACGAGGTTTTCGATGGCCGGCTGATATTTCCACCTATCTCCAATCCCCGAAGGGTTCTTGACTGTGGCTATGGCGCTGGGTCCTGGGCTCTCGAGGTAGCAGAACAATACCCAAGATGCGAGGTCGGACCCCGTGCAGATAGTCTCGTCGCTCTTCGAATGGCTAACGGTGGTTGTCGAGAAGGTAACCGGTGTTGATATATCTCCTCATATGAACTCGGACGGTGTGCCGGAGAACTTGTGGCTTCAAGTAAGGCTCTTCTCTTCTGACTTCCCGAGAACATTTCTTTGAAGTCGGGGCACATGCTTTGTCACCAATACATCGTGTCGTGTCGGGTCTCGAAACCGCTAACACTTCATTTCATAGGTCGACGATTTGAATCGCCCCTTTACCTTTCCCTCCAACCATTTCGACCTCGTCCATTCGAGAATGATGGCAGCAGGCATCAACCGATCCAGATGGCCATCATATATTCGAGACATTAAAAGGTCCGGTTTCTGAAGGATAAAACCAAGAGCCGTGGATTTGGTGAAGATAACTAAAGACTGACATCAGATGACAGAGTGTTGAAGCCGGGTGGCTGGGTCCAGTTGGTCGAAATTTACTTTAACGTTCAATCGGATAATGGCTCGCTCACGGAAAAACATGCGTTGAGGAAGTGGAGCACGCAGTTCATGAGATCTATTGGGGACGTCAAGGATCTTCGTGTAGGCACACGCCTGCGAGACCTCCTGCTAGCAGCCGGGATGGAGGAAGTTGAATCGAGAATGATTCCTCTCCCCCTCTCTGCTTGGTCTAGCGGTAAGCCCTAAGCCCATAGAAGCCGATTTCGAGGACGCTCCCTAACCTTGGAGTAGAAGCGAAGATCCGAGATATAGGTGCAGCCAACCGCGAAAGCGCCAGACAACTGCTCCCTGCACTAGCACTTTATCCACTGACTCAACGCCTGCACATGCCGCATGACCAATTCCAGCTGTTGATTGACCAAGCCCAGAAAGAGGCAAGCAATCTGAGCTTGAAGGCATATTTCCCCTTGTAAGTGATCCGCAGGCGTGATCCAATAAGATTCTGACGACTCAGGTACGTTTGTATCGGACGGAAGCCATTATAGAGGGTCTTAGGGCTAGAGTAGTGGTCTCAAGGCGAGTCTGCGTGGCGGCAGATCAGGAATCGGCAGGGTCACAACGAAATTGGCATTCTTTGGACATAGAAGACTGACTTTCATGCTAGAATTTGAGATTGGCTAGACAATGGTCAGTCAAAAGGAATCTCCTTCAACACGTTATTGTCCGCAATCGTTTGTCTTAGAATGAGCACTCAGATGCAGCTCCATTATACTGTCACGCAGGTGCTCAGGATGTCTTCATCACGGCAGCATTCGCAAGGGGCTCGATGCAGCATCAAGGATGTTTCTTCCTGGCAATTGCCCATAGTGCTCATGCCCCACAGCCCTCCTAGGCAACCCCAGGCAGTGAACTAGTATGGGATCGCCCAGTCTCATCATCCTAACGGTGCCGGGTAGGGTGTTGACGTATACTGAGGTAACTTGACCGGTTGGACTGACGGACAGGTTTCGAGTTTCCGACTAGCCTTGGCTTCACCTAGATTGAGAAGGCCATGGCAAGACACCATGCCGATTGTCCAACTAGCCGGATGGATAAATGGTTGAAGAGAGAATAGAAGCAGGCATTGCCATTGCTGCTGACCATCAACAAAGCGAGTATGACCCAGCAGCACTAGGAAACAACACCCGCAAAAGGAGGGAACTGCCCGGTGTGAATAGGGTGGTTCAATTGGCTCATCTCGGGAGATAATTAGCGGATATTGAACCAGTCATGAGAGCAAGCAAAGGACTGGACTGCCAACGCAGGAATGACCACGAAAGGGGGAATTCGAGGTCCAGTCGTACGCCGGGGGGCACCAGGAACACGAAGAAAAAGAAAGGTGAGAAGGAGGGAGGAAGAAAGAGCGTTTCGGGAACGGAACCAGAGCCACGGGACCTGGTGCCTGACCAGTGACAACTACTGACTCGACCATGAAAATCGCCCCGATAAGCCCAGGCCCAGACTCGCTCCTCCCAGCAACCGCGTCTGGAATCTCTTTCTACACAAGGGGCCAGCAATATCCTGTCCCCGAGACTGCTCTACGCCGTTACTGGATTAAATCGAACCCATGCCGTGCCTGCTGGGGTGCCCCTCTGGGCAGTGACGCAATGGAAGAGCCGGCCTTCCTGGCCACTGGAATGTGCCTCTTTGCCAGGTATTCCCGGGCAGGTGTCTCGCTTCGCTACTACGATACGATGGGCGCTTAGTTGGTGTTTCCACCTCCCGCGTCGCCTGGGGCCTGCTACCATCGAGACCCATTCGAAGCAGTATGGTACCTGAGGCGATTGTCAGGGACCATGGACAATTGCCAAGTTGATTGGTGTCCAAGGGATAGTTCATGCCTAACAACATCAACCTCGATGCATCGTCTACAGGGTCTCCTCATCTCGGGTCGACACTGTCCTGCTATGCTGACGGAATAATCCCTAACCATCGGTGACCCGCTTTCACGATGAATCTAATGGGCTGAGGTCAGGAATGGCAACATGACGCCTAATTAGTGGGCAAAGGCTTCTCTTCCCTTCTACGGCATAGTCGCGCCTACCATTAGGATCTGATACATCATATTGCCTGGAATTGTGTGATCTGGTCATCATTAAATGACGCGTTTTGACAGTAAACGGTGGCTCTTTGTTCGTCGCCAAACAAACATACCAGACCATTTTACAGAGTATATGAATCGGAATCCAACTATGACCTTCGGACGAACAAGTCGGATGCTAGTAGACCGCTACGTAGGGGCGCCGTAGCCACCCGTTAGAGCCTCCATCTCGATCACCATCGAAATGGCGCTTGGGCGCTTACGGCGGGAATCTCAGCTGCCTCGCTGCCTTGATGCCTGATTCTTGCCTGGTTCTTGCCTGATTACCCAGGCAGCAGAAGACTGCCAAATCGGGTAAGCACCCGCGGGGACTCAGAAAAAGTTGGCCGCCATTCGATCATCAACTCGCAGACTCCTCATCACCGTCGCAGATCACCAGTGACACCCCTGGACTCAACATGCCTTCCACCTACAAGAGGGACAAGCCGTGGGACACGGACGACATTGACAAGTGGAAGGTATGCAAACCCACCTGCCCAAGCACAAAAGTCACCGACAGAAACTAACTTGCAAATTTGCGATCAGATCGATCCCTTCAACGCCGATGACAATGTCGCCGGTAGTTTCGCCGAGGAGTCTTCCTTCGCAACTCTCTTCCCCAAGTACCGTGAAGTCTACCTGAAGGAGGCATGGCCCGTTGTGACGAGAGCGCTCGAAAAGTTCGGAATCGCCTGTACTCTCGATTTGGTCGAGGGTAGCATGACCGTCAAGACGACTCGGAAGACGTTCGATCCTGCTGCGATTCTCAAGGCCCGCGATCTGATCAAGCTGTTGTCCAGAAGTGTGCCGGTGCAACAGGTGAGAACACCCCGCTTCTCTATCATTCTGCTGAGCCTTCCCCGCTAACATGCCCTATCACTCAACAGGCCCTGAAAATCCTCGAAGACGACATCGCATGCGACATCATCAAGATCCGCAACCAGGTCCGCAACAAGGAGCGCTTCGTCAAGCGTCGTCAACGTATTCTCGGCCCCAACGGCTCCACCCTGAAAGCCCTCGAGCTCCTGACCAGCACCTACATCCTGGTGCAGGGAAACACCGTGGCGGCGATGGGACCCTTCAAGGGTCTCAAGGAAGTGCGTCGAATCATCGACGACTGCATGGCCAACATCCACCCGATCTACCACATCAAGGAACTCATGATCAAGCGCGAATTGGCCAAGGACCCGACTCTGGCTACCGAATCCTGGGACCGCTTCCTGCCTAACTTCAAGAAGCGCACCCTGTCCAAGCGTCGCGTCCCGTTCAAGATCACTGACAAGACGAAGAAGGTGTACACTCCTTTCCCACCGGCGCCGGAGAAGAGCAAGGTGGATCTGCAGATCGAGTCGGGCGAGTACTTCCTGTCCAAGGAGGCCAAGGAGCGCGCGCAGAAGGAGGAGGTGATGGAGAGACAGCGGGTGAAGCGCGAAGAGAAGATGAAGGAGCGCGAGAAGGCGTTCGTGCCGCCCGAGGAGGTCGATGCAGCAGAGAAGAAGGAAAAGGCCAAGAAGGAAAAGAAGGACAAGAAGAAGCGCAAGCGCGATTCCGAAGCCGCCGATGCCGATGCCGACGATGCTGCCGAGCGGAAAGAAAAGAAGAAGAAGAAGAAGTCCAAGTCGAAAGAGGATGCGTCGGATGGAGAGGCGTGATCGCCTCCACCTCTTCTTGTCCTATCCTCTTCTTCATCTTCCCCTTCACTTTCTATTTTCTCTTACGTCGTTGCTTCGGTTTCCCCTTTGTGATTACTTTCGAGATAAGGCGCTTAGGCATAGCATGGGCTGGAGTTTTCTTGTCTTGTCTCTTTTTGTTCTTCCCCACCTCTCGCTCCCTTCTGTATCTATTCGAAGGGAGAGAAAAAAAAGCCTGTATTGAGTGGGTCCGGTCATGTATACTTTATACTTATTGTGGAAAGCTGTTAGTATCGCTAACTGACTTATTGGATATGGTATGAGATTAAAGATTAAATAGATGAATGTCTTTTGCCGTTGATTACGGACTCTCCTAGTGCTATTTACTGTTGACAAGAAGAAGACCGACCATTGCCCAACTGGGGTCTTCGAACTGCCTATCTAGACTTATCAGTCAAAATTTACTTAGACTTACACCCATCATACTTAGTAGGTACAGATTTCCCTATATGACACCACCCAACCCTATCCTATCCTATCCTATCTTCTCCTATCCCATCTACTCTACCCATCCCTCCGTCCCCGATCCTGCTCCTCCAAAAAAACCAGCTGTTCCTTACGACTCTCCCTCAAATCCAAAAACACCACCAAGAAGCCAAAACTCGCCACACTCAGCGCAAAGAGAAAATAAAACGGCGTGGAACTGTTTTTCGATGGCGATGCATCGATAATCGCGCTGGAGACGAGTGGGCCGATGAACGAGGACGTCTTGCCGATGATGCTGAATAGACTGAAGAAGAGGAATTCGTGGCCCCGTGGCGTTACTTCGGAGATCATGATTTGGGAGTAGCTGTACCAGGGGCAGACGAAGAGGCCGTAGAAGAGTTGGTAGATCTGGGGGTGGGGGTGTTAATGTTGGGGTTTTGGGGGGGAGGGGGAGGGGGAGGGTGATGGGGGTGAGATGGTTGGTTGACTTACCCAGACTTCCCAGAGATGATGGAAGCCGAACTTTTGTGTCCAGATGCCGATCATACCCCAGCCGTCGAGGAGGATGATTGCAATGGCTATTAGGTTGAACATGGTTTTTGTGCTCAGGTTGTATCGTTGTTGGGCGAACCAGAAGGCGTAGATCCCGATGGCCTGGGTTGGGTGGGGTGAGTGATGACCTTTTTATAGAGTGTGAGGATTAATTACCTGGGCTGCAATGCCGACCAGTAGGAGATAGGTCAGCTGGAGCGTGTTATAAGATACGATGCTGTTTTGCAAAGTGGAGATGACTGTCACTGTTGTGTTCAGGGAGTCGCCGAGGAGAAAGTATCCTATATGTCTGTCAATGGCCCATAGTCAAACCACTGGAATTGACAAGACCATACCAACAAGATATATGACGCTCTGTTTGAGCTTCCATACTTGCTTTCCCGCGTGGATAAGCTGCTTCAGCCCGGCAACAATGATATTGCTCCCTTGCGGATCTTGTCCCGGCCGTCGCTTCTCCAGGACGAACCACGGTAACGAGACGAGGAGCCAAACACCACTGGCGAATGCAATGAGAACGCTCAGACCCCAGTTATTGTTCGCCTCGCTGGCATCGACATGTAATCCAAACATGATGCCCACAATGACAGCCAGTACGAATAGTTCCCCGACCGACTGGACGTAGAAAGAAATGTTTGCAAGCTGGCTGCGTTTCATCGTATCGGCATGGTCATATTCGTCTCTGGATATACTTCCAGCGACGTATTGCTCTGACATTTCCTTCATCTCCTTTGTGTTTCGCGCGAGGCCTGGAAACGCCGCCGTCCAGAACGTCAGCGTGGTCTGATAGGCGATCAGCCCAACGATGTATAGTCCGACTCCGACGTGCCATTTATCTGCTTCATGCACACCTAACCAAGCAAATCCAATGGCGTATGCAAAAATCGAGAGCACGATGAGGATATTAGGCCTCCAATTGCCAAAGTCCGCAAAGCTGCCGATGATCAGGAAGAGGACGACTTGGATGGCGAAGGAGATTCCATTGCTGAGAAGGACGATGCTGTCTATGGACCGCTGTTTTCCCGCAAAGTGAAGGGTCCCTTGGTCGCCTGCAGCCTGCGAGAGAAGATTCTGACAAGCAGTGGGAGCAAAGTCGGTATCAACTGTTAGCCTTTCGCTCGGTGGCGAGAACCGTGGGCGAGGAGGGTCTTACTGAATAGAGAGAGGCCATTGTTCCCTATGTAATAGCTAGATTTGGTGTTTAGTACGCACTCTATGGGATTCTGTAAGTGACGCACGCATAATAAGCCCAGATCTCCCATCTGGTGGTGCGGTATTTGTCGTCGATCTGGTCGGGTGCGACTCGTTGCTCGACATCTCTCTCCTGGTCCACCTCTCGAACCACATTGACGTCGCCGGGTTTGCGCACCCCTTCGGAGGATGGAGGAGGAGAGGTCGACCTAAGTGAAGCCATTTCCATGGTCGTAGCCATTGACAAGTCGCCCTTGCCTGGCTTGGATCTAGGCAAGTGAAGACGGATCTGCCCCGCGCGCGTTTTTGCGGGGACAAATGTAGAGAGATAAGCCCGGATAGCACGATAACAACCAAGGCGATGTTGCAGTCTTTGCGTTGCCCGAGGGACACACCGCTAATATACATAGCACATGCAGAGCTAAGAATGTCGGGGTCTGCAACACTGCTAGGAAGTGATGATAGATTCCTGGCTCTGAATTCATTTGCCAAATGTCTTGTATCTGTTCAAACCCCCCCCCTTGTCTATGTATATAAGGTCCTGTATCTACACCACGAGGTGATTTCTCACAGCTTCGCCTGCCCGCTTTCTATCGACCTCCAGCTCTGCCCATCGAGCTTCTCGTAGGCCGTGCCGTTGAGCCAGTATAGCTTATCACCGCCCCAGTCCGTCCGAGGGTCCCATCCCTTCTTGGTCAATGCTCCTTTGGCTTGCTTAAAAGTAACTCCGGTTTCCACCCTAATCAGAGTTAGCAAAGCCAGCAGATGATACCGGAGACTAACTTACTTGTCTGTGAGTCGGACAAGGCGCGGGAACGCGTAGGACGGTACACCCCTCTTCTTCAGTTCTGAATATAGGCTAGCCATAACATTTTCCTCGGTTGCAGAAGAGGGATCCTCGAGAGTAATACCAGCTGCACCAGCTTGACCATCATAGCTAACGATATTTGTTAGCATTGCATCGCGGTAGCCTTGCAGCGTTGGGGAGGATCCAGCATCATACCCGCTCAATTTCACGCCATAAACAACTGCATCATGGACGGATGGTAACCGGCATATATGATCTCGGATTTCTCCGGCGCTGACATTCTCCCCTTTCCAGCGAAAAGTATCCCCCACACGGTCCTGGAACCTGACCCAGCCATCATGGTCCATAACGACCAGATCACCAGTGCGTTGGAAGAGGTCGCCCTCCTTGAAGACGTTCCGAAGAAGCTTTGTCTCTGTCGCATCCTTATTGTGGAGGTACTCGGTGAGCAGGCCTCGGTCCTTGACCCGACCAATTGCCTCTCCTTCCTCACCAAGTTTGGCTTGGATACAGAACCCCGTCTTGGGGTCTCGGTAGGGTGCCTCGGTCTCGGTATCGTACCTGACGATATACGTGCCGTCTTCCAGACGCCGTTTGATAGGACCAAAAAACCCAATTCTCCCCGCACCCCATGTTCCTACTCCCCAATTGTCGAACTTCGCCACGCCTTCTGTTGACCGATAAAATTCGCGGATTTCAGGGACCCCAAATCGTTCCCGGAAGCGCTCCCAAATCTCTCCACGCAATCCGTTGCCGCTTGCAACAATGCAAACATGATCACGATCATACGGAGATGGAGGGGTCGACAGAAGATACCTGCAGAGCTCGCCAATATATAGGATGCGTGTGGTTCTCGAATCATGAACATCCTTCCAGAATTGAGAAGCGGAGAACTTGCGGCGAAGACATAGAGTGCCTGCATTTCCAACCGAGTAGCACAAGCCGGTGAAGTAGGCGGTGCCATGAAAGAGTGGGAGAGGGGAATAGGTGCGCAGCGGGTAGTACTTGGAGCGGTGGTTAACATCTATTGTGTTGGGGTTAGAGGTAACAAGCGCCATGATATTGCGGACGGCACAGGCCTTGGGCTTTCCCGTAGTCCCCGAGGTGTAAATCAATACGCTCAAATCGCCCACAGACCTTTTGGCGGCGGTTAGTCCCGAGGGAGAATGGTGTTGCAAATCTATTGAGGTGATTATCTCTGTCGCTCCCGCAGAGACGCCGTCAAAAGAAGATAGGTTTAACGCTGAATGAGGCAGATCGGAGCACACAAACTGCGATATGTCGGGCGTTGAGATGATGAATTTACTGCCGGAGACGCTGAGGCAGTGGGTAAAGGTATCGTCTATCCAATAATGCAGTTAGCAGGTTTTGTACAGGCAATTGGTCTGGTTTCATACCACGCAGGTTGGTGTTGATGAGAGCAGCAATAGCTCCTAGTTTAGAAAGTGCGTAGATCGCCACCACCATTTCTGGGGAGTTGGTGGTGAAAACGCCAACATAATCCCCCGGATGGATATCCCTTGTATGAAGTAGGGCCGCAAATCTATCAACGACTAGTGACACGGATTAGTCAAGTAATGCGGGTACCAGTGTAGATCCCCAATGAATCACAGAGCTCACGTACGGTCCTTTAGCTGACTATAG
This sequence comes from Aspergillus sclerotiicarbonarius CBS 121057, assembly GCA_003184635.1. Taxonomy (NCBI): domain Eukaryota; kingdom Fungi; phylum Ascomycota; class Eurotiomycetes; order Eurotiales; family Aspergillaceae; genus Aspergillus; species Aspergillus sclerotiicarbonarius. The sequence continues at coordinate 169,197 of KZ826336.1, read as the reverse complement.
CTCCATGTCTTGTGTTCAAACCACAGAGCCTCGTTTGAGCCATGTCCCTCAACTTCCACCACCCGCTCTAGCATCTTATAGATCGTGGCAGTGTCCCCCAATTGGGCGATTCGCTGGCCTAGGCGATTTGTCCATGCCCGTTCATTGTATAGCGATGCCAAGTCAGTAGAGATGGAGAATTTGGCATTCAGATAAGCTCCCGCAGCGGCCGAAAGAGCTGATGCGATCGCTATGGAGGAACCGCTTATTTCGGAGAGGTATTCCATGTGTGAAACGATACCGTGAAGGTGCTTGTATGGGTTAGATGTTGAAAACGGGGACGGAAATCTCCTGCAGTGTCAAGAGCAATTACTTGGGATATGTCCAGTCAATTCAAGCAGATAACGAAGCGAAGCACTCAGCCCCACATTGATAGCAGTCTTCAGGAATTAGGATCTTAACATAGCTCCGCACTGATCCGGGAAGTGGCCAGATATAGGAACAGAGGCGTGTCCAAAGAGAGTATGCGCTCGGAATCTGGGGTCGGGACGTGATCTACCGAGAGCTGCCGTCCCTGCTATGGCCATTAGCATTACAATAGATTGGTAGGCAAACGGTTAAATCCCACAATTGGATAGAATGAGGAGCGGCAAACGACATGGAGTGGATTCCGACAGAAGGTACGAAGTAGACGAAGTTTCAATTGGAGGTTGACATCGGGCGGACCCCACGCCCGTCGCATATGTATAGATACCTGTAGTACCTAGTAGCGCTCGGACGCAGGCCGCAGCTCAATTACTTATCCGCTTCACGCGTTTGTTCTAAAAAACCAGGCACATCGACTCACCCTCGTGGCTCTGCATAGTTCATGCGGGCGGAGTAGAGTAATGGTCCCTTCACACTTGATATGGATGAGGCTGGTAGATCATGTTCTCTTGATGAGTGTCAGTGGGCAGTGGGTGGACGTTACACAGGAAGCCGGCCCGTCATGACCCAAAACAGAGAATGGTCACGGTATTGACGGCGTATCGGAGAGGGGATCCTTGAGTGGCCAGGTTACACTCCCAGTCTCACGGACGGGGAACAGAGGGAAAAGAACCGACAGCCGAGGCGATGGGGGGGTACCGTATCATACGGCCATGTTACAAGGGGACGGCATTTCGCTCGGCTGGAAGTGGACTTCCCCAGGCCTGCCTGGTCGGCTTTGGCGCCGAGTTAAGTTTCGGCTCGGCTGCTTTTCTGTATCAGTGTACGCCGTGTATCTGAGCTGGCCTGGAACCGCGGTTGATCTCGTCGCCCCCGTGTTTGCCCCAGGCTAATTAAATATCCCAAGATACGTACTCCGTAGAGTAGCTCCTGTATCCCTTCCTTTCCCCCATATCGTTATCATTGTTTAAAACAGTGACCGGTGTTTGAAAAGAATTCCCTGCCGGAATTACGCAAAGAGAGAAGCTCGAGTCATGTCTTCAGCCCAGCAAAGATTAACCTCGATCGCAAACCAGCTCTCGGGCCCTGGTGCTGCGTCTGCAAAGCAAAGGGTCCTATCCAAGAACCCCGATGATATTGTATAGTGGCGCATATTTACCCTGCCCTTCTATCGGACAAAACTGACACCCGGCAGGTGATCACGCTCGCCGTTCGGACCCCGCTTACGAAGGCCAGAAAGGGCGGGTTAAAGGATACGAGTCTTGATGACCTTCTCATCTCATTGCTGACGGTATATTGCTTTCCTGGCTCCGACCTGCTTCTCCATGTCTGATCAAGCCCCCAGTCCATCCGCGAAAAATCGAACCTTGACCCCAATCTCGTTGAGGATGTCTGCGTTGGCAACGTGCTCTGCCCCGGTGGAGCTTATGTCGCACGTTCCGCAGTGCTTGCTGCAGGATTTCCTGCCACGGCTGCCGCTTCTATCGCTAACCGATTCTGTTCTTCCGGGTTGCTGGCCATCCAAAATATTGCCAACCAGATCACGGCAGGCTCGATCGATGTCGGTATTGCGGTGGGGGCCGAGAGCATGAGCGCCAATGCCGACGGTGGTGCTCCGGAGATGTCTTCCCAAATTTTAAGTCACCCGATCGCCTCACAAAATACCCAACCCATGGGTCAGACATCCGAAAATGTTGCGGCACAATTCAATATCACCCGTGAGATGCATGACCGGTTTGCGGCGAACAGCTACCAGAAAGCCGAGCGTGCCCAGAAGGCTGGGTGGTTCAACGATGAGATTGTTCCCGTCAAGACGACGATTAAGGACGCGAAGACTGGGGAGGTGAAGGAAATTGTTGTGGACCGGGATGATGGCATTCGTTACGGCACCACTGCTGAGTCTCTGGGCAAGATCCGCGCCGCATTCCCCCAGTGGAAGCCTAGTGCTACTACTGGTGGAAACGCTAGTCAGATCACTGATGGCGCTGCCGGCCTTATCCTTATGAAACGATCTCGCGCCCAGGAGCTCGGTCAGCCCATCGTGGCCAAGTTCTGCGGTGCTACCGTTGCAGGCTTAGAGCCCAGGATCATGGGTATTGGTCCGTCGATCGCCATTCCCAAGATCCTTTCCAAGTTCGGTTTGAGTAAAGAGGAAGTCGACATTTTTGAGATCAATGAGGCATTCGCCTCCATGGTAAGGGGATCATTCCGGGTGGAACTGCAAGCTCCGGCTAAAGTTGGCATAGGGAACGTATTGTGTTCAGAAGCTAGGCCTGGACGAGGCCAAGGTCAATCCTCGGGGTGGTGCCATGTAAGTCGTGTTGAATCATCCAATATAAGCTCCGGTGGCTGACTAGACCTAGTGCATTTGGTCACCCTCTGGGTTGTACGGGAGCGCGCCAGGTTGTGACGGCCCTGTCCGAGTTGCGACGACAAAACAAGAGAGTCGCAGTCACCTCCATGTGTGTTGGGACGGTAAGTTCTTCTTGCTGGATCTGCTGATTGCGGAAACATGGGATTTTAGGCTGACTTTTCCTTCCAGGGCATGGGCATGGCCGGTATCATTGTCTCCGAGCATTGAGCGTAATATGATATTGATATGGCATGATCTTCTGTAAATAGCTTTGCAACGACAATTGCCCTATAATTGAAAAATGACTACATTCCTAGACCCTAGAACGATCCTCTGGTATCACTTGATCATCAATGCAGCACTGGTCGTGATTGTGGTGGTGTGGCTGTATGGGCAATTGGGGAGAGTAGTATTGATATCGATAACGCTGCGCATCCGGGGCGGTGGGTCATCCCCATGCAATAATCCCGACTCCATAACCTTAGTGAAACGGGCAGGTACGGAGGGGTACGGTGTAGTAACCATGAATATAGCGAAGTCTTCGAAAAGAGATCAATAGGATCAAGGGGCCATATGCATGCACTAGATGCTGGGTAGTCTATGGTATGCTCGAGATAAGAGCCAACGGTATCTGGTGATCTAGGACGAATGTTTTCTAGTGAGGAGGGCCACAACAGGCACTAGCAGATAGCGGCTTGGTCGAAGGCCCCGGCGTCCATCACGTGCCCCCCCATCCGCCCGTCGTCATCGGGAGGTGCCAAGACAGGCACCGTCCCATGACACCGCTCCTCATCCTCCTTCTTGCCTCCCTTATTTGTACCTCTCGGGATTTCTCCTCAGTCGAGTATCCTTCCAATTTACCCAGCATCAGCTTAACTAGCCCTTCACAGTTACACGATTCTATACCAAACACAAAAGCGGCGGCTTTGTTACCCTTGCGACCATGAAGCTCTTATCAACCGCCGCGACATTCCTCCTCTGCGTTGCGCCCTTCTCTGTTACTGCTCGGTCTTTGGACTTCTTTGACATCCAGACACCGATTAAGGCAGAAGGGAAGCACGTGGATGGAGAAAACCCGCTCGAGTACTGCAGTGACCCTTCTAGCTATATCTTGCAAATAGACCATGTGGACCTGTCGCCTAACCCTCCTCTCCCGTACGCTTCAACGAACCCTCGCCCATCTGGACCCGATTGCATACTGATTGGCCTATAGTGGAAAAACCCTCACCATTGAGGCCAAGGGTACTTTGAATGAGAAGGTCGAAAAGGGTGCTTATGTGCTCCTGGAGGTCAAATATGGCCTCATTACTTTAGTCAGGCAGAAGGCCGACCTGTGCGATCAGATTGTCAATGTTGATCTCGAGTGTCCTCTGGAGAAGGGCGAGATGGCCTTGACTAAACAGGTTGATCTGCCCAGCCAGATCCCTCCGGTATGTTACTCCCTGGGTCGTGTTGCTTGCGAAGCAGAGGCTGACCACGTCGCAATCAATCAACAGGGCAGGTACAAAGTGCACGCCGACGTTTACAGCGCAGATGACAGGCGGATTACCTGTCTGGAAGCACCAAATGTCGAGTTTAAGAGAGGCTTTCTCTGATAACTTACTCGCTACTTTTGAGTACGAGATCTCTTGATGCCGACTCTCCACTGTTAACGCTGGATGTCCCTTGGTTTCTTCACCTATAACGAGTTGACGTTGCGCCTACATAAGCTGATTTCTCATTCTTTCCCCGGCTAGACCTTCAGTCTCAAGCCTCACTGTGATATTTCAAAGCCCACGATAGCCAGGTTTCATGCTTTACCATTGTTGGTGTAAACTTTCGTTGCGCTACATCGTCTGCGGCGTTCGGAGCATTGGCTCAAAGACACATTGTAGTACATCATTATCACTGTCCGTTTAGTTTCGTTCTGCTCATTGGCACTAATCAGCATTTGTACTAAAATTGCATTCGGAAGATTAATTAAATGCTACTATAGCTTAGTGGGATGCCAGTGGATGGCCGGGATTCATGACTGGCGTTGTGAATGAATAACTTCCTCGGGATGCTTCTGCGAAAGTGGAACCATGAAGCTCTATGTGCATAAATGGTATATTTGGGTATCTTCCCCTTGCCCTCAAGATTCCTCTCATGTGTACAATTCGCGAAACGGCAAACAAGAGACAGTGCGATGTGCATGACACGACCCGATGAAATACATACACAATCCTTAGTCGAAAGAAACAGCGCGCTAGCTTTACTCTCCAAACAGTCGGCGCACCCGCTTGAGTACACTGTCCTTTTCAGGGTCATATGGGTGATCCTTGCTTGGGATCTCAAGAACGGCAGGGAAAGCCTCGGCGAAGGTATCGACGCTGTGGCGGATACGCTCTGCAATCTGTGTCCGGGTTTTAGTATGTGCGTAAATACATCATGGCGTTGTTCGCAGGGGTCGGGAATGAGAGCAATCAAGCCACGTACATGTTGGTTGATGAGGACCACGGCGATGTCTTTCCTTTCCTGGGTGAAGTTCTGGAATGCTTTCTCGATCGTGGAGGTTTCGGTTTTGGAGTCTACCACCAGGAAGTTTCGCTGGGCATTCGGGCCATCTGTGACGTGCTGCGATGTCAAGTTAGTTTGGGCGCATACTGCCGCTATCTTGGAGCCGTTTCTGAGGATACGTACACCGACACCGGCAAGCAGGAGGCCAGTTACGGAGCTGGAGATAGATCATCAGCGGACGTTATAATTTCATGGAGTCAGAGGCGTAGTGTACTCTTCATCTCCGATGACCGCAAGGAACTGCCGGTCCTAATTGTGGTGTATATGGTTAGTGACTGACTGCTGGCAACGCGAAGTGAGGGGAACGTGATGGTACCTTGTATGATACGGCCGGAGCCGCCATGGTGACGAGAGAAGGGAGGGAGGAGGCGTAGATTTGGAGTCTGCTTCCGAGTCGACAAGTTTCACCGGGTAATGATAATTCGCGTCGCCCCTGAGCCGAAGACAGGAACGTAAAGCTGGCCCCGTTGAGTCTGGATCCCGATTGCCTTCCAGCGGACGTCGTCATAACGGCGCCAGCGCTGCTTATCTAAGCCGGGGTTGCACTCCACCTTTTGTTTACAAGCGGAAAAAAGGAAACTTCAGCTTCAGTCTATCGCATTTCACCAAAGGTTGGTTCCAGTCCATTAGCTTCCCGCTGCTAGGTCTACAGGATATGAGGCTAACATCCAAGTCCTGGTCTTGCAGCATTCCGCGTCGCAAACTGCCTTGCCACCCTCATCATGCCCCGGCTTGTCCGCCGCCGACCGTTGACGGAGCGCATCAAATCCTACTTGAATCCTTTGGACTTTCTACTGTGGCTGTCGGAGGAGATCGATACGCATGACTGGGATCAGTTTGAAAAGAACTGGGCGCTCCCCGTGGGGGTGGCCTTGAATGTCATATTCCTGATCGCCCGGGCCAACAGCCAATCGAGCAGCAGTCAAGCCATCGACGATGTCTTTGGTGATGATGGAAGCACTCCGTGGCTTAGTTGGTTTGTATGTGACACCGCATCTATCTTTTCCTTCTGCCTTTGCCATTTGAATCTGCGTTCATCATGTTTCAGTGCTAACTCGGCGATTCATAGGCTTCGTTTATCGTCCACCTCCTTACCACGTTTACCGCATTCAATGCTTTCTATACATTCTACCGCAAGCGACATTATCGCATGTTCGAAGCCTCCATCGATCGGGCTCCTGCGACACCGTCCGCTCACCGGGTGCGGGTCAATTCAACGCCCGTGACCGCTTCGCCATTGAGATATCTGGCCGATACACTAGCTAAATCGGCACAGTCGAGAGCGCACCCCGACGCGCAGCGGGATGTGTGGGAGCTTGCCGTCTGGGACCCCCTACCCATTTGCATTCGATTGTTCTGCCTCTTCAGCCCCGGGCATGTCTTGGTATACTGGGTTTTCCTGCCCACCCAACTATCTGATCCCCGACCCAGTGTAACCATCGTGACCACTATCTTCATAGCGGCTCTGCTCTCGGTACAGATGACGTTTCTTTCCTCGTCTTATACTCAGCAAGCGAAGGACTCCATGGTGGTTCACAAGGAGGTTCTCCGGGAGTATGACACTAAATACGTGCACCCTCGGACCCAGCCTCTGATGAGAGATGTGGCCACTCAGTTCTCCGAATCCGACTCCGATGTTAAGCAAAACAAGGTTGACACCTTTACTCCGACCGTCGTTCTTCACAGAGGGTTTAAGACGAGCCCGAACCCCATCTATGTTAGCCATGTGGACCCTGAAGGTTTGTCGTCTGGACGCCAGTCTCTAGCAGCGACTCCCAGTGGGGTTTCTCATCGTGCAGCTGCACTGCAGACTCCAAGCCATTTGCGAGATGTTTCCCCTATTGTCCGCAACTCCATCTCTTCAATCCGTCAACCTCAATTTCGCCAAACTCCGACTACGACGGGCGATGGTGGAAGCCTCGGCATTTACTCGCATGCCAACTCGCCTTTGAGAAAGTCTACATCAACTAATTTCGAACGTCGTCTCCAGAGCAATGGTGACTTCTTTTACAAGGAACGGGGTGCAAGCGCCATGAGAAGGCCATCTAGTCCACTCAAGAAAAGCAACGTCCCGGCAGGAAGTCCGCTAACGCCCGGACCGAGACGGAGTCACATTGAGCCTCGACGCGAATCTGGACGGTTTTGATTTGAGTAGTGTGATAAGGCATCATGCGCCAGCAATCACGGTAAAGAAGGGGCATCTTTCATGTATAGTATGATGTATCATCTCAACGGCGTTGTTTGTCATAAGGTCATTATCAAGATCGGGTACTGCTGGCGACCCTGGTTTGCATTTGGAGTATCAGGTGTGGCGTTGAAACATTCATTCAAGCTTTTGGATCCCTGTTCTCATTAAAAGCTTTTTCTTATTGTGTTTGATTTCCTCCCATGATCCCTTGTGCGACCCTATTGGAATCTCCTTCTGCAAACAATGATGAGTGCCGGTCCAGACTGAGAATGTAGGACGGCAATGGACGAGACCTATGACCGACAGCGAGCCAGCCGCTGTGCAACATGCCCGATGCGATGCTGGATGACTTGTATTTCCGGTGAGTTGACCGTCGTGGGTGCTGTTCGTTATCCCCCTCCTCCCCCCAGCCTCGATCTAAGACACGTGTGTTGACGTGCCTGGCAGCGCCCTTGACCACTAGTTCATGACTTCATCCGCCTGCGACCTTCGTCCCTTCCTGCCCAAGGAATCCGCACCTGACGAGGGGAAACAACCGGTCGAGTCCCGCGATGGTTGCAGTTGCCATGCCGAAACTATGTCACAAGCCCAGACACACATTCTCGGCCGGCCTCTATCCGTCCGTTACTACATTCTTCATAGTGGCGAGCGCGGGAGCGCCATACATTCCAGTCCTTATCGTCACATACATTACCCCTTTCACGACCAAGCGGAACGCGCCAAGTACTGGATGGCATTGGGAGATTTTCCTACCAGATCCCTGCCTCTTTCTGACGAAACCACGTCCCCATCCCCATCCGCACACTGTACGACTTCAAGGGTGTCCACTGGACAAGAGCTTCAAGGATACTCGCGCTCAGGAAGGAATGGGTTATTGTGCTGACGCTGCCTGGCTTTAAGGTCGAAGCTGCTGGGGCTGCAGCAGTTCGCAACGGACGAAGATGGAGGACATCTTTCATCTACCCAATGGACATCTGCTAAATCTTCAACCTCGACCCCGCCACGGCAAGCGGACAAGAGTCAATCACGAGGTACAGGCTCCCGCACAGTCTCAAGGATCTGCATCCAGGACCGACGAACGCCTCAGGGCCACCGGCAGCAGGGAAACCGCGCGCGCACCGCCTGACACTGCTCCACGAAAGGGAAAGCCTACCAAACTGCCGCTTCCTAAGCCTTCTACCGACAAGGATAAAGATAAAAGAAAAGAGACACCCACCACTTCTGAACATAAAGGGCGCCGTGCCGACAGGGCCCTCCAGCCAAGGAGGTCGTTCGGGACGCCAGAGCGTACATCACCCAGGAACTCGGACAACGATCGCGACCAGTACTGGCGGAAAGTGAGGGATAGGAATGGGAAGGATATCCGGGTTCCACCCAGTAAAGAGAAACCTAAGGAATACTATCACGACGCCTACCGAAAAATCGCTTCGCTGGCTAACTCGCCACGACAAGAGCTCGCCCGGCAGAAGCTGAAGCAACTGGCGGCAGGAACGCCTCGGTCATTACTCCCGGGTGCCAACCTACGATCTAAGATACCGCATTCAAACGACAGCCGGTCCAGTCTTGGACGCAATCCGGGGGGAGGAGGGATAGGCTCCTCTACTGGTCAAAGGAAACGCCCGACCAACGCAGACCAACCAGCGCCTCTGAACTTCAGTAAATCCACGCCAGCAATATCTTCTGAAACCACCACAGACTCATCCGAGCGTTCGCACCCTTCAATATCGCCGGTATCAGCGCCTGCTAGCTCGCTAACAGAGTGGGAGGATAGGTTTGTGGTCAACATGCCATCAGCCAGGGACCCAAATCCGCCAACCATGAATGCCCAGCAAATCTCCAACTTTCAACAAAGCATTGAGAAGGTGCACAAAGAAGGGGGGACGATGCTTGATCCGGAAACTCTCCCAAGCCCACGTACGAGGACTCCCGATGATAGCACCACCAACTCTTCAGGACAGGAAAAGAAATTGCCCGGTCTTGATGGCCAAGATTCGGGTCCTGACCGTCCGCCTGAGACCAGCGACAAAAACAAGTCTTCTGGACACCGACGATATTACAGTCCAGAAGAGGTGGGAAAGCAACGCTTTAGCACGATATGGGAAGAGTCGCCCGAAAAATCGACACAGGATCCCCCTATTGCGAACCCAGATGGATCTTTTTTAGGGTGCAAGGAAATCAATGGGCCTTACGACAAGAACCCCGACGAGATTCTACTTTTCTCGACCACGGACGAGCGGCCCAAAATGATAGACATCCCGTCCGGACGACCCAAGGTACTGAGAGAAGGGAAGAAATCCACCAACTATCTCCGGGTGGCACCATTGTCTCTAGACAAGGCCGCTGTTCAAGAAGAATGGAAACCAATTTCTCAGAATTTGAAACAAGCCCAATGCTCGAAGCCGTTAGTCAGAACTATGTGTCAAGAGGTCAAGTGTCGGCAACCAGAAAGGCCGGAGGTCCCTACCAAGGAGCCTGTGAAGGAGCCTGTGAAGGAGCCTGTGAAGGAGCCTGTGAAGGAGCCTATGAAGGAGAATTTGGACTCATCGGGGAACCCCACCAAGCATTACGAGAAGCAGAAATTGGGTCGCAAACCAGACGATGTCTTCATTATCACACCCACTATCACACGCACTATGGTGACCATGACAGACCTGAGAGAGCACCCAAAGAAACAAGATACACAGGAGCCTACCTCGCGGACCGCAGGCGAGATAATCACGGACTCCCGAACAAAACCGCAGACAGGCAGTTCAACATCGGGCTTGCGACGGGCCACCCAAAATTCGTGGGAAAAGTCAAATGCGCCCTGCGAAATATCCTCCTCGGATGCAGCCCCTCCGACAAATCCTCTTCCAACTCAAAGCCGAGCAGAAACAGAACGCCCCTCTCCACAAAAGCCCCGCGCTATTCGTGGATTCATCCGTACGCAAGGGCTGCCCAAGTCCGCAACAGCAAACTTCGGCGATTCCGTTGGCAATAATCATCGGAAGCCCTTGATTGCCAGCCTATCGCCGAAGAAAGACAGAATGTACTCATTGAAGAGTGCATCAGATTCGACCCTCGTTGAAAAGCCAACCTCACACGATGTTTCTCCCACGGGCTCGATCAGCAGAGATAAACTGCAGGGCAGTATGGATAAGGAAACTAAACCCTTTGAAGTTGCTGAACTGGATGGACAGCAAGTGACCGGTACATCCAAAGAGGAACTTTTTCTCTCCAAGATCACAACTTTCCGTTCCGAGTTGCATAATAACAGCATGCCTACCGACGAGAAGGAGGCAGTGACCCAGGACATGCTAGGTCTCATTAGGGACGCCCTTCTGGAACTAGCAGGCCAGCTTCAGGACCTTTATGACCAGATAATGGCCAATCGACATTCCCGGGCCATGCTGGTGAAGATTGCCTTCAACAGTGTCCTGAAAATGATTGAGCATTGCTTGCATGTTCTCAAGGATCTCTTGGCAATCCTGGCCCTCTACAATACAACTGGAGCCTGGCCAACGCCCAACCGGAAGGATTTCGCCCGGTCATTGATTGACCTTTGTGAAGCCATGATCTACCTCGTGACACTGGGGTTCATCATGATGATAATAGGCCGAGCGGCCGGATACGTGGTCCTTGTTGGAAGTTGGATCGTGTGGTTTGCAAAGCCTTTCGCTTGGTTACTGGGAACATTGGGGAGAGCCCTGTTAATATGAGTTGGCTCCTCGATCAATTGTTGCCCAGACACCGGACTTTCGACAAGGTGTTCCTGTTCTACTTGCCTTCATCACTGAGCGTCACGGCGAAGGGCAGTAGGTTCTTGCTCGGCCTTGTCTTTTTCGCCATAACTATTTTTACGTAATTCAGTATTGATTCCCCTGTCATTTTCATACACGTTCATGATACTATGTTGTAGCTAGCGTCCTGTCAACTCTTATTGAAATGCATGCCGTCACATCTTCCTACTTCCTACTCTGTTTCCTTTGCTGGAAGGAAATTTGTAACTCTGACTTTACAGCCAAGAGTCCGTTAGACATGATCATGAGTAACACCCGATACCTTGAATCTTTCACACTCGGGTAGACATCAGGCTCTATTGATCGCGTACTACTAAGAAACAAGACTCAAAGATGACGAAAAAGAAGAAAAGAGGAAAGGCATGCATGCGTCTATTTGACCTCCTAAGAAGAGCCAGGGGGATCCGACCACCCAGCTAGCACCCGATTTGCACAAAGCACTGGGATGCGAAAAATGCAGAGAAATAGTGAGATGAGAAAAGAGGAGAAAAAGGGAGAAAGAAAAATGCAGAGCAATGGCTTAATGTTAAGCCAAGAATGATAAATCAGATGATCCATTTAGAAAAGAAAAAAAAAAGACTCCGTTCCAAATCCCATGTTGAAGAGGATCACTTTTTGTTGAATGTAGCACATGTGTTTCTCGTAAGCCCAACTCCGTCATCCATAGTGTTGAATATCATAAGTCCCCCTTTTTTTTATTCTGTAAGCCATCTCTTTTGGGAAAGTCAAAGTGAGGAGAGACGGAAAGGAATAAGAGAAAAAGAAAAAAAAAAGAAAATGAGAAAAGCTTCCCTTTTTTTGGGTCCGCTGGCTTCGAGCTCTATGGTAAATAGATGAAAATATTGTTGAAGTTTCATGCTCGAGGGGTGCAAAAGCAAAATTCGAGAGGGGGGTATATTTTTTGGAAGGTGAAGATGTCATGTTGAAATTAAATAACGCTCAGGGAAGAAATCGTTGAGAGGTCTTCATGTCGTGCCGCCGTAAAACGTTGCAAAGCCCGAGAGTTCCATTCGGGCTGGTAGTCGTTGAGGTATGATGTTGAATTAGTAGTAGTATATGTTGAATTAGGAAGTCGTAAGTGTGGTTGAAGAAATGTATAGTAATGGTGAACTATCCCCTTGGGGCTGCAGAGTTCGCATCTAGTTCTTCACTGCAGTTTCCGGGGCGGCTCCGTTAGGAACGCCGTTGGTCGTTCCGTTTGCTGCTCCGTTCGTGTGAGCCTTTGGCTCACCGTTCTCGACGGGGATTTCAGTATCAAGATCTTGGACATCCAGGTCCTTGAACAGATCGAAGAGGTTGCTGGTATTGTGGAAGTCGTTGTTGACTAAAGGTTTCCAGTTAGTCACCGTTATCACAACAAGGGTACAATATAGTATGAACTCACCGATGTTGACAAGGTACCAGCTGTCCATAACACCTTGAATCAACTTTCTACTGGGGCTGGAGGCATCATGACACTTGGCCCAGTCTTCACCTAGACGGTACGCCTCGTCCTTCCAGGCCAAGAAACTGACGGTCTCCACGATAGTGGGCTGTACGATCTCCCTTCCTGCGAAGATACCCCAAGTCAAGGCGTTGGGGCTGTCACGGGTGTTGGTCCGCAGTTCGCCAGTCTTTGAGATAGCATGGTACGTAAGGTCACCGTTCTTGTCGATGCGAGCGATCAGCTCATCGAGTAGGTAAGGGGGGACCAAAAGCTCGAGGTACGCCTTCTGGTAAACGTATCCGTTCTTGGGCCCCCATCCATACACGGGGTGGGAAGATTTGACGCCGTTCACCGCCGGTTGGGAGTTGATCGTGAAGAGGCCCTTCTTGTTCAGCTCGACTAGGCTCTCCTTGATTGCGTTGGCTTCGGTGGTGATAGGGGTGTCACTCCATGGCAGCCGCGTCAGTTTGCCTTCCAGGAAGCTGACGAAGATATGAGTAAGATCCCGGATAGACTTGGGTTCTCCCCAGAGCTTGATGTTCTGCTCGTTTGTACCCTTGAGCCCTATGCCATAACTGTCAAGTTCGCCAAAGGCGGGGGAACGAGAATCGGTCCAGCGACCGTTCGGAAATTCGTCCCAGGTCTGCGTGCGAGCAATGTAAGATGAGTTCCGGTTCCTCCAGAAAATCGGGCGGACATCCTCCGCTCTGCGGTTCAGACCAAGCGATGGCCGCCAAGGCAGGGCTCTCTGGATTGGTGTCTCTTCGGACGGCATAAGGTCGAGTTCATCGAGAACCAACTGTGTAGACTGCGCAAGGTTCATCGTGTAACTAGTCATCCCTGTAAGCCAATGCCCAACTTGACTCGGAAAAACAAAAGCGAAGGGACACTTACAAGTGCAGGTGATTGATACCAGCCGCAATAAGTCTCCTACACATGTCTGCAATAAGCCGCTTCCCAATATCTCTCACAGCCGCATCATCATTCTTCACGGGTTCCAGTGCCTCGAGCCAGTCGGGGGGGATGCGAACCTTGGTCCAGTTCGATCGCCGAATGAATGCAGCATAGGTCTGAATCGGCATGATACCGGGAATGATGGGCACGCTGATGCCCCTGTCTCTGCACTTCTTAACCCAGCTGATGAAGTTGTCCGTGTCGTAGAACATCTGTGTGATAACAAATGAAGCGCCGGCATCGACCTTCTCCTTCAGGTGGTCGATCAACTGGTCCACATCCGGGTTGTCATCCGCACCTTCAGGGTAACCTCCAACACCAATATCGAAGTGGTTGCCATACTTGCTCCTGATGTAGTCTACCAAATCTTTCGCATAACGGAAGCCCCCGTCTGTGGCTTCCCAAGCCTCTTTTTCACGCGGAGGATCACCACGGAGAGCCAGAATGTTGGTGCAACCTGCCTTGTAGGCAGCCTGGAGCGCGGCGTCCACCTTCCCCAGCGGCATATCCGTGCAAGTCAAATGCATGCATGTCTCCAAACCATACACCGACTGCGCAACATTGACCATCTCGCAGGTCAAGTCCGATAGCCGGCCACCAGCGCCCCACGTGATATCAATGAAGGAAGGACCTAATGCGTGCATGCGATCCATTCGGTCGTAGAGATTCTGGACACCTTGGGCCGTCTTGGGGGGGAAAAATTCGAAGGAAATCCCCGTCCTTCCGGCCGCTTCATTTTGGGCGAGCTTTTCTTTGATGTGCATGGCGAAAAGTTACACTAGTCGTTAAGAAGGCAAGTCAGTATTCTGGTTTATGGTTCATGGTTCATAGGAAGAGTGAAAGGGACATTCCCGGGGGCGTTGGGAACGATGGTCTAGTCACTGGGGAAACTGGACTTACAGGTCCCGGACAAGTTTGAAGAAAAAGATTACCCCAGAGAAAGAATCATACAAGTCTGCGCTTCTAGACGCTCTTTGTGACTGTGTCTCACCGGTTCCACCAGGGATAGCAAGACCACTTATAAGAAGGGAGTAAAGGGACAGAATCAATTCATATATAACGCAACACCTTGTCAAGCTCTGCAAGTCCCCAAAGCCAACACAACGACAGACAGACAGACGGACGTGAAGGAGTAAGCAGCAACAAAGGGATCGAAGCCAGTGGAAAAGGTGGGGTCTGCTTTTAAGCCGCCGGTGTGGTCGGTCGGGCAAGTTAGAATCCAGCCAGCGCAGAAGAGGGGGCCGGCCTTCGGAGCGGGTGGGCCGGCACGTGTCTCGCGCTGACTGTCCCTTCTTATTAATATGCCCGACAAAGACTTGATTTGATCGCAATTCAGACAGGCAAGGGATGTTGTGCCTTTGCAAAGGACTACTCTGGTTCAATGCATAACCCTTTCTCT
The DNA here is from genome assembly GCA_003184635.1 of Aspergillus sclerotiicarbonarius CBS 121057. Classification (NCBI taxonomy): domain Eukaryota; kingdom Fungi; phylum Ascomycota; class Eurotiomycetes; order Eurotiales; family Aspergillaceae; genus Aspergillus; species Aspergillus sclerotiicarbonarius. The sequence goes on along the minus strand of KZ826336.1, from coordinate 154,155 downwards.
CGAGACCGCGTTGGCTTCTCCCCCTGGGATACCATTCGAAATGAACTCGGCCGAGATCAGCCATGACTCAACTCTCTATCTAGTGCGATGCTCTCTTGCCCGCCGGTTCGGAGTCTCTCTTTCCGCTTCCCGGACAACCCCGAAGGAGGGGGAAAGGAACCCTAGGGATGAAAGAAAATAACCGAATGGAATCGGATAATGCTGAGGTCACCTAGTAGAGCTTTCACATTAGGCTGTCACTCAACCCGATGTTAAGATATCGCATCTACTTACTAGATCAAATTATAGCAATGTGTAACTTGCCAAACCTGATTTACGCCCTCTGATTGGTTGCAGGCCATATTCTCGCACGTTTCAGAGCTTCTGATTGGCCGAAATTTTGGCTGGTTTCGCACGTTTCAGGGCCACTGATTGGTCGATGGTTCAGTACGGCTATTCCCAGTAACCGGGCCGTTACTTGCGTACCCCGTCAAAACTTATGTTCTGCTATATCATCACGAGTAGTTTTGCCAACTGTCATATACTTTCTTAAATGAACAGGGCAGTTTAGGGATTAGGACTTGCAAATTTACAAATCCGTCAGGGCGCGCTTGCGCGCCCCCTCAAGGCCTTGTCTAGACGCACGGAAATATATCTTCATAGCCGATTGACGATGACTACTCTATTAAGTTTTATTTCCTCATCGATACGCTATCAAACCTCCGATAATGACATATAAGAATGTGAAAGCACAGAACTTATCTTGAACTCCACCAGCTCTCTGGGCCTGAACCGGCACCCTTTTTCTCCGTCACGATCAGTCTGGAAGCAGCGTGGGAAACGCATAGAATGCTCTGAACAATAAATAAATGTCCATCCGTGGTGGGTTATTGATCCCCTTGATCCAAAAACGACCAGAAAGACATACTCAATGGAGTTCGTGCAGGTTGTACCATCGAGAAAACTAGATCCTTTCTGATCTGGAATGTGACTGAGCAGATGCATGGGGAAGCCAGTTTTTCCGATGATGCCCCCTCGTGCAAAGAGCATACTTTTTGTAGCCTCAGCTTGTACTTGGACAAAACACCATACATGCCAGATCAGCATGCGTGTTTTCCACTAGCCATTGTTGGGTTTATAGGATGTTTTGAAAGTGCCTATTGAAGTAGCAGATTATATATCGATGGTATTGAACTCCATGCAGGGGGCAGTATGACTACTCTGTCTGGATTTTCTATGAATGAGAACAATTGGTTATACAAAAATTAAAATAACAAGAGAAAAGAAAAACAAAAGAAAGAAAGAAAGGGAAAGGAGGGGAGGAGAGAAACAACACCAGAAGCTAGCATAGTGACGACCCATCCTCTGTTCTCCTCGTAGTGATTCTATCACTGTTCTTTGTTTGATATGAAAGTATATTAGCCATGTCATGAAGCAGTCATGTAAGCGGCGCTCAAGACAGGCACCGCGGAAGGAAGAGGATCTAGATTGTTCGATACATTCGATAGTTTTTTCAGCAACGCTGGTTGTCGACAAGTTACGGTCCGCAGTTCCTAATGCATACTCGAAGATATATATAAGAAAATACCACGGGTATACCGGTTATCCTTGGCACTTATCTTCAACGCACTGCCAATCTCCCCCCCCTCCCCCAACTTCCTTTTCTCCAGCCGAACTGGACCAACGCTCTCACATCTGTGGTACACACCAACGCTCAAGCCTGTTATCAATGCTACAGATACTTACATGGCACGACAGCCTCCACATGCAGTGTGAGGCTGTGAGATCTTGGTCGTCAAGGCTTGCTGGACATGATTATTTTAAGGGAGGTTTGTGTTTTCATGTACTCCTACTGGCTACACAGCGTTCTGCAGTGGTGTTACAGGGAAAGAGCGGTTGAAGGGCAGCCACTGTTACTCCATTACTGTAGTGGAGTCAAAGCGCATTTTCAGCAAAGAGATGACTGACAACCAGGGTCAATTGGAAATAGGAGTAATACAATATCCAATCTTCGTCACGACCGAGTTCTGACTCTATTCTGTTGTATAACTAGATGTACTAGAACCTGGAGTGTGCGCAGCAGGGTCTATAGAATCAGTCATAGTCACTGATCGCACAGCCTTCGCTCTGTGTGACTCTCGTGTTCCTCTGATTATGTTATAAACGCGACTCTCTCCCACCTTGCTTTGAAACGGTCCCCATGACAGATCCGTATAGAGTGAACTGCCACTCCCTCGCCTTGTTGGCGAGGCTGATGTTCAGCCCGGGTACCTCACGCATCAGTGCAAGTAGAGTGGAACACAGAGTACACTTAATGTCCAGCAGATCTAGTTCGCATAAACCAGGATCCCGAGCGAAGCGTTATCCGGCATCGCCTCTCCGAGCGGCCGGTGAGGATGAGATCCTTGTGGCGATACCCCCGCCTCCCCAAAAAGGTAGGACCAGGATTTGTCCTACAGATTTCCCTGAGAGGGAAAGTTGTAGCATTTCTCTCGGGATTCAGAGATGTCGGTGAAAAGGCGGGTAAATTCATTTTGCTTTTTCGATCTTCCTCCCATCTATTTTTACTTCTTATTTTTGGCGTTTGTTTTTCTTTTTTCTTTTCTTTTTTTCTTCTTTTGACCCGCTCTCGGCCTCCGAATTCTTCATATCAGAACATGGCTGGGGCCCGAGTGTAGGAAGTGGATATGCCAGGCTGCCTGTTCCCTGTTCTAACTTCTATCATTAGCCATACTATCTTCCATCTACCTGATCGGCCAGCGCGCTTGAGAGCACTATCAACAAAGGTTCGCAGATGACCTGCATCACCAACTAAGCCAAGGACTTGTCAGTGGCCCACAAATGTGATATATAAGCTTACTACCATGCTAGGTCGAACAAGTCAACTTTGCCCGGGGACTGCAGTACTAATGCATATGATGTGTGCTTGGGCCCCACAGCCAAACCATGTGCCTATTGGACTTAGCGGCACATGCACCTTGGATAATCTAGTAGTTCTGTTTGGAAGAGCAACAAGGTGGAGCTCGGGAATGGAGCTCAAGCTCGAGCTCAGATGCAATATTACCTTCAATGGCAGATGGGAAAAGTTCACTACACAGTGCACAGGCCATGCAGCGGTAAACCTAAATGACTTCCTATCTCTCCACTTCACTCGCAATCCCATTCTGCATACTCCATTGTATGATATCCAAGGAAATTTATCATCATGAATCGCCCGAGGGAAGGGCCAATATCTGTCACACCGCATAATGGAAAGCCTATCCTACCTCGGTCGTGAACTACCTGATATCAGAAACAACCTGAGTTGCTGGAGTACGCTTCAATCACTGATGCATTCGTGTTCTGCGTATACTTTAACTTACTTGGAGACTAGTAAATGGCGCGACCGCTCCTTTGTCGGGCAACCTGACAGTGGTGAGCTGTGGTGTGGGGTGCCTTTGAGAGGTTCTGTTGCCGCCCTGTCCAAAGGCTAATGCATCCGCTTGAAAGTTTGAAGCTTTTACCGTACCATCCCACCGCTGCATGCCACATACGAGTGCACATTGAGCCTCGCTAAAGGCCGAGATTCAGACTGTACCAGCTAATGTGGATCTTGACATGGGCATCCGGGCATTCGGTTGGACTTGTCAGAACACTACGGTATGTATGCCTTCTGGTGTAATGGCAAGAGTCTACTGGCTCCGAGGGATATGATCCAACTGCATCTGACAACAATAGCGATGTGTTCAGTTCGCACCATAAACCCAGGCCGGCCCGTATCGGATGAAAGAGTGCATCTTTGGATGCGGTCCGTGCTCGGCGGACGACGGTGGCACAATGAACGTTTAGCCCCTAGATAAGTGAAAAATGTGGTTATGGAGATTACCGGTAAACACGGCCGATGGTCAGTGGATCAAGGTGATGTGTTGTTGATCATCGTTCATCCCAACGGTAGGTGGGCAGGGGCCCTGGTAGCGATCATCGGGAAGATCCCAGCCGCCAACTTAACCCATGGATTATGGAAGGGCTAAGAACAGGGACCATTTGCCTTCGAGATTCGACAAGCGGTCTGGGTGGTGGCTTTCCCCACTCCAGCTGCATGAAATGGTGAATTCTCATAAAGAGCCAATCAGAGATTGACAGGAGCAGATAAAGTCGCGCTAATCGGGAGTTAAGACCCTCATCAACCACGGCTACGGTGCTTGCCTAGTGCGTTATAGTACTAGCCGTATCTTTGAATGCCTGCCCTGTATTCATCGCTCATCACTGAGGCAGCAACTCCAGGGGTTCTTGTTCAGAATAACTAGCAACTTGGTATGTCTATTGATCCTTCGGTGAGGTCAGTATAGTGAAGAGCCTGCTACAATGTGGTGGGCATGCGCATGACTCCATACAAATTTTAATACCGCCTGGGCCTAGTAGTTTGCAACCCGCCCGAAGGCGTGGCTTGCCCATGCATATTACATGTCAATATCATTTGACAGTTGTCCCGACGCCACGAACTGGGCAGAACACTATAAGATTTTGAAGCAAGGGATCGTGGTCATCATCCAACAAGAGAGGGAGACGTCCTAAAAAGCCCCGACACGGGTTTACGACCGATCCGAATGGCAGCATACCCTTCAATGCTCTCCATCTATCTCGTGCGAGGAGAACAACCGGCTTATAAAGCGCTGACGAAACTCCATTTATGATATCCGAGCGGTATTCTAGAGTCTTACGTCAATGTATATCGTGTCTATGTCGCACAGTAGTTTTGGCCCAAACAACTCGAAACACGGAGGCGACCCTCATCAGGAATTAGTTTGCATAATTGTATAGACAAAGCTAGAGAGCTATAGGCTGTATTGACTATACCTTGATCTGTCGCCTCTTTTTTTTTCATTCACGAAGAAATCGCTTCTCTGATTCTTTCCAGGATTAGCACTATCAGATTCAGATAAGGTAGCAACCATTCCTTGAACGGTTCCCGGGGTGTCCCAGTCGCTTAGTCTCCTTGCATGAAGATCCCAGCTCGACAAGGCTGATATCATCCGCCGACATGGCGGATTTCGCGAAGAATAGGAAAACATTACTAACTGATATTAATATGAAAGACTTGGAAGCTCTCATTGTATCATGCTCAAAGCGCTCTAGAAAGCTACGAAGCAAGGGAAGCAAACGCAAAATGGCGCTATTAGTCAGGCCGTAGGTAGTCGGTAGGTAGCTAGATGCGCCCGTGTGTTGCTACGTAATATTTCCGAAATGTGTTATTTTTCTTCTACCGAGCATTGCTTTTTCCTTGGTCTGACCACAACGATTAACTTCCGGTAGCCGATTGCAGCGATAAGCGGCTCAGATTCTGACAGGGATCCACCGCATCGAGAATACCCGATGGGTTCTCCGACCTCTGTCCAAGACTGAGTTGTAGGTCTTCCAAGAAACCCTTCCCCTCTGGTTTTCTAGATTAACAGGCGCTGCAATGATGTGATCGCCCCTCAGAGAACGACCCAGCACTCAGGTCTTTCTCCCATGAGAATCATGGACTGACGTATCACAATGCAGATTGAAATGCAAAGACAACCACCAACGCCTACACGGCCATCCCGAACGTTCCGATAACAAGAGAGAGTTACACCATCATGGATGCTAGCCTTACACACGCGGCGAGGTGATAAATGCTCATAGCTTTGACCCGCTTTTTGCCGTGTCCAAAAAGGACGGCTAGAATAAGCCAAGCTCTACGAGGTGCTCGGAGCCAGGCCTTCAGCACTCCGTAATGCGCTCGCCACTCGCACCCAGACGCTGAGGCTTAGCGCATGCAAGGCTGGATGATCGACCTGGAATACGCGATAGTCAGGGTGGAAGACACAGGCTGTGGCTAGATTGTACGTGGGCAAGATAATGTTGCTGATAGGCCATTGCGTCAGCAGATATTGAAGTTTAAATATAGCACTGACTCAACACGAATGGTACGAGCGTGCATAAATTTCTTTTGCCTTCTCTTCGTTTTCAGACTGCCTCGTGGAACACGGGTGGCATAACGTATTGCTGAGGCCTAGTCTTGCAAGTACTCGCGAAGTACACCTGTTAGAAGAGAATGTCCCCACTGGAAGCGAACTAGGAAAACGAAGACGAGGGGGCGATGAGACCAAGTATTAGGCACCAGGGAGTAGAATAATATACGGGTATCCTGGCAAGCGTTTTGGCTACTCAGTACTGGGCCAATCTCTGCTTAGGGCGAGTCGACATGGTTACTAGTAGACATCCGCAATACATCCTCAGCATCGAGTGGCATGTGCTATCGAATATACTATCAGAATATGCGTTGTATCTTGCATTGGCATCGATGAGACAAAAAAAGAAAGAAGATCGGTATGGACCATGCATTCGACTGCTATCCCAACAAGAATCATGATAAGGAACGAAGCCCTGCGGCGACCACTATGTGATATATCAGGCTTTTGGCTTATCGAGTCTATCTTAGCAGGATCATCACTACCGGATTGCGCCAGTGGGAAGCGATCCCAGCCCCAGTGATGCCCCGCTGGCCCCACTACGCCGCCGTAAGTAGTAATAAGGTACTGGGTTGGCCGTATCCGTGGGACGGAGCCCGATACCTGGATACATACATACATCGTACATACAGAACACAGGGCACTCGCTTCGTGTCTCCCTCCAGCACCACCCTCCCACCACCCCCCCAGCTTACCTCAAAGCCAATGACCATCTACAGCTTCTCGTTTCGGATGGCAAAGCGATGTGACCCCAGTCATCACGGAGGGGCCGGTGGCTGGGCTCGAAAGGATGGCCTAAACCCCACCCCTCCAAGTCATGGCAGTGTTTCCATATGCCTGGATATCTGTCTAGTAGTACGCCGATGAGAGCTAGTTTCCAGCCTGGAGCAGCAGGACAGCAACAGGTTGGGAAAGATCACCATTTCTTTTTCCTCGATCAGGCGATGTTGCTCCCTCACTGACCTTCCTGTCTGCCTGTATATCATCGTTAACAATGCTTCCTCCCACCTATCCACTCTGATCTTCCTTCCTGCAGGATTTCGGACATATCCTCGGGCATATTGTTTTCTTTTTCCCTTATTTTCTTTCTATTCTTGCGTTGCCGCCACAGCAGCTGCATCTGCGGTGGGCTCCTCTTTTTTTCCTTCCCAGGTTCATCTGCCGCATTTTATTCGCTAACATTATCCATCCACAGCTTCCCAAGAACATAAAAAGGAAGCCAGGCTACAGTATCCTTGGGCACATTTCTCATCGACCACCCCCTCCCTGTGATACTGCTCCAGCTGGACACCTTCCTCGTCAATACTCGATAGCTTCCTGGGACATATGTCGAGTATATAGAACGAAAGGGAAGCGAGCGGTACATTTTTTCGTGGCCGTTGACGATGAAGTGGGGGACTGCAGGCTCGCTGCTTGCGTTCTTCGTATCGACAACATCAGCCTGGCCCTATGAAGCATCCCTGGTTGACTATAACCTCAATGTGAACAAAACTGCGACCAGCCCTTTCGACTACTCTCCGCCAACATGGCCGGGTCACAACTATACGGCCTCGCCAAAGAACTGGCGGTTCCCGTTCTATACGATCATGCTGGACCGCTGGGTGAATGGTGATCCTACCAACGATAATATCAACGGAACTCTCTTCGAACATGACCTCAATTCGAATCAGATGCGTCATGGGGGTGACGCAGTAGGTTTGGTCGACACGCTGGATTATCTACAAGGCATGGGCGTCAAGGTCTGAGTTCTCCTTACGGACCGCCCCGGGTCTCCTTCCAATATAGCATTGCACACTTTGCTAATCGCTCGATGTAGGGTATTTATCTCGCAGGTACTGTTCTGATGAACCAGCCTTGGGGTGCGGATGGCTACTCAATCTTGGACACCACTCTTCTCGATCAGCATTATGGTACTATTCAAACATGGAGGAACACGATAGATGAGATTCACAGCCGCGGGATGTATGTCATATTTGATAACACTGTTGCAACGTAAGTAAAACAGACTTCCCTTGGGTTAGTGTTGAGCACTTGCTGACACACACAATCTCATCAGCATGGGAGATTTGATTGGCTTCGAAGGTTACCTCAATGTGACAACCCCATTCTCAGTCAAGGAGTACAAGACCCTCTGGAAATCAAATCGTGAATATGTCGATTTTCGCCCCGGTAATAGCTACAACGAAACCTGTGACTACCCTCGTTTCTGGAACGAAACTGGCTATCCAGTGGACGACTACGTCAACAAGGAACTTGTTGGGTGTTACGACAGCGATTTCGACCAATACGGTGACATCGAAGCCTTCGGTGTCTTTCCGGACTGGCAGCGTGAGTTGACCAAATTCGCTTCAGTCCAAGATCGTCTGCGCGAGTGGCACCCCAGTGTCCGAGACAGAATCAAGCTCCATTCCTGCAACATCATCAAGGCCCTTGATATCGACGGCTTTCGCTACGATAAGGCCACGCAAGCCACCGTGGATGCTCTGGCAGACATATCCAACACTTATCGGGAATGCGCTCGCAGTGTCGGGAAGGAAAATTTCTTTATCCCAGGCGAGATTACCGGTGGAAATAATTTCGGTTCGGTTTTCCTTGGCCGTGGCAGACAGCCCAACCAATACCCGGCATCTGCGATGGATGCCATCAAAATGACGAACAAGTCTGACCAAAAGTACTTCTTGCGCGAAACGGAACTTGAAGCCATTGATGGTGCTGCCTTTCATTATTCGGTCTATCGCACCCTTACTCGCTTTTTGGGAATGAGTGGTAACCTGGCTGCGGGTTATGATACTCCATTGGATTGGGTGGACGCTTGGAATGTCATGATGCAAACCAACGATTTGATCAACGCGAATACCGGAAAATTCGACCCTAGACACATGTACGGAGTCACGAATCAGGATGTTTTCCGCTGGCCTGCCATTGAATGGGGTGTCGAGCGAAACCTCTTGGGAATCTTCATCACGACATTGCAAATGCCTGGCATCCCACTTCTGCTTTGGGGAGAAGAGCAAGGCTCCTACATTATCGACGCCACCGCGGATAACTACGTCTATGGCCGTCAAGCAATGTCTCCTGCTACAGCGTGGCATACCCATGGATGCTCTGCTATTGATGATACTCAATATTACGACTGGCCTGTCACCAAAGGTCGGGAGGGCTGTCATGACATTACCGTGACATACGACCACCGTGATCCAGCTCACCCCATCCGCAATATCATCAAGCATATGTACCAGATGCGGAAGAACTATCCCATCTTGAATGACGGGTATTCGCTACAGACCCTATCTAAGCAAACAACGGAGATTCTCTACCCAGGCTCATATGGCGTGGAAACCGAGACAGGAATGTGGTCCATCTTGAGAGACCGGGTCTCAAGTGTCCAGGACCTGGGCTCTGACGAGGACAACCAGTCCGTATGGTTGGTTTATCAGAATAACAACAAGACTATCGAGTACACGTTTGACTGCAAAAGCAACGCCAGTGCTTTGATCGCTCCCTTTCCCACAGGAACCACCGTCAAGAACTTGTTTTATCCCTTTGACGAGCATACATTGAAGGACAGCCCAAAGCGACTTCATCTGAACGGCTCCAAGGAGCTCAACGGATGCCTTGACAGTATCACACTGAAGGCCTTCGATTACAGAGCATATATTCCCAAGGCCCGATTTGTTGGCCCTTCACCCATGATCACCAAATTCACACCCGGCCATGATGTTCCCCTTCTTTCCTCGGTTGCGGTTGATGAAGCCGAGGACATTGATGTGAGCCTCGAATTCTCTACAAAGATGGACTGTGACTCTGTCACACAGTCTATTACACTTACGTCGCAAACCGAGACTGGTAGAACGCCTTCTATCGACAAAGGGAGTGTCAATTGCAAGAGCACGACGGCTTCCAATGACACGCAATACATTGGCCAAATCCCAAGCGCCTGGGCGTGGTCTGCAAAGCTGACTGGGGTGTACAATGGGGTCCACAAATTGACTGTCAAGAATGCCACCAGCTCCGATAAGAAGGACTCTACGCAGGCTGTGGACCACTTTCTGTTTCGCGTCGGTCAAAGTGACAACCCGATAGCGTTTACCACTGCCAACTACTCCACCAGCGTTCTGCACCAATACGACAATGGAACACTCTACGTTCAGCACAAGGCAGCTGGAGCCAACAAGTACCGTTACTCGACAAACTGGGGCACCACATTTTCGGGGTGGCTCAACTACACCGGCGGTAATGACACTATTGAGGAGTTGCCTTGGTCCGGAACAGAAAAGCAAAGGTGGAAGGGCAAACATGTGCGAGTCGAATACTGGAGCCAACTCACCGGCAGCAGCGACTATGTCCAAGAGGGTGATTATGACTGGGATGGCCCCACGAGACGCTTCCCACACTTTTTCTTCAATGGGCCTTATAACCAGTACGGGTTTGATGCTGGTTTGGACAATGTTGTGAAGCAAGACAGCGAAGGTTACTGGAACTTCAAGGTCGTGGCTGAGTACCCAGCACAGGGTCAATTCAACGTTTGGGGTATGGATCCAGATGGACAACCGGATGAGTCGTTTGTCTTCGGTGATGTGGACGGTGATGGAGTCTTGGATCGCATGCCCCCGTCGTCGCTTAGCAAACTGTCTGTCAACATCACCAAGATCCCCCCTTACCCATACCTTGTATGGAACGTTCACCTGGATGATGGGACCATGCGGCTTAATCTTGAGCCCACTGGGTCTCGAATTGTCCAACTAATTGTGTACATCCTCCTGTGGCTGGTACCAATAGTGATGGCTGCAGCTTGCGTCTACGCCTTCATGAAGTCGTTCTATCAAGTCAAGTTCAACCAGGTCGGAGTGGTCGAAAAGAAATCGTTTCTTTCAGGAATCTTCGGCAAGCGGGATCGAGATGGCCAATCCACGAACGCCCTGGTACGCCTGGCTAATCGGTCGGGATTCCTCCAGAGCACGTCTGCCTTTGGCGTAGGAGGATCACGAAAGAGGACAACCCTTATTGCAACCATGGAATATGACATCGAAGACTGGGGCATCAAGATCAAGATTGGTGGCTTGGGTGTTATGGCCCAGCTGATGGGGAAACACCTGGGACAGCAAAACCTCATTTGGGTTGTTCCATGTGTCGGTGGAGTGGACTATCCGGTTGATCAGCCTGCCGAATCGATGTATGTCACCGTCCTTGGCGACCAGTACGAAGTCAAGATTCAGTATCACGTTGTGAAGAACATCACTTATGTTCTACTCGACGCTCCGGTTTTCCGCCAACAATCAAAGGCCGAGCCTTACCCTGCTCGGATGGATGATCTGGACAGTGCAATCTACTACTCTGCGTGGAACCAGTGTATCGCTGAAGCGATCAGACGATTCCAAATTGATCTGTATCACATCAATGACTACCATGGGTCTATTGCTCCGCTATACCTCTTGCCACAAACGATTCCGGTCTGCCTTTCGCTTCACAATGCTGAGTTCCAGGGACTATGGCCCATGCGCACGCAGAAGGAGAGAGATGAGGTCTGCTCAGTCTTTAATCTCGACACTGGCACTGCAAGACGCTACGTCCAATTTGGTGAGGTCTTTAATATGCTTCACGCCGGAGCAAGCTACCTCCGTATTCATCAACAAGGGTTCGGGGCCGTTGGTGTTTCCAGGAAATACGGCAAACGCACATATGCACGTTATCCTATCTTCTGGGGTCTGAAGAAGGTAGGCAACTTGCCGAATCCCGATCCCTCTGATACCGGAGAATGGAACAAGGAGTTGCCAAAAGAGAGTGAGATACAGGTTGATCCGCTATACGAGGCTAGCAGAGCAGAGTTAAAACGGCAAGCACAAGAATGGGCCGGCTTGGAGCAAAATCCCAATGCAGACCTTTTGGTCTTTGTGGGCCGTTGGTCCATGCAAAAGGGCGTGGACCTTATTGCGGATGTGATGCCTGCTGTTTTGGAAGCACGTCCTAACGTCCAACTGATCTGTGTTGGTCCAGTCATTGACCTTTATGGTAAATTTGCTGCATTGAAACTGGATCGCATGATGAAAGTCTACCCAGGGCGTGTCTTCTCAAGGCCAGAATTCACGGCTCTCCCACCATACATTTTCTCTGGAGCCGAGTTTGCCTTGATTCCATCGCGTGATGAGCCGTTTGGGCTTGTTGCTGTCGAATTTGGCCGAAAGGGTGCCCTGGGTATTGGTGCACGTGTTGGTGGCCTTGGTCAAATGCCTGGCTGGTGGTATAACATCGAGTCCACAACGACGTCTCACCTTTTGCACCAGTTCAAACTTGCTATTGGAAGTGCCTTAAACTCCAAGCCTCAAGTTCGGGCGAAAATGCGCGCTCGGTCTGCCAAGCAGCGATTCCCCGTCGCTCAGTGGGTTGAGGACCTGGAAATCCTTCAGTCCACTGCAATGCGGATTCACAGCAAAGGGTTAGGAAAATCGAACAGCCAGCCGCTATCACCCTCAGGATACGACACCCCTAGTGGAATGATGACCCCTACAATTGCATCGCCGGGACACATCACTCCAAGTGGAGTACAGACGCCCCCCATCGCGCACTCTCGAAACGGAAGCTACTCAAATGTCCGCCTAAGCACATTGGGACCACAGCAACGGAACACCATTGTATACAGCCGACCTCCGAGTCCCGGCGCCAACGAAACCCCCAAATCGGGACTGGGCAGGCATCTATCACTTGGTGTGCGATCTGGGCCAGGCCACAACGTCCGTCGCGGCCGCCGCCGTGTGAGAAATAGCGTGGGTCATGAAGAGAGTGCCAACGCGTCGAACACTGAGGAGAGCAGCGATGACGACATCATGCACAGCGGCAACTCTGGTGAGGATGAGTATACACTTACTCCTGAACAAGCAGCGCAGCTAGACACCCAAAGACAACCCCCTGCTAGGGACTTCTTTAGCGGGAGACACTCAAGCCAGAGCTCTCTCCCGCCCAGATCTTTGCTCTCTCCCGCCTCCCCTGGAAGCCCCGAGCCCGAAGAGGCTTATGTGTCACCTGCAAGACCCTTTCCCAATGAACCTGGAAACCGTATGAGCAACGCCTCCGTGCTTTCGGTCGACTCAATCATTGGCGAGAAGAAAGATTTCAAGTTACAAAAAGTGGACCCCTTCTTCACGGACAGCACCGGTGAATACTACAGGGTTTTTGAGAAGAAATTGGAGAATTTGAACGGCCACAACTCCGAATCCCAGCTCTGTATTGAGGAGTACCTAGTCAAGAGTGAGAAGAGGTGGTTTGGTAAATTCCGGGATGCCAGACTTGGCCGCAACCAGTCGCCTGCTTCTTCGATCTTCCACGGTAAGCTCGAAAACAGTTCACCCATGGGCTCGGATTCCAATGTCGATATGGGTTCGCGGGAAAGTGGAAGTGACGAACACCGAGAGAAAGATGAGTTTCTTCTGGGTAACGACTATGTTCCACCCACTGGGCTCAGAAAATGGATGCAGATCCGAATCGGCGATTGGCCAGTGTATTCATTCTTCCTGGGCCTTGGACAGATCATAGCGGCCAATTCCTACCAGATCACTCTCCTGACAGGCGAAGTGGGTGAAACGGCGACCAAACTCTATGGAATCGCGGCTGTGTACCTGGTCGCTTCCATCGTATGGTGGTTCTTCTTCCGTTTCTTCAAGTCGGTGTTCGTCCTTTCACTTCCTTGGCTCTTATACGGTCTGTCGTTCGTTATCATCGGCGTTGCTCACTTTGAAGGCGACACTTTCGCTCGCGGCTGGATTCAAAATGTTGGTGCAGGTGTGTACGCTGCAGCATCTGCCAGTGGATCTCTGTTCTTCGCCCTCAACTTTGGCGACGAGGGCGGAGCTCCTGTCAAACAGTGGGTGTTCCGCGCCTGTATCATTCAGGGTAGTCAACAGGCCTACGTTATTGGGTTATGGTACTGGGGCACAAGCATCTCCCAGGCGGTCCAAAATGGAGACACCAATGTTCAGGGGTATATCACCGAAACGTGGAAAATGACGTGAGTTCCCTTCTGCCGGTATTTTTGGTTCCTTACTAACACGTTACAGGGCTATTTGTCTGCCCATTGCAGCCTTCCTTTGGGTCATCGGCCTCTTGATCTTCTTCGGTCTGCCAAGCTACTATCACCAGACACCCGGAAAGGTCCCTTCATTCTACAAGTCGGTGTTCCGCCGCAAGATCATCCTCTGGAACTTTGTGGTTGTCATTTTGCAAAACTTCTTCTTGAGTGCACCATATGGGCGGAACTGGAGCTGTAAGTATCCTTACAATTTGCTTCAGTCTTTCAATTCTAACAACCATCTGCAGTCCTCTGGAACTCGGCACATGCAAAAGGCTGGGAAGTTGGAATCCTCTGTATCGTCTTTTTCGGCTTCGTTTGGGCCGGTTGGTTGGGCTTGTTTGGATACCTCTCCAAGCGCCATAGTTGGATTCTCCCCGTCTTCGCCTGTGGTTTGGGTGCCCCCCGATGGGCCCAAATATGGTGGGGTGTCTCAGGCATAGGGCTCTACCTCCCCTGGGCAGGTGGCTATACCTCGGGTGCCCTTGCATCTCGAAGCTTATGGCTGTGGCTCGGAGTCCTGGACTCCCTGCAGGGCGTCGGGTTTGGTATGATCCTACTCCAGACTTTGACTAGGATGCATATTTGCTTCACGCTACTAGCATCACAAGTGCTGGGTTCGATTGCAACGATATGTGCAAGAGCATTCGGGCCGAACAAGATTGGACCCGGACCCGTGTCCCCGGATATCTCGGTAGGACTAGACGGCCTGGCGAATGCCTGGTTCTGGCTTGCCCTCTTTTTCCAACTACTGATTTGGTATGTTTGTCCACTCACTTCTTTTATCGATATAGCAAGGATCGACTAACATGTTCTAGTGCTGGATTCCTGATGTTCTTCCGGAAAGAACAACTCACAAAGCCTTGATCCGACTCCATTCTCGCTACTTAGCTGGACTATTGAAGGCTGGGTCTATCTTACGATAATTCAAGACTGAAAGAACCAAGACGGGGGACGAACGGTTTCAACACACCTACACTCACATATGCGCGCCTTGTATATTACCATCCATCCCTCTCCCTCATCGGCACGACTGGTTGCATCGCATTGCATCATATCACATTCACGTATATATGCCTGCGTGATTTTATCGTTCTTTCTATTTTTTGGCTACGAAGTCTCTGCATTCTTTAACGAACCGGATGTGTTTACGCTCGTTTGATACCACGCCTGCAAATTTGGGTACGCGTTATGGGATATTGATTGATAGCTGCTATGAGTCTGATCGCATGGGAGGATGCCCTGCTTGTTGTTGATTGATGATGCGTTCTATAATATATTTCAGGGGTTCTTTATCTGTTGTTTTTGGGTTTCACTGTTGGTTGATATGTTTTTGATGTTCTTTGATTCGAGTTGATTTCGTTCCTGTTGGATGCTATGGCACGCACGGGTGAGGGTAATATATCAGGCATACATAATAATCCTAAATAATAATTGGATTAGCACATTATTTTGGTTTATAGCATTATAAGTGCAGGGAAATGATTGGGATTAAAGCAAGTCACACTTCCCGATTCCTACTTGTTCAGGCCGAGTACGCATGCAACTTGGACAGTGGCATCCTCTCGACCAGAACCGACTACTAGACCCCAGCACCATGATAAGGTGCGAGCTCATTGCTGGGGACCGGTCATCAGCTCGACCTGGTATATCGAATTAACTTTAGATAAGAACCTCTTACTTAGATGATATATGATCGGTTTCCTGTATAACCCGAGAGTAATATCACCACCGGTTATCAGTCGACCTGGTATTTATCATATTGAATAACGGATATGAGTTTCTTGATGGTGTTTATTTATCCTGCTCGGTTTCTTGTACAACCTGAGTGGCAGATTCCGGTTTTTGTTTGAACTGGTTTATTTTGTGGAGATAAGTAGGGACTTAAGGGTGTTGAGATACTGTAAGTAGGTGTAATCTGGGCCGATGGCTTCAATCATGTTCTTTGAGCGGTTGGGCTGCGTCGGTTCGTCGTTGTCGTATTCAGTGGAGCTGGTGGATGGTAAAGTATATCCTGGGATATCATTAGGAATAGGTTAGGAAATGGATTAGACTCCTCTGTCTGTCTGTTTTATGAAAGATAGCGAGCCTCATTAAAGGAAGGGCGGGTACTTACCGATACTTCATAACTTTTCTGTTCGGATCGGAGTTGGGTATGTCTTGATCCACATGGGGTATATCAACTTCTAGGCTGCAAGAGTAAGGAATCTCTCTTGTATTCCACCATGGCTTCAATCTTTGTGTTGCAGCTGCTCATCGAGATCGCGATGGACGTTCTTGTCTGAAGCGAAGTGAAGTGAAGTGAAGTGAAGTGAAGTGAAGTCTGCAACCGAATAATCTCCCTTGCTTGTACACCATGTCAGATGGCAGATTTGATCTAATCTTCCAAGTATCTTTAGTAAAGTCTGTTTGATCATGAGTGATCTCTACCTGTTGTGGAAATTTCCTTTCGACAAGTATTCCCCACATTAACGAGGCGAAGTTCCACGCTGGTCTCATCATACTTGGTCAGTGTCAGTTTGTTCCTCGAATGTAGTGTATCAGCTCTTGAAGTACTTCCCATTGATAGTTGAATCCAGACTGAGTCCCTGGGACTGGTCTGCGTTCACTGCACTTAGGCAGTTTTAGAATTTCCCAGAGGGTAGGTTGTCAGATCCTGCTGTCTGGGGATGTGCACGAGAGAGGGGGGGGGGGGGGGGGGGGCAGCGTTCGATAGTCGGATGTGAGATGATGAGGGGAGTTTCAAGGAAAAGAGATTGATGTTAGTAGAAGGACTTGCTGATAGCTGAGGTGAATAGGAATGGTTGAGCGAGGTTGTCGAGGTTTAGTTTCGACGGGGAGGTGTTGCAGAGGGTTTGCTCTGCTTGGGGCTTTTGCAGCGGCTGCTGGAGAAAGGGAGGGTTTATTCTGGCGAATCCCTTCATCCTTTATACGTACTACTAGTAGCACTAATAGGAATGTGGATATTGGATGTGGATTGTATGAAGCCAATTATGAATGTGAGTATGAATTGGATTTGAAGGTAACGTGGAATAAGAAACAATTGTTTGTAACTCTTGATTAAGTACTGCAAAGTGACCTGTAGCCATCAAGTTATGAAATACTTCTTTTCACCATCCTCGTCTTCTATTAGCCTATTCGTGGTATTGTGCTCCCCTGTCCCATTCCAATGCAATAAGTCATACCATAGTCCAGTCATTCCATTCCCCCAAAACGAAGTGATATATAACCGAAATCAAGTAAGCAAAATAAACACGTCCCAGCAAACCGGCTGCATTATCGTGTCATATCAACAAAGTTCAAAGGCATATGCAACACCCATCTACCACTCCAAAGGCTCCGTCTTAACATCACCCCGGTTCGTCTTGGGCACAGGTGCTGCCTGAACCATGGTCGCGCCACTGCGGTTGCCACGCTTCAGGTACCCGCTACCGTCGAGCCAGGGGGTCTCCAGGGTGCGCTTGGTCTCAAAGGTACGAATCTTGTCCTCCATCTGGAGAGTCAGACCAATGTCATCGAGACCGTTGATCAGGCAGTGCTTGCGGAAGCCGTCGACGTCGAACGAAGCCAGCTTGGCGCCCTGCGCATCCTTGATCTCCTGGTTGACGAGATCGATCTCGACCTCGCGGCCGGCGTGGGCCTCGGCGGCGATCTTCTGCAAAGCAGCCTCGTCGGAGATCACGACGGGGAGCATGCCGTTCTTGAAGGTGTTGTTGAAGAAGATATCGGCGAATGAGGGAGCAATGATGCACTTGATTCCGAAGTCCAGGAGAGCCCAGGGCGCGTGCTCACGGGAACTACCGCAGCCGAAGTTTGGGCCAGTAACCACAAGGATCTTGGAGTTGCGGTAAACACCCTGGTTGAGGATGAAGTCGGGCGCTTCGGCACCGTCCTTGTAGCGGAGCTCGTAGAAGAGAGCGCTGCCGAGGCCGGTACGCTTGATGGTCTTCAGGAATTGCTTGGGAATGATGGCATCAGTGTCGACGTTGGAGCGGTCCATGGGGGCAGCAATGCCCTTGAGGGTCGTGAACTTGGGAAGGCCGGCGCTGGAGCCGCCAGCGGAGGAGTTGGTGTGGGGCTCGTTGTCGGCGGGGAGGTCCATGATCCGCTCGAGCTCGTCTTCGGTCTCGGGCTCCTCGTATGTATGCTGGACGTCGACCTTGGGCTGGACCTTGCCCAGGACCGGGCTAGCCACGACGTGCTCCCGGACATCGGCGAGCTTGCCGACGATGGCGGCGGCGGCGGCCATAGCGGGGGACATCAGGTGGGTACGACCGCCGGCACCTTGGCGACCCTCGAAGTTGCGGTTGGAGGTACTGGCGCAGCGCTCCTGCGGGGAGAGAATATCGGGGTTCATACCGAGACACATGGAGCAGCCAGCCTCTCTCCATTCGAATCCGGAATCGGTGAAGATCTTGTCGAGACCTTCAGACTCGGCCTGCTGCTTGACCAGACCGGAACCGGGAACGATCATGGCACGCTTGATGTTGGAGGCAATCTTCTTGCCTCGGACGACCTTGGCGGCGGCGCGGAGATCCTCGATACGGGCGTTGGTGCAGGAACCGATGAAGACCTTGTCAACCTGGATGTCCTTCATGGGGGTACCGGCAGTCAGACCCATGTACTCCAGGGCGCGCTTGCAGGCGAGCTTGCGGTTCTCGTCCTGGAAGTCATCGGGGCCGGGAACAACGCCGTTGATGGGGATGACGTCCTGGGGGGAGGTACCCCATGAGATAGTGGGGATGATGTCCTTGCCGTCGAGCACGACGGTAGTATCATAAACGGCATCTTCGTCGGAGGCCAGGCTGGACCAGTAGTTGACGGCCTTCTTCCACTCGGCGCTGTCGACCTTAGGGGCCAGAGGACGACCCTTGAGGTACTCAAAGGTGATCTCGTCGGGGGCGATCATACCGGCACGGGCACCGGCCTCGATAGACATGTTACACATGGACATACGGGCCTCCATGCTCAGGCCGCGGATGACGGAACCGCAGAACTCGATGACGGCACCGGTACCTCCGGCAGTACCAATGACACCAATGATGTGGAGAACGACATCCTTACTGGTGACACCGGCGGGCAGCTCACCGTCGACCTGGATGCGCATGTTCTTGCTGCGACGGGTGATGAGAGTCTGGGTGGCGAGGACGTGCTCGACCTCGCTGGTACCGATACCGAAAGCAAGGGAACCAAAAGCACCGTGTGTGGAGGTGTGACTGTCACCGCAAACGACGGTGGTACCGGGGAGAGTGAAACCCTGCTCGGGGCCGATAATGTGGACGATACCCTGGCGCTTGTCGCCCATGCCAAAGTATGTGAGACCGAAATCCTTCACATTCTCCTCGAGGGTGCTACATTGCAGACGCGAGTCGTTCTCTTCGATGAACTCGTCGACGTTCTTGAAGTTTTTCCGGGAGGAGGTGGGGATGTTCTGCCATTGAGTCAGTGCCTATATCATTCAAGGGAAAAGGAAAGAAAAGGACATACGTGGTCAACGGTCACCAGAGTACAGTCCGGCCGGCGGACTTTACGACCAGCATTCTTGAGTCCCTCGAAGGCCTGGGGGGATGTGACTTCGTGGACAAGGTGTCTGTCGATGTAGATCAAGAGAGTGCCATCTTCCTGCTCGTTGACGATGTGGTGGTCCAGGACCTTGTCATACAAGGTCTTGGGCTTCCTATCGGCGCCGGGCATGAGGGGCGAAGTATGAAAGAACAACGGGGGAGTAGAATATGGGGAGAGATCTGGGGGGTGAAGAGGGGAAGATGGAGGAAACCCAGGCACGGGGAAGGTCAATGAAGGTCTGATAGAATGATAATGAATGCGAAGCCTGGACTGGGGAGAAGGCGTGGTGGTTTTAACTGGGCGTCGACCGCGATGTCGCAGAGCGGCTGTCGAGGGGCAGCGCCGGTGTCGGTGGTCAGCGCCCAATGGGTGGGTGGCGATTGGCCGCCGGGGAAAACTCTGGGGGCCGATACCGGCCAGGGTGGCGCTTAGACGCGGCAACCGACGCTTCCCTGACTAACCGGTCCGGAATGATTGGCACTCGCGGATAATTGTTGCATTAGCAGTCCACTAGGCTCACTAGCAGGCTAGTCAGGATCTACAGGAATAGAACAGCTGTTCTTGTGACTGCAAAAGTCCCTCGAATAATGAGTCAAGTCCTCGTTCCTTCCAGTCGGTCAGGCTGCATCGGCGCATTGACCGCCAAAGTCCGGGCGGATCCCCCGGAGAACCTTGGGTGTTCCGGTCCGATAGAGTTGTTGGGGAACCTAATCCACTTGGAATGCGCTCCCTACTGGCTACTAGTGGAAAGGCCGCTAGCAATGTTCTCTACCCTAACCGGCAGCGGATCTTTAGCTGACGTCCCAATCTACGCTTCCCTGTTCAACTTCCCATCACTGTCCGGGCATTTCGGAGCCCAAGGAACAGGTCAAGAAACCGTTGTACCCGCAACAAAAAACCTGGGGAATCAGACGGCCACTCCTCACTCTACGCCAGATGCAGGTGCCTTTATCATCCATTAACTGGGCACGGCCCAATTCCTCGCTGGCTTGTTTTTGTCCATCGCGAAAATCCGAAACCGGGAGGAGTATCATCAGCGGATTGAAAGCTGTATACGATACCTGCGACATTGTAGTCGCTATCAACAAGAATGTATCCTCTTTGTCATCCTAATGCCGTAGATAGAACTGCTCGTTATTGTAGTCGTAGTGCGAAAGGTAGCAGTTCCTAGATAACGAAGTAGGTTCATCAGATTGAATAGGAACGCCTGAATCCCAATATGTTTGCCTGTTGACTCGAAACGCGTTTTCCCTGCTCCGCAAGGACAACAGTAACAGCGATTTTCGAAGCAAAAATTCCAAGAGTGTGTAACCCACACTAACGGGTTTCACCTCCGATATTGTAATCGAGTAGCCTCTGCACGATGACATTTGTTTCTCCGGGTATAGAAGCGTGTTAAATTCACTGCAAATTGAGGTTCACCAGTGGGAAAGTAGTCTTAGGTTTTCGGATGCGTGCCAGCCATCTGATTCCAGTCGTCGAAGGGGATGTCGATATGGTATTCCATATTATCCATGACCGAGGAATGCGTCGCGTGATTGTATTTTGGAGGTTGCGCGACATGACAAGGGTGGCATGGCGCAAAAGGCCAGTCCGTGGGGGTGCTGATGCGTCAGCCTTGCTTAGAAGGACTATGATTCCGTTTCACAAGCTATTCATGCTAAGAAGTCAGTAATTCATCAGTGCCTTCTCGTCAGGATGCCTCTCGAGTACTCAGCTGATGTGAAGGTGAGAGAAGTACTCATTAGGTATGTGACCCTACCTGCGGTTTCCACGGTGAATGATGGTGGCGCATTTCTGACCTGTCTAATGCCTCAGTACTTTTGTTGTTCCCGGGATTGGGCAATCTCCGATCACACCGCGCGGCGTTAGATGTCGTGAGATAAAGAGCCGTGGCCATTCAAAAGTACGGCATAAACCTTTAAAAATATTTGATTGTCTTTTATCTAGCAGGTTGATAAATATGATTGAAAATGTCAGAAGGGTATGTTGGAGGCATCCCTCCTGTTGTTGTTGTCAGAGTCAGCCGGGAAAGCCTCTCCTAATCTTGGAAGGGGATGGCGTGTCCAGGTAGGTACGGAGCACCGATCAACGGTCTAGACGCTACCAGCAAAAGGATTGATAGGCTGTGACGTCCGGTCGATCAAGTAGAAGCGGACAGGACGTCCACAAATAGTTCAGCTGCCCGAGCCTCTTATCGGCTATCCTGATGTGTATTGCCTTGTATTATCAGGAGATACGCTGCTGTGCTATCAAATCTTGTATGATAGGGGCTCGGAGGCTGTCGTGATCCCTGCAGTATTCCGTAGTCCTGTAGCTTTTGTGGAGGCTTAGATGGCCTTTCTTTGTCTGCGGCTGCCCGGGTGGCGCCTAACTTTCCAGAGCTTGAAAATCTTCTGTTGGTACTATACCTTATCTAGTAAGTCCGTAGACAAAGAAAGAGAGGAGGTTTGATTTGCCTATATTCTAATACCTCAAGTGTAAATTTGCAGTTGTGTTGTTCTGTTTTGTTAAATCTGATAACCTTGAAAACACTAGGGCCCGAGTTAGTCCTACAAAATTCGACAACCAGCTTGCTGTGTATGAAGCGCTTGCTAGTGACAAGGGTCAATAATAAAGTTTGCTATAAGTGAATTTCACCGAGTTGTTTCTATGGCATGAAAGGATTTGTAAGATTTCCTGAAAGTGTATCTTTATGGTCGCTGGCCAAAATAGTATATATCACCTGCTTAGACGGCGTTTTTGACTTTGACTAGAATTCCCGGGGAATCGCGAGCCTGCACTCCCAGGAGGTAATCCCGGCTCCAATCGATGTCGCGCTCTCTTTGCACCTGGGACACATCAAAGTCGAACTGCCGGAATACTACCGCGAGGATCAAGTAAAGCTCTGCGCGGGCCAGATTGATACCGAGACAGGCGCGGGATCCCCGACTAAAGGGAACAAGATACCGCTCCAAGCGTTTGCCATCCGCCAACCACCGTTCCGGTTGAAAGAGATGCGGTGCTGGATAAATATTCTCATTCTGGTGAATAAGAACTCCAGTCATCCCCACCGTTGTACCGGCTGGGATCACGTACCCATGACAATATATGGCCTTATCGGGAAATTGTCGAAGGATACGGTGAGTCACAGGTCCACAGAGACGGAGTCCTTCTTGGACTACGGCAGTTAAGTAAGGCAGTCGTTCCAGTTCCGCCAGCGATGGAAGGTGAGATGGATCTGGAATGACGGCTCGGAGCTCATTATATAGGCGCTGACGCACTACCGGGTTGACAGCAACATGATAAGCAGTTCCACGAAGCACATACGCCCTGCGACAAGGATAGTCAACCACGGATCGATATCCTGGGAGCTAGAGGCTTATCAGCGTCACTTACGTTGTGCCTGACCCAGCAGTAATTAAGCTGAAAGCTTCATCTCGAAGTCTGTCGCGTTTCAACTCATTGGCTGGCAGCCTGCTTTCGAGAAGCTCATGGAATACGGTCCTATGATAAACCTTCTCGTATGATTTGTCATGCCCATGGCGGATATCTTCGACTTGTCGTGAAAGATCCTCCTAATTTTCAGCATTTCCCCCCAACGATCTTGGGGCGCTTACCAATCGGAAGGCGAGAACATTTGCCATTGTGGGTGACAGTATCTTCTTGATATTATCCTGAATGGTGTAAGACCGCAAGCCAGCCAGATGATGTGTGCAGGAAATACCGGCAGGGAATATGTGAGACGCATTATCCAAGGCATATGGGTATTCTACCAGCTTGTTAGACACGTTACTCTGGTTCTTCGACTGTCACCTACCCAGAGGCTGACTGCTATAAACCCATCCACATCATCGAAGCCTTTGCGACCAAAATCAGACTTGAGGAAATTCTCAGGCTCCCTCGCAAAACAGTAGTCCTTAATTATGTCCAATGTAACTGCAGCAAACATGTATTTCATATTCAGCATCTCTCCATCCCTGCTGACCTCTTTCAGACGTTCACATAGCATGTCAATGGGCCGCCTGATGACCGGGACCAAATCAACAACAGATCTTTTGGAGAAGAACGGGTTGACAGCACTTCTTCGAATGCGATGTAGTTCGTGAGATTGAGTCGCGAGGGTCTGAATCGGCTTTGTTAGTCAATTAATCAAACGGTGGTGAATCTAGCGTACGGAGGAGTAAGGTCCAAATGCTTCAGCTGTTCGGCGTGGCTTTACAGCACGGCCATTTTTCTTACTGTACAACTCGTCGAAAAAATCGGGGTCATCAATGTGGACTTCATCGGGATTAATCCTGATAATAGGGCCTATGTGGGAACTCATAATTAAACGGTCTTCTGGGTTCGAATTCGGTATTTGTGAGGAGCGAACCATATTTCTTATGAAGATATTTCAGCTTGAAGGTGAATTGGCCAGGAAGGTAAAGATCATAGTACCACTCATAGAGATATGTCACCTTGGCAAGCCATGGACCTGGGAGGTGCACGAGGGGATGGAAACAAAGCCGGTAGACAAGAAGAGAGATAATATAAACAAGGTAGAATGCTACCGAGGTTGTCACAATGAGCCATAATTCGAGCATGATTGTTAGAGGTATGAGTGACTGAATGCTAAGTGAGGACGGTAAAAGGATGGCGCATGAGAAGAATAAGGACTAGGCATTCGATTTATGTTTGATCAGGAAGAGGACCAGTTAAATGGGTATTTATCACATCTCTGTATACAAACTGTACCGTGTGTGTAACGCACATAGACCAATAATACTCCGTGCAAAGAGCCCCGTGGTCAATTTCACTTATTACTGAAGAAATTAGCAGTACCCCATATCATACGTATTTAGATCTCCTAGGTGAGTGACAACGGACCAAGGCTATATCACACAAGCTTCAATTACTGTAGGCCAAAAGTATTACATAAAGTGTGTTCCTATGCCTGACCGGCACTTACATTGATATGCTTCTACAATACGAGTGGTTGAAAAGAAAGGTAACATTACGGCCGATTACAGAAATTGCCATGGGTTTGAAAGACCTATGAGTACAAATTATCTCTTCTATTGAATATAAGCCCCAATCATTTCATATTCCAAGCTTTCCCTGGAGCTCCAAAAGCTGCTACAGGCTGGACCGATCCTCTCGATGAAAAGGGGGCACTTTAAAGCCGAGAGTCTTCTTCCACATGAGCTCCCGTAACTCGACCACACTGAAAGGTACTAATCGGTCTATGTCCTTTGGCTCTACAACCAGGCCCTTTGCCCGAACATAACTGGCGCTTGAAGCGGGCTTTTCACCCCGAGAAAATAGGAGGATAGCCTGCACCCAGTCTTCCATGATCTTCTTTGTCTGCGGTGCATGGCGAAAGAAAAAGAAGAACGTGTGCGGCATGTTCTCGTACTCCTGATGGGTGACTGATACTCCCTGAGAATGAGCCACCTGCGCGATCAACAATGCTGAATCAACGGTTTACTCCTGGCCAGACGCCATCCAGATGGGGCATGACCCCGACCAGTCCTCTGACGCCGCAGGGCTGACCAGTGGGTGAGCTAGCATGCCGGCTTCGCAGTACAGATCCGCGCGCGGAGGTTGAGTAGGCCAGATCGAACAAGTAGGAAATCCAGGCTGGAGGAATGGCAGTTTCTCGACGGGAACGGGGAATAAATCGGTCTGCATGTTTCGCTCGTAGGAGGGGAGCGAATTGGTAAGTTCAGTTATAGGGCTAACCAATGTCATCCCCGCAGGAACGTTTGGTTCGATGGTCCGCCCATGGAAGACAATCGACTTTCCCTGACGCCTAAGTCGAAGCAGGATCTGTAATAGGCCCAGGGCAAGGCACGTACCCGAGCTATCGCCTGCCACCACAATCGATGATGGAGGGATAGCCTCATGGTGGGACCCGGGAGGAGGTGCCAGTAGGGTTAGGTAGGCCTGGAATACGTCAAGCAGGGCAGCAGGAAAAGGGTTCTGCGGCGCCAGACGCTGATGCACCATAAGGACCTTGGATCCTGTCGCTTTAGCTAAGAAACCGGCGGTTTTATGGTAGCTGGATGGGGTGTTGAGGACAAAGGTGCCACCGTAGATGTAAAGGATTGCCAATGGCCTTTTCGTCTCCGCGTTGAGCTTCTGAAACGTTTCTCTCTCGGGGAGCGAAGGCTGGGGCGCATCTATTCCAACGTTATCACGACTTCCGACCCACTCGAGCTTGAGCGTTTGGGAGTCCGGATGGTCGTAGCTAACATTTTTGTCGTTCAGCTCGTCAATCAGAGCTAGAAGAAGGTCCCGCGAGGTATCGTCGATGGGCTTGGGAACAGCGAATTTCGCAACCCAGATAGGACCTTTCAGTGGATGATCCTTGAGCGTTGACGCTTGGGAAGCCGAGATCGGGGTGGTTTCGGCATATTTAAGATAATCGGCTCGGAGCTTCTGTGCTGCAGCACGAAGATGGGCGGGGTTCTCGAAATCCATGATAAAGGGGCAGGTAAGCGTCTCAGGCTGGGTAGTGGACAATCAGAAGCAAGCACCAGGGGAGGAAATAAAGATGGGAGGAAGAAGATGGGCTACTTTAGTGTCAACGCCAAACAAAGCAAGTCATGTGAACTGGTCTGACTGGTATCGATACGAGAGGAATTTATCAAAATTTCCACTTCTATACGATTCCGCATGATACCTGAGGCTTTGGGGAAGCCCTGAGTAAGATCACTGGGCAGGCTGCCCGGGGTCCATACCTTAGGCAGATAGTAGTACTAGTATGGATCTACTGAGTATTGGTCATTGGTGGAATCAAGTGGGGCTCAGCCTTGTCGCTACTACGGAGTACTTGGATGGCGAACAAAGGAATCCGGTGGACTCTGTACTACTGAGACAATCGCAATCCCCTGATTCCCAGATGCAATATCGATCGATTATCAGCCAATGACTCCGTATCCTTGATGTTGGAAGAGACAAATATACTAAGCATCTGTCACTGACCACACAGCATTGGTGTCACGTCAGTTGCTAAAAACGGGAGATGATCGGCAGTCATTCAGTCCTTTGTTCCTATTCTAGTGAGACAATCAGCACCCATCCTGCGACCAAAACAACGGCTTTGATCGGCTGTTTCCAACAGAACCTGGACAAAACAGTAGCGAAGTTACTCCTTTTGCTTAGAATTCATGACAAGTAGCTGATTGGTGGCAGGATCCCAACCCATCAGCAGGAGAGCAGCCTCTACTAGCCCTTCGCTAAGGCGCAACGGAGCACATCACTGTGCAATATCCTTGCAATGCGGAATATTCAGCCACCAACGAAACTTTTGGGGGGACTCCGGGCGAGAGGTGAGCTCAGAACGTTGTTACAATCTACTCTGTAGATCCTAACAAACAACTATCTCGCTTGGCGTTTGCTGATTGGTAGGGCGTCCACGATGGGTTCTATGCCATCCTAGTCAGTGCTCATAATTAGGCACCGGGAGCTGAAATTGAGGAGAAACAAGAAATGCTTTCTTGTGTAATGTTGCTTACCCCTGGCAGCATCAGGCGGTCTACAATATAGAAGCTCGATCCTGATGGCCTGGCACTACCATCCCCCCTCCATCTGAACGCTATCAACACAGAAACAATGGCGCCGTGCGGGAAGACCTCCAAGGAGATAGCCATTAAGACAGATATTGTCGGGCTACCACCAGTAGAAAGAGACACAACTACCGCTAGTCATGACTGCGATGCTCTGTCTGGATGGCGCTTGAGGCTTCTCACCATCGGGTGCGTAAAGGAGATCCGGAATTTTGCCCTGACTGACCTCTATACTAAGGCTTTGTCTATGTTGTTTCCTCTCGGCGCTTGATGCTATCATCGTCAGCACATCCCTTACCGCCATTGCAAAGGACTTGCAGAATTTCGAGAAAAGCAGCTTGGTGGTATCGAGCTACTTGACTTGCTACTTCAGTAGGTCTCGCACTGCACGTTGAATAATCATCTCCTCTAACGTTTGGTAGGCTTTATGATCATATGGGCCAAAGTGAGTGATATGATTGGGCGAAAACCAATGCTCGTTACTGCTGTGATTTTCTTTCTGGCTTTTTCTGGGGGCTGCGGTGGAGCCAAAACGATGCTGCAATTGTAGGTCGTTCTCAGGCTTCTGATTCTGGCCACTGACCATGACTGCAGAATTATCCTTCGTGCCTTTCAGGGTATCGGCGGCGCTGGAATCTTCAGCATGGTGCCCATTGTTGCGGCGGAAATGGTCACCCCGGACCGTTATGCGCTTTATAACTCCCTCATATCCTTGGCAATTGCAGTCAGCTTTTTGCTTAGACCGTTAATTGGGGGCGCAATCTCGGACAACACAACCTGGCGCTGGATTTTCTATATTAATCTCCCGGTTGGTGCCATTGGTGTCATTCTAATTTGTCTTACTATGCCAGCTGCATTCCCCGATATGTCAAATCCAACGTCCCTCTGAGGCGCTCCAAGGTCTGTCAATCTTTGCGACAAAGTCGACTATCCGGGGTTTTTTATCCTCCTTGTGGCTTGTATACTCCTAATTGTGGCCATCGAAGAAGCAGGAGTCTCGTTCGCGTGGGACTCCGCCCTCGTGATCGTGTTCCTAGTTCTCTCGGTTGTTCTTTTCTGTGCTTTTTTGGGTTGGGAGTGGCATTTACAGCAGAGCAAATCCACCAGAGAGTCCGTATTTCCGTGGGAGTTTGTCAAAAACCGAGTCCTAATGGGGCTATGCTTGTAAGCCTCCTGCATGCGTCCCTTGTTATCTGAAGCTGTGTCCTAATGAGAGTGTAGAACTGCCCTACTATCAGGCGTGCCTTTCATGACGCTGATCTTGGAGCTGCCAGGACGGTTTCAAACCTTGAACAGCAACTCAGGACTAGATGCAGGCAGCCGCATCTTGCCCCTCACTTTGACTATTGCTTTTGGTTCGGGCTTGACCGGCGTATTGACAGCCCGTGGCCGAGTGCCACCCTTCCTGGTGTTTTTGGCCGCCGCTGCCCTGCAGGTATTAGGTGTCGGGCTGCTGTACTCAGTCCACCCAAGCACGGCCCTACCTGCGAGGCTGTATGGCTATCAGATCTTGTCTGGACTGGGAGTCGGCTTGAGCTTGACTACCGCGCTGATGGTAATGCCATCGATAGTCGAGAAACGGAATCTATGTAAGTTTATACATTGTCAGCGGCCGAGATATGACTGACGCACGAGTACTGTAGCCGTAGCCTTGGGCAGCATCTCGCAACTGAGGATTCTTGGGGGTGCCATTGGGATCTCGATTGCCACGAACCTCTTGAATAACACTGTAAAGAGCCGCCTAAAACTCGAGCTACCTCTCAATGCCCTTGACGATATCCTGAAGGATATCTCTTCGGTACAGACACTCTCAGCTCATGAACAAACGCTCGTTCGAGCTGCTTTTGCGGATGGCTATCAGAAGCAACTCATCATGGTTCTTGGGTTCTGCGCCGCGCAGTTGCTTGCTCTGAGTCTGATGTGGGAGAAACCTCTTCGAAGGCTTACTTGAATTCACAGTGTCATAAGACGCCCATTTGAGGATATTGAATTCAGGGAACATTGAGGGTCCACCTCTTCTTCACTGTAGATAAGCCTCACTTGATCTCTCACTACGACCTCACTCTCCTGTCTCCCACATCAGCTGTATAAATCATAAAGAGTTATGTTAGTGACTGCCTAGTGAGTATTCGAGTGCATAGTTCTACATCATTATTACATGGACATTACTACGTTATGGTGAGGCATTACGTGACCAGACATAAGAGTATGACCATCATTCCCTTTAAATCCATAAAAACCTTTCCTTCGAAACAGCATCCCCATTCACAAACTAAACCACATACAATGTCCACCAAATCCACACCAAACATGACACGCACATCATCCCTCTCTGGGATCCTACGCCGGCACATCAACACCCTCACTTCGCTCCTCTCTCCCAAATCAACACAACCCACCCCCTCCCCCGCAATATTCAACCTCCCAGAACACCTCATCCGCAACATCTTCAACCTCCTCCCTCCAATCGACCAAATCCGCCTATCCCTCACCTGCAAACTCTACCTCGCCACTTTCCCCTCCCCCCTCAAACACCCAGACTTCCACTTCCCCCACCTCCTCCAGATCATGAACCCCGATATCTGCACCAACAACCCCTCCCTCCCCCGAAACCAACTCCTCATCCACCTCGAAACCCCACGCTGGAAATTCTGCACCGCGTGTCTGAAGCTCCATCCACGGAGGTCCTTCCCCCGGTCCTCCCTATCCCTCCCACCACTAGAAAGACGTTGCATGGCCTACGCCGGTATCGCAGATCTCTGTCCCTGCATTTCTCTTACCTTCCGTGATCGATTCCAGCTCATAACTCTCCTGAAAACACTATCCGACAAGAACATCTCACCCGCGAAACCTCCCCCCGACCATTAGAGCTTCGGAACTAACACCACCCAAGATAACCCAACCCTCGTCCACGAATTTTGCGTTGCCGATAACGCAGTCGTTAAAGCCACCCTCCAAATGACCCTCTCTATCAACGCCAACGCCAACACCAACGACTCAACCCTCCTCCTCCAATCTCGATACAAAATCCACGTCCATCCCCCACGTCTCCCACTCATCCGAGCACCCATCTTTGTCTGCGCGCATACCGATCTCCTCTTACTATCAGGCGCAGGTGAAGATTCCACGGACTGTTGTGTATGTGCTACTCATATCGAAGTCTCGGCCGCTGAATCACGTCGTAATCATGTTGTGGTGGATGTTACTTGACGGCTTGGGGGCTGTGGTTGGCCTGCGGACAAGGAGTGGTGGCGGCAGTGTAGGGTGGCTTCTGAGAGGATGTATGCGACGATATGGTGATTTTTTTTTTTTTTTTTTTTTTTTTTTTTTTTTTTTAAAGGGCGTTTTTTTATTTGTTCTGTGTTTTGTAGGTCTCAGCTTCGGAGTGGGTGTTTTTGGGTGGGTTAGGCGAGGTAGGGCTTTCTGAGTTTGGAAGGGGGAGGAGAGTCAGAGTGAGGATTGTGAGAGGGGTTAAGTCGCTTCTGACTTGTTGGGTATTCATGTTTGGGTGTGTTTTGGGTTCATTTGAAGGGTACCGGTTACTACTAGTAGTTCTGCGTAAAAGGGCGAGGCCGCATAGCCTGAGTGGAAGCGCTCGTGGATGATAGTCCTGATTACAGTAACAATGGTTATATAAATACTATGAATACACTATGCAGCCTGCTATACAGACCCCCCAAATGCCCGGTTGTCTTCTCGAAACACCAATAGTGCGAGGCGGTGCCTCACGAACAGACCCAATAACCCACAAAAAGTCTGCACACCCACCATGCTCCAGGCCAGTTGGTTTTCCTTCATTGGCCCCGCCCAGACAAGCCACAGGTTGAGGATGGTGAGGTTCGTCGATTCCACAATCTGGCCTTTTTCATTCTTCGTCACGCGCACCAGGCGCAGCTGATGCAGAAGATCCAGGGCGGTAGCCACCAGCGGCGAAGGTGGCACCGTCCATTCGGTCACCGATGCGTCCAACAGCCCAGTGCCCGCATTGAACTTGGGTAGACGATGGCGCGGGCAAGGGATCAAATTAAAGAGCTGGGGAGTCGAATACAAGAAATTGAAGATCTGAGGGATAAAGAGAAGCAACAGCGTTTTGCTGAAGTGCCCCAATATGCCCACGACGGCAAACACCATTCCCGCAAAGTAACAATATGTATCTCCGACGAAGACTTTCGAAGGGTACCAGTTGTGGCACAGAAGAGCCAATGAGACCCCAACAAAAGGCAGCAGAAAGTACAGGGAGAACAGATGAGAGTCGGTCGCGGGATGCGGGTATGGCGTGATGGGGGCAAGGTACAAGGCGTCATTCGCTATCAGCAAGACCGCTATCACCAGGGACTGTGCCACCTCCACCCCGTTGATCCCCGCCAACATGTTGATGGCGTTGGGGCAGAAGATGGCCACCGCCGCCATGTAGGCATAATACAACCACCCGAGGTCGATAGTAGAGCCCAGGTAGGGCTGCAGCGGCACTGGCACGACAACTTGCGTGACGCCAAAGTCCACAAAGTAGACGATAAGCATTGGAATCGCACCGAATGCGGGAATAAGAACTTTGTGCCTCCAACGAATATCAAGCAGATCGTCGCCGATTCCGAGAATAACAATACATTGCAGTGAAAGGAGGCCGGAGAGGTAGGACGCTAGCTGTGATTCCCCGTTGTCAGTACGCTACCGCAAACCCAAGTGCCGGAGATGACAAACCTTTCCATGAGGAAATCGGTGTAGCATCCGGCCCATCTCAACATGGCCAACCTCAATCACGACATCTCGGTTGCCTCCACCCGAGGTGGCCGCCACGATATCCTTGTAGAAAGCAAACGGAATGAAGAAGATTAGTGCGAGGAGATAGACAATCGCACAAACAGCTCCCATTGTTTCAGGTCTAGCGACAAGCCCATTAGCATTGGTCATGGTACAGCTATCATACAGCAAGACATAGGAACATGGGCAAGTCATACATTTCCGGCCTCGTCGGTTTCGCCATATCCCTCCCTTTCAGGCCTGCCTTTAGGAACACTGGCCCGAGCCATCGAATCATACTGAACGTGACCGCGAACGCGATACCGCTGAACGCGAAGGAAGCCACCAAAGGCGCGCCATCGCCTTGGAACGTACTGAGAAGGATGCTGAGGCAGGCTCCCACCAAGACGAAGAGACGCCAGGTCTCCTGGTGGGAAAGGGAGCTTGAAGTGGCCATGGTGATCAGGCGAGATTCGGTATCGGCATGTCTCCCGTGGCCCTTGCTAGATAAACGCTCCCATCCGTCAGGGGAGAGGATCTCGAGCGCGCTGGAGAAAGGCAAGGTGGCATCAATGGGATGGTGGAGAAATCGGGGGAAGGCACCCATTCTGCCGGCAGAGACTCACCGCGGCAGCGGGCGGTGGCAGACCGCTGGACCGGCATCGGCTGGGCGGCCTTACCTAATCGGCCCAAGTGAACGCATCCCGGCGCTTCACATGCACGCCTTGCTTGGATTCTATAGGTGATTGAAAAGTCGGATCTACATGGGTCAGGGAAGGGCTTCACTCCCCCTCTGAGGTTTCTGCAGCTGATTCTCGACGTGTCCCTGGATGTTTGTGCTTGGAGGCGGTGGCTAGGCTCTCTGATTGTCTCTGATTGGGGATACCGCACAAGCCCACCATGGCTGGATTCGCCGGCTTTGACGCCGGTCATCGGGACCTGGTCTCGGTCACCAAGTTCAATTTCTATGGCAATCGCATTGTCACGGCCTCGACCGATCACCGCATGAAGGTTTGGGACCAGAAAGATGGTGAATGGCAGCTCGTAGATACTTGGCGTGCCCATGACGCGGAGATCCGTGATGTAAGCATCCACCGCAGTGGCCCCGTTTGCTTGGTACCTGGTCTGGTATTGTGGTGTTTTAACCGTTACTCAGGCGACTTGGAATGGCCCTTTTACGGGCCAGCACATTGGCAGCGTGGGTGAGGATATGAAATGCAAGATTTGGCAGGAAGATGTTACGCAACCTCCGAACTCAGGCCGGCGTTTCAGGTCCATCTTTCGTATGACCGCGCCTCAGCGCCACCCCTTTGTCTCAATTGATTTCCGCAACATCGACCTGGAATCCTGGATGGCTGTCATCACTCGCGATGGCTATCTTATGGTCATGGAGCCTGTAAGTCCGGACACCCTCGCGGACTGGCAGCCTCTGGATCAATTCCGAGTCTGCACGGCTCCCCAGAGGGGAGAAGAAACAAGCTTCAAAGTGCAGTTCCACCACGATCCCTCGGATATTACCCATTCAGTCTTGCCCTCGTCGGATCGCAAGAGTCTTTCTTTGGTGGTAGCAGCCATGGACAGCGTCAAGGTATATCGCACGGACGCCAGTCGGCGCTTTTACCACGCAATCGAGCTGACTGGACATGCGGGCCTTGTGAGAGACATTTCTTGGGCCAATGGCTCAGTGAGAGGGTATGACCTCATTGCGAGCGGGTGCAAGGATGGATTCATTCGGGTTTTCGAGGTCTACACCACTGCCTCCGGCACTGGGTCCCAGAATCCCAACGGCAATCATGCCCAGTCTTCTGCACAGTCCCCATCAATTCGTACAACAACGCAGTCAGGTATCGGCTCCGCCCTTGCTAGCCGCGCACCCGTGTCCATGTCCAGTCGTGCAGCACCCGCGGATTCCCAGTTTAAGCATTCATTCAAGGAAGTTGCATGCATCGACAGCAAGCACCTTGACGTGTGGCAAGTAGGCTTCTCATACGCCGGTTAGTCGCGCACATCTTTTGCAGTAAAGCTCCTTGTGATTTACCTTGCGGTTAGCTAATGGCTACATAGGGGACTGTCTTATCTCCTCTGGCGATGATGGTATCGTACGATTCTGGAAGAAATCGCTTTCCGGGGAATGGCTCGAGTACGCCGAGACCGATATGGCTTATCAGTAAACACCGGATCACTTTTGCAGCTTTTTTGCCGCTGTATGCTGAAACTCGGACTTTTCGACCTGGATTTGCCCTTCTTCCCACCGCGTCTCCATACTGCAAGAGCCATCCTCCCTCGCTCTTGCCCAGATAATTGACCAAGCTGGATTTTCTGCTCATTCGCGATGTTCTTATGTTACCCTTCCTGTTCGATCTGGCGTTCATTGCGGTCTATCTCAGGGAAAGATTAGATCTCGGGTTGATTATCTTGCAGTCATTCTTGCTCTGTTTGGCATACAATGATACCCCTGGATTTCTGGCCTGCCTGTCCTTTAATTCTCAACACCTTTTTGGTGTAAGGTGACTACTTAATACGCGAAGGATTCTCATCCAACCTTCCGTTTCTTATGTCCCGTCGGAAGAGGAAGGATGTACCCTTACCTCAAATCCGGCAGCCGTGTCTGCGGCAGCCTTTTTTCTCAAGAGAAGACACCACGGCATTCGTAGATCTCCGGGGCACCATCTATGCCTCCATTCCTAACCACGCATCATGGTTCTTATTCCGACCTTTGGGACTGGCCTTTTCATCGGGGCCGGTCAGGCCCTAGCTGCCGGAGGTCCAGCATCATTACTCGGCTCATATGTACTGATATGTGTGTTAACATACTGCTTGACGACAGCCATTGCCGAGATTGCAGCTCACCGGCCGGCACTCAATGGTACAATGGTGGCGCATAGCTATGAATATGGCTCCAATCATCTGGGATTCGCTTTGGGTTATCTCCGCTGGTACTCCCTGGCGACGATGGTGCCTTTTGAGATCACCACCGCCATGGTCAACCTTGGCCTGTGGGGTCCCGAGCCCAGAATGGCGGTGCGAATCTCGATGGTCGCGATCCTGATCCTTGTGTTCAACCTGCTTCCGCAACGGGCTTTCAAGCGAACAGAGACGGTGTTTACGGGATTGAAATTTGTTACTACTGCGGGACTGGTGGTTTGCTCGCTGTATTTGGCCATCCGAGGTCTTCCGGGGACTCCTATACGCGGCTTCCGTTACTGGCACGAACCGGGACCCCTGAACGAGTACCTGGTTCATGGCAATCCGGGACGCTTCTTGGGTTTCCTGCAGAGCCTCCTGTACAGTGTGATTTCTTTCACCTTGACTCCAGAGATAACCGTGCAAAGGGCCGAGCGTTCCAACACAGAGCGAGGTCCTAGCATCCTGAGCATGGCCCGGATTGACAGCATCCACTTCTTCGTGCTCTACCTTCTTAGCGTGTTTATGATGACCTTCGTCAGTCCGTTTGACGAGCCTCGGTTGACCCATTATGGCATGGGCGCCGGGACATCGCCGTTCATCGTAGGCCTCATTCGAGCCAATATCCCAGCGTTACAGGCTGTCTTTACCGGGCTTATCTTTCTCTCGTCTGTCGCCTCTGGACGCTCATTCCTTTACATATCCTCTCGCACGCTGTACACCTTGGCCGACTATGGACATGCCCCTGCAATGTTCACCAAGCGCAACAGATATGATGTCCCCTATGTGGCCATCATCACATCTGCACTATTCTCGGTGTTTGCCTATCTGTCCCTGGCAGAGTCCAGCTCTGCACTTTTCAACTCGCTAATGTACTTTATCACCACGTCCGGCTCCATCTCATGGCTATGCTCGTGCATTCTATACCTTCGTTTTCGAAGAAAGACAGACGAGCAGGGGGTTTCCCGAGTCCATCAGTCTCGCATCCAGCCCTACGGAGTGTATCTCGGAATCCTGGGCTGCACTCTGCTGCCCATTGCCAACGCTCTCATTCTTGCATTTCCGGCTCCGTCGCGAGAGGAGACTCCTATCGAGTCATGGTCTGAACTGAGACTCGGAAACGCTATCCCCGTGTACCTGGGGATTACCGCGTTCACTTCGCTGTACTTCGGGCACCAGGTGAGATCCATCATTTTACAACGGACGTCCAAATCAGAGCGAGACAGCGTGGAAGCCAATGCGACCACACACCAAGGCTGGTGGAGAATTTTGTGGTTTGAGCGTGATGGGCTGTCCCCAACTGCTTCACGGAGTGCTCGCACGCCAAATCCATTGGAGCCGTGAGAATTGATTATCAGTAGCTTTCCCATCCTTGAAAGTATCCCGATACCTGTATTGTTGCGTGGTACCCATCTCCAGGTCGGCCATCGCGATTATTGATATGGCTTGTATTGATAGTGGGCGGGCGCCCACTTTGCCACATGATCCGTGTGTCTCTGCAAACCTGCCTCCTTAGTGATATTCTTCCCCGGCTATTGATTTCGGCTTGGAATTTTGATCCATCCCAAGGTTTTTTTTTCCCTCGATGGTCCCCCGTAGGAATCTGGGATGGCCGAGAGCGATATGATCGATAGATAAATACGAGGATAGTGAGGGAGGGGGGGCCGGTTGCACTCAAGCAGGTACACGGTAGGACGAGTGCTACGGGGAGGCGGAAGCATTATTATTGCCAGGCGAGATAGAGAGCATTGGGGCAGGCCGGGGCGGGTCGCCACGCACGGGACTGGCCTGTCAGCCCCTAACGTATTTTTCACGCACTAGCAAGCGCCAATAATACTTACTTGCGTCCACTGGCTGTAGTCAGAGCAGAAGAGTAATCGGACCCATGATTCAGTGATTGGCATTAGTGCGGACACCAGTGCTAGTGAATCAACTTATCAAGATAGTTACCGTAGTAGTGAGAATGGGGAGGGCGGACTAGGTATCTAGCCCGACTGGTTCGAGAGAGCTCGGGGGAATGATGGCGATGGGATGATTCCCCTTCGGTCGTCTTTTTGCCATCATCAACACCGCTTTAGGTCAGCCTAGCAGCAGTCCCTACCTCATCGTCGTAGCAGCCAACACTACGACTACTTACCACCACCACCACCACCTGCTCGCTCGCTCGCTATTAATTTAGGCCACGGCTTCCCCCCTCGGTCTCTTTCAATTCCCTACTTTTGCCAACCCCCCCTTTAACCCTTTAACCTTTTCTGCTAGCAAAGATCATGTTATCGGAGAAATCCCAATACCATATCTGATGCCCTTCTCCCCTGGCGTCGCTCGTCCGCCGTCTTCCCCTCCTCATCGTAACGCTCGATACCATTACCAGCAACCTCCACCATCGGGCTGGTAATGGGTAATTTAATGTCGAGCAAGTCATGAGAGGATCCCAACTAACCATCGCCTCTTTCTTTTTTATTCTCTCTTTTTTTATTTTTTATTTTCTAAGCACAATCATCGGCCCTACTCACAGACCATTCTCTTCCCCTTCCAATCCCCCCCCTTTCCCTTAAATCGTCAGAACAACCCTTCAAACCTGACGACAGCCCATAAATCGCTGGGGGATCCTGATGATTCTGTCAAATATCTCCCATCTCTTTCTCTCCTCCCCCAACCCAGAAGACCCCCGAGCATGACATCCTGCTTGGATATTGCATCCCACTGGAGATCGTGGCTTCCACATCTGTTCATAAAATACTTGACTTGCCGCACTTCTCTTCTCATGGAATTACGAGTCAATCATCTGTCACTTGCATTCGGGGTGGTCTCACCGTGAAGCCTGCAGCCGCTCGTCGACCTTGCCGCCTGGCGGCAGGTACAATAAGCGACCAAGATGGACACTCGACTTTGCTCATGACTTGACATTGCTCTGATGCTAACCAGATTCCTCGAGACTAACTTGATCGTTGCTTTTCTTCTTCCTTTTTTTTTGTCAACCTCCACCGCCCTGCTGCTTCACATCCTCTGCATTGTTCCTTGACCGCTAACACGCCTAGACAACGCATGCATGCGTTGTATGGCGGGTTACTGGCCTACGACAGGCGAGACTCTTGCCCAAAAGTGCTGCTAGAATGATCCACAGCCAGGTGAAGTTAGGCTTTCCCTCACCTTGATTTTGTTGTCGTCCGTCCTTTTCTTTTCTCCCACTCCTTCATCCACGATCCTGGGGCTGCCGTTGAGTGCTGGGACTGACTCGAGTCTCTTGCCCTCTGGTGATGCCCGGATGCTCTCCCTCCCCCGATCGAGCTGGCTGGCTCTCATCTGATGGCCGGCCAGCCTATGATTCCCCCGCTATGCCCGAACTGGGACTTGGCATGGTCTCTACCCCGATTGGGGCTAGAGGCACAGCTCCTGCCGGAACCAGACAAGCCGGATTCCCCACCCCCCAGGCAGCACTGGCTTTGGATCGCCTGAGTCCTCAGGCCTCCAGCCCTCCCAGGTGCCAGGCTTCCAGGCTTCCAGGCTTGCCAGGTTGCCCGGTAGCTGAGGTCTGAGGTCTGAGGTCTGAGGTCTGAGGTTTGAGCGAGGTGAGCTCAGTCCAGGCTGGCGTGGGTTCGTTTCCGGCCGGCCTCGCAATCTCGCCTTTTTCCCTTTGGTTCCCCATGGTCCCCCCTCCCTTCCGTCCACTCGAGCTTCCAATTCGTTCCTTGACCGGGCAGCCCGTCGTCGGTTCTGTCCCTTTCGTTCTCCCACGACACCCCCCTCATTCTTCGATTCTGCCGTGTGTATTATTAACCTTCCCCAACGGGGGTTTTGAGGGAAAAGGCCCCCCCCCAAGAAAAAGAAAAAGCAAAAGGGAACAGAAAAAAAAAGAAAACAAGCACTTGAAGCTCATCCCAAGGACAACTAACTACCAGCACCGGCTCTCCCCAGAACCTGGACGGGTGGGAGAAAAAATTCCACGCCATTCCCTTTTCACTCTGGGTCTTGGACGCGCCGCTTGAATGGCCCATCCGTGGCTTTAGCCTCTGTCTCTCTCTCACTCTCACTCACGCTCTCCCTCCCTCCTCTGATCCTCGCTTCTCTCCCTCTGGCTCTCCTTTCTTCCTCTTCGCCTGCCTTCCCTCATCTCTTCCCGATTCACCTTCTCGTCTCTCGACTTCCTCTCTAGTCCACCTTTCGTCATCCCATTCACCTCTTCCCTCCGGCCTCTCTTCCTTTTCTTGCCTTTGTCCCCCTACTGCTAACCCTCCTTACGAGCATCATCCTTCTTTGGTCTCTCCACCTTCTCTTCTCTCCTCCTATCCTTCGGCCTCCTCATTCCTCCATGCGATTCGTGGTCCGTCTGCCTGTTCCCAATCATCGGTTACCGATCCTCGATTTCCTGCTTTCCAACGGTCGCACGCGCCACAGAGGAAGACGACTCTACTGAGACCTCGAACAACCTGTCCCTTCTCGAATCCGGTGAATCGACACAATCTACCACGACCACACGATCCTTCCGCCGTTAAACACCCTATAGTCGCTTATTACTTCGTGCGATTTCATTCCTTCGTGGATCATTCTTCGATAGAGGGCGGCACATTGTGGACTTCATCGCCTGGCACCATCGGTTCTCTAGGTAGACCATCCTTCTCTTCACTGTTGACTGTCGTGAGAGTCTAGGCCAGGCGACACATACCAGTGGGCGACAGGTGATATGCGTGCTGGGATCTGACAGGTTCCCTTAACCCGTTCGTCCTCTCGAACCACCACAGCGCATTTTTCTGTTCAGCTTGAGAGGGGGTATTCTGTCGGATTATGACAGATACCTCCCCAGTCGCCATCACGCATCCAACCACGGAGCCTTTTCCGGTCACCGTCCCTCTGAACTCGCCCGTCGTTAACGGCGCTATTTCCGACTCGATCGCCCCTGACGAAGAGGAGCCGTATACCATCAAATGCATCTGTGCTTTCGAGGATGATGATGGTAACACGGTCTTCTGCGAAGGGTGTGAAACCTGGCAGCATATTGAATGCTACTACCATGGTCGGGATGTGCCAGAAGTCCACAACTGCGTGGAGTGCGAGCCTCGTCACCTTGACGGCCGGCGCGCCACGGAGCGGCAAAAGCGCCTCAGAGAACAGAACGACGGCGGTGACCGGAAAGCTAAGCGTTCCGGAGCGAAGAGTCATAAGAAGAAAGCCAAGGAGCACGGTGACCAGGTGAACGGCTTCCATCACCGTTCGGAATCGAGTGCTCGGGATCAGCCCCTTGCGAAGAAGGTCAAAACCAATCATCGCGCGTCTGGCTCCGTCAGCTCTGTGTCGGGTGTTCCCAACTTCCCCTCTGATGCGCGAAAACGCGCAGCACCCTCCATGAGCCCGACGAAGTCATCCGGACCCTCTATACCCCTGTATTCACCTGAGTTTCTTCATCTCTACGATCATGGCAAGGATTATGCGAGCATGGACAGCAATCTGTTCGTTAATCTTCCCCTGGCAGCAGACTTGGCTTCCTGGGTTACGGAGCCGGCGGCTCTCGCCCGGATTGCGAATGGGCGCTCCGCACAAGACATCTTTACGTGGTCCGGTGCAGCGCTTGACCGGTCACGCTGGCCTACATTGTCTACTGAAAAGATCACAGACTCAAATATCGAGGTTGAGGGACGACACCCAACTTGGAAAGTTCTCAAGACCCGCGATCGTGTGGGCAAGGATGAAATTGTCGGGGAAATTACCGGCAAGATTGGCCTTTTGCGAGACTACTGTCTTGATCCCGGTAATCGATGGCAAGAACTCCGTCACCCAGAGCCTTTTGTCTTCTTCCACCCCCAGCTCCCAATCTACGTCGATAGTCGACATGAGGGGAGTGTGCTTCGCTACGTACGGCGTTCTTGTCGTCCGAATGTCACCATGAAGACCTACATCACGAACCAGGTGGAGTATCACTTCTGCTTTGTTGCTAAGGAAGATATTGCTGCCGACTCCGAAATCACCGCCATGTGGTATTTGGATCCTCAACTATTTGAATCAAGCAATGGTCTAGTCAAGCAGGAACCCAATGACAATGCTCAAGATAATGCGGCGATTTGCATCAGCAATGTCCTCGCCCACTTCGGTGGATGCGCCTGTGTCCCTCCGTCAAATTGCCTGCTAGCTAGCGTTGATCGCCGACGTCACCCGAAGGCGGTGGATGTTACCGCGAAACAGGCGAATGTTAAACGGAAAAAGCCCAAGCCCAAGGCAAATATATCCCCATCTGCGGCTCTTAGCCGGGCGGGGAGTGAGACCACCAAGAACCTTGATGAGGACGATCAGGCCGATAGCCGTTCTGCATCGGGCTCAGTACGCGGCCAGACTCGCAGTCGTGATCTCACCCCTACGTTGCAAACCCCTACCGAAGGTTTTGTGCTCGGGGAATCTGAACTTTCAGCCCGAGAAAAGCGCAAGATTGCTGCGGCAGAGAAGAAGTTTCAGCAACTGGAGCAGGATCAACAGGCATCACATAAAAGGAAGAAGCGGGCCAGTGGCCAATCCACCCACGGTCCGCGCGACCGCCAGTCACACTCTCCTCCATCAGGCGGGCCCGTGGGCTCACTACCCGGAATGCGTCACAGTTCCCCGCGCAAGACGTCTGGCAGTCACAGCACGCCCCCTGTCCGGTCTCCTTTGGGGCGTCTACATTACGTGGACTGTGGAATGCAAACAGAACCGGATAGCAGCGATGGTGTGCTCTCGCCTACTCTGCTGTCACCGCGACGACCAAGTTTCGTCCCCCTAACTCAACGCCTGCTGAAGAGATGCTATTCCGATCGTGTCAAGCTCGAACAGCACAGCCCGTCGCCTGTTTCTCCTCGAACAATCCTTATGGAACACCAGGATTCGTCACCGACTTCCATGAGCCCACACGAAGCAGCGCCGTTGACAGCCACGACCCCCAGCGTGTCTGCAGATCATCCGGATACGGAGATGAAAGATGTAGATTCGCCGGTGGAGACCTCGCCATCACGGTCTTGTGATACACATCTTGATGCATCTCCCTTGTCAGGACGGGGGTCGGTCAAGCCACCATTGCCGCCTCCCTGGCCATCAACTGCCGCCCATAACGCTCGGATACCTAGTAACGCTAAAGATAACCACCGCAGCCCCGATCTTCATGTTCCGCTACCGCTCGCCACTATACCCTCACACCCGTCAACCACCAGCCCGGGGTCTGTGGCGCCATCAGCGTTGTCATCACCTTCCACCGATGCAGCTTCACAACCCCACGTTCCTACCACCCCTGTCTCTGGTGTGGCAGGTCCTAGTCCAGTGAAGAAGAAACTCAGTCTGGGTGACTATCTCATTCGAAGGGGCACCCTGTCCACACCTACATCTGAGAAGACCCAAGCTCAGACCACAGCAATGCTCCCACCCACACCACCTGCTCCACCCCAGGTCAGCCGTGATGGAGCGGCCACTGGACACAACTTGTACGCCCATACCAAGGCGGCCGGGGAACCTGAAATGGCCAAACCAGATGACCGGGGTGCCCAGAATGTCACCTTGAAGGACATTTCCGGGGTTACGCAGACCTCACACATACCCTCAGCGACGTGACGATCTGATGTTATCTCTTGTGGACTACCACCCTGAACGCCCGGGGTTGCACGATATAATATGCGTTGATTACTTTCTCTGTGGAACACTTTCTGCTTTTTGTCCGTTCTTCATTTTTTTCTTCTTCGACTTGTACACGATGGGACTTGACAGGCGTTCAGCCGGCGGAGCTATTTTGATTTGAGCGGCGTATTCGGCGTGTTGGAAAGGGAGCGGGTTATGGAAATACTCCGGATGGGTTATGGGCATGGGAAATGGTTTAGGAGGACCTTTTACAGGTCATGCATGATGTGAGCACCTGCTTCACGATTGTCGCTATTATTTTCTGTCTTCTTCCGTTCTCCCCTTCTATTACTAGGATATTTGTGACATAGCTCCAGGGGCACCGCACTGACGGGCCCGATGGAGCGGATCATGACGAATGAAAGCTTTCTTGAACAACGTCCGACAGCACCGAGATTGTAGGTGAAGGCCCGGTATAGAGGCAATCGGGTATCCATCCGAAGCTTGAGTGCCGACCATGGGTTGGATACGAGGCGCTTCAATGACGTCAGTCAGGGTCTTCATTCGGCTCTGCATACGGAGTAAACTTTGGACAGTTTCGAAGAAACCGGGATCGAAATACAATACGAGGGTCCATCCAGATGCAGGGTTCGGGTCAGCCTCGCTGCAGTC
The DNA here is from genome assembly GCA_003184635.1 of Aspergillus sclerotiicarbonarius CBS 121057. Taxonomy (NCBI): domain Eukaryota; kingdom Fungi; phylum Ascomycota; class Eurotiomycetes; order Eurotiales; family Aspergillaceae; genus Aspergillus; species Aspergillus sclerotiicarbonarius. Next base: position 111,163 of record KZ826336.1, on the reverse strand, counting down.
ATTCCTGAGGAATCAGGCCTTCCGATCCAGGACGGGCCCCGTGATCCGGTCAGCCATTATTGTGTATAGGAGGATCCTAGTCATCTCTGGACCATCTTCCTCTAACAACATCAGTCAACAACTCCCCAACCCACTCCACCGTGATATGGTTGGCAAGTTAGCTGGCTGTATGTGATCGATAAGAACTCATGACTAACTTGAACAGTGAACTCATCAGCCCAGACACCCCTGAGACAAGCCGGATAAAGAATTACCAGCTGATCCTCTGTACCTTGAGACTTTTTCCGCCTGCGCCACCCACCGAGTCGTCGAGTCCCCTGTCTAGAACATGTCTGAGAGGCGTCGACCTGGGCCGACAAAGCTGCAGGGGCTGTATTCAGCCTTTCTCGGACTGTTCCTGCACCAATGGGGGGTCTATGGTGCCACAGCAATGCATCCATCACTCTCAGACTGATCGGGACCTGCCGCACGGGAGGATTTTCTCTCCATCATTGGCTCCCTGTCCTTGGTGATAGCAGGAACGGCTATGGGCCGCTCCAATGACTGGCTTCGATGTACTCTCGAGGGTGCCCAATGTCAGGGTTGTGTCTCGTTATCTCGCATAAACAACGGTACGGCTGAGAATTTGTCCGTCTGTTACTATGATGAGCTATATCCCTCCGCAACGAGTAACTAAGCCACGGGAAATGACGCTTGTCAAGCTGACTTGGACTCGGAGAGGGGCTTTCGGGATACCGGACGGTATGGACTCCTACCAATCTATACGGATCTAAAATTGGGTTGGGTGTCTAGACAAGCTCATCTAGACGCTAGCCGGCTCCACCGACCCACCGGGAATGACGAGGACGGGTCGTTGGTTGCCTGATATCATTCCCATCGGATGACATCAAGACAGCATTGACAGTCGGCTTTCGGCTTTCCGAACACTGGCTTCACAACCATGGAATATATATTTCACAATGATGCCCGAGATGGTTTCTGGTTGATATCAGACAGATTTGGATCACTTTCCAATTAAAATCACCTCTTCCCTTTTCCATCCCGGGCACATCTACACAATGGTTGTTAACATCACCGCCGAAGATCCCCAGCCTACAATCCACAGCCACATCAATGGCACCACCGAGGAGATTCTCGATCGGCTCTGTGTCACTGAGCTTCTGAAGGGATGGCCGGTATACCGAGATGCCTCTGAATGGGCCCACTACCGGAACTGTTTCGCAGAACAGGCTTATATCTTCACCAGTTCGTTTCCCTGCCGTCTTTGTTTCGAACCTTGCTATGCAACGCTTGCTAATTAGATTCAATTACATGCAGCATGGAGCGGTGGGATGCCAATTGATGAGTTCATTGAAGTTTCGAAGAAAGGCCGCCGAAATGGGGATCATATCATGCACCGTGAGAACGGTACCCTGGTGGAGTTGAACTCCAAGGCGGGCCGCGCCGTAGGCAAGATGAAGGCGACGATCACCCAACGCTTCTCTTTCGATGGTGTTGAGTTTGATGTAGAATGTGACTGCCGCTTTATCATGTGGTGCCAAAAGGACCCGGCCGGGTGGAAGGTCCACTACAAGCGCCTGTTCTACGAGAAGGACAAGATCCTGCCCGTGGACGGCAAGAATGTGCCCGACTTTTCGGCGGAGGAGCTTAAGCCTTACCCCTATGGCTACCGGTACCTGGGGGCTTGCCAGGCGAGACTGGGCCACAAGATCAAGCTGGACCTGCCCACCATGGAGGACAACGACAAGTTCCGGGGCATGTACGAGGCCATGGAGCGGTGGCTGCGGGGAGAAGACATCAAGGAGACCCTAGGAATTCCGCAGTAGACAAACTTACGAGAATCTGTCCTGTACATAGATAAACATTAGAATATGATGGATCGTCATGACTAGTCCCTGGATGAATCATCCTGGAGCCTCGGAGGATTGCGGGGTAACCTGGAACCTCTCTCTCTCTCTCTCTCTCTTTTTCTGCTTGTATCGCTTCTCTCTTCCTTTCCATACATAACGCTTGTTCATTGACCTTCGAATATGGCATCCCAGGAATTGGCCGAGTTCCCGGCTCGATCTCATTCCTCGCCTCGCCCCTCCCTCGATGACTCCCGTAGTTCCCCGCATTCTGAACTGGAGCAACGTCCGCTGCCGCCCGTAGACCAAGGCAGAGGCGCCTGGTTGATGCTCGCCTCGTGCTGTTTGATTCAATTGCCGGTCTGGGGTATGCGTTGATCTAAGCCAGCTGCAGCTACAAGCTCACGCGCGACGGCCAGGGTTTTCCCTTGTTTCCGGCCTCTTCCAGGAATACTTTTCGACACACAATGACCTCGATGGGGGCAAAGGGGCCCTGGCAATGGTGGGAACAACATCAACGGTTGTCAAATGCTTCCATTAAACCATACTCCCTTCCATCAAGCTGACATTTCTTCCGATAGGGAATCCTTTATCTCCTGTCACCTGTGACGTTTACGCTTTTAACCCGCTACCCATATCTCCAGAAATACTGCGCGTCGGTCGGACTGATCCTCAGCGTTGGTGGCTCTCTGTTCTCTTCTTTTGCCACCACCGTCTGGGAATTGATCGCGACCCAGGGCGTGATGTGTGGTCTTGGAAATGGCCTCGTCTTCAGCCCAACCACCCTCTATTTAGACCAGTGGTTTATTCGCCGCAAAGGTCTCGCGTATGGAATCATGTGGGCTGCCAAAAGCATCTCTTGCGTTGCTCTGCCCTTCGTGACGAGTGCCTGTCTCGGCCGTTTTGGAGCGAGGACGACTTTTGAGGGCATGGACGGTGGTCACGGTTGGTCGTTGCTGGCTCACAGTTTATACTCGGACTAACCAGACCTCACAGTTACTCACCACCCTCGTGGCCCTACATTTCATCAGACCACGAATCCCACCGGCACCGTCGACTCTTCCGCAGCCACTAGACCTTGCTTTCTTGAAGCTAGCCACGTTCTGGATGCTTCAAGTAGGGAACATCATTCAAAGCTTCGGTTACTTCTTGCCCAGCACCTATCTACCATCATATTCAACCACTGCGGCGGGTCTATCTGACACCTCAGGGACCCTCCTTCTAGCACTTTTCAACGCCACTTCGGTGGTTGGTGGGATCGTGTTGGGGTCTCTCTGTGATCGCTTTGCCGTTACCAACATCATGCTTCTCTCCTCTGTAGGCTCGGGGCTCTCTGTCCTGCTGTTCTGGGGCCTATCAACGTCCTCCTCTTCCGCCATCGCCCTTCTAGTCCTTTTCTCCATCACGTACGGGTTCTTTGCCGGCGGTTTCAGTTCCACTTGGTCGGGAGTTCTCACCCAGGTCAAGCGCGAGGTGCCCTCGTTGGAAACGGGGTTGGTATTTGGGCTGTTGGCGGGAGGAAGGGGCATTGGCAGTGTCATTAGTGGTCCGCTGAGTTCAGCTCTCATGCAACAGGGCTCTCTGACGGGAGAGGGCGGAGGGATCGGGTATGCCACCGACTACGGGGCGTTGATTCTATTCACGGGCGTGACTGCAATTTTCGGGGGGTGGAGCTGGATGTGGCATCATTTCCAAGCCTGCTCTGATAGATAGGATGCGACATTAGAGAATATAGTCTGGGGGTTGGAGAAATCGATCGAGGGCGGCCAAGATCACGTGCGGCCCGCAGTTCCTGCGCATCGCCAAGTCGAGGGCGTGAAGCCGCGAGTAACACCGCCCACTCTCGTCCATTGCCATCCTTCCGCTCACTTTCCTGGAATTTCCGGAGCGGTGGTAGCTGATACCCATCGCCCATCCGCCATCATGGCCACCGATCCCTCTCTCCAAGACCCCCTCCTCTCTCTGCGTCGCGCCATCGCGGCCGGGAACCTTCCCACGCCGACAACCTCGAGCGACCTCTCCGATCAGAATGCCACCGACGACCTTGCCAAAGCAACCCATCTCTACTTCCAAAACCCCCTTCCCCAGACAATTTCCCTCGGCACACCTACCCGCTTCGTCTCGAGCTCCTCCGACTCCGCGGTCGACCTCCGCAGCATCTTCTTCGCGTGGCAGAAGAAAGATGTTGCGATTCCCGAGTACATCGCTTCCGCACAAGAACTCAACGAGTCGCTAAAGCAAAAGGAGCGCAAGGAAGGCGAGGAGGAAGAGAAAGTTCAGAACCTGGTCTTCGTCGAGCGCCTGGACCTCCTCACCTGGTTGGAGGGCGCGTCCGATGAGAGTGAGTACATCAAGCCGTTGGAGGGTGCGGCCGCTGCTGCGGCGGCGGCTTCTGCAGCTGCTCAGGCGCAGGCGTCGGCAAATATCGCCTCGGGTGCTGCAGGAGGTGTTTCTGCGGTGCCCAGTGGTGCACCCGGGGGTGCTGCGCAGACCCAGCAGGGCAAGGCGGCCAAGGTCATTGATCCTAGGCTGCAGGAGATTTACAATGGAGAGCGTAAAATGGGGGACCGGAATAGCGTTCTACGGGGGATCAAACCAACGGTAGGTTTCAGGCGGGATATTGAAAGAAGCTGTCCGCCATGCTAACTCCTGTTAGGACTTTTCTCACGTCCGCAAAACCGCCGAATCCATCCTGGGACGCAACCGCTCACGGCCCGGCCAATACCCTGCGGGCGTGAAAGCCGGCAGCAAGCCGCAGTCGATGGTGGTGCCCTCGCCGTCCGCCGGCCTCTCGCAGCCACGCAAGGGAAGCTCGAAGACGCAAGATCCGATCATTCTTCTCTCGCCGTCCGCCTCGTCCCTCATCCGCATGTCCAACGTGCGCTCTTTCCTGCAAGACGGCATTTTTGTTCCCCCCGAGCACAACAGCCTCTCCATGTTGAACTCCAATATCCTTTATATCTCCCGCCCGCTACGCATGAATTCCGACCCGTCCAGCTCCTCTCTGCGGCCGGGCGGCGGCGGCAGCTCCTCGCAGTCGACATCCCGGAAACCCACCCGCTTCATCCTGGTCGATAGCACGGCCAACTTCCGTCCGGATTACTGGCAGCGCCTGGTTGCGGTGTTCACGACGGGTCAAACCTGGCAGTTCAAGTCATACAAGTGGTCGTCCCCGCCGGAGCTCTTCAAACACGCCACCGGCATCCATGTCGGCTGGCGTGGGGATGATGTGCCCCGGGAGGTGCGTAGCTGGGGTCGTGGCGTCCAGAGCTTCGGAGTCGAGCGCTGGGATGAGAAGGGAGGGGCCCATGGCGCGGGTCGGTGGCGTGATCGGGAGGTCGTCGAGGGGATCTGGACGGCCATTGAAGAGGGGATGAGACTGCGAGGCTGGGGGTCCAAGTAGAGACTGTTTGTCAGTTTGCTACCACGGTGTCATGTTTCATTCCCTCTTCACCCAAATTTAGCCGTGTCCATCCGTGCGAACGAGAAATGAGGAATAATCCGAAACAAGCACCGTTTCATGATCAACGCCGGTCGTCTCCTTTCCACCTATCGAACCTTATCCTCTGGTCTGACCCGGCCGTTCCATCGGGATGTATCACCACTTCCCTCTCGGGCTGGCTGTTGAATGGATGGATGGAAATACCAGCAGACAACCTACCCCCAAAAATACACGACTGCACTCGTCCGTTCAATAACATGCCAGCCCCCAAAATAAACACACACCCATCCTTTTTTCCCCACCCTCATCCGGAAATTGCGGAGGAGATACCCCCAAATCGGGGCTAAACTCCGAACGAGAACTCCGCTGCGTTGCGTTGCGTTGATCATCTTTCATCCCGAGCTCTCTAGCTATTTTCTGTCTGCATCATGCTATTTATTCATCATACAATTTGGTTTCAGACAAGGCGTATGGCAGGTACCTTGGCGTTGCATTTCATTTCTCTTTTCTGTATGTCTATAACATAACTTTCATCACTTAGCTTGCTTGGCTTGGCTTATCATATCTATTCTATTTATACTACGGAGTACGGAGTACTTTACTTGGCCTTTTCTTCGACGTAGTGCATTCCTATTCTGTCCTAGTAGTTGGGAGGATGTTAACTCTATCCTTCATCACCACTACCTATCTATATGTACTCCGTACCTAAGTACCTAAGTACCTAAAACAAATAATACACAAGTCACATCATATAACCAACCTACATGATTATAACCAGTTAAGTAATTTGTTTCTCACCACCATACATACATACACACATACATACATACACACATACATACATACACACATACACACACAACTTACAAAGTCCAAACAAGACCAAGCACAAACAAGCAAACAACAACCTATATACATACATATGCCCCATGTACCTTATACATACACACACACACACATACATACACCATATGCAACATGCACAAATGCACAAACAAACAAACAAACAAACACCCCCAACCCAAGCCCCAAACCAATCCCCAAACCAACCCAAACCCCGACTCCCCGACACCCCGACCCCAATCAAATCAAGTCATGTGGCCACGCACCCGACAATCCGAGCGACCTCGTGTTCACCACGTGTCCGGGGACGCCATGTGGTAAGTAGCATGAATTAACCAACCAGTAAGGATTACTTTTAATTTACCGGTTAAGTAAGAGGGGAAAGTTTACATGCTTACGGAGGGGGGGGATACGAGATCAGGCAGACGGAGGAGGATCTGACGGTCGGGGGGCGGGGGATTGGGTTGCCGAGGTTCTGGATAGATAGGATACCTAGGATACTTAGGATAGGGTAGTAGGGTGGGAGGTGATTACTGGATACGGAAGAGGGGTCGTCGGGTTACGGACTGACTGGTAGGTAGGTAGTAGGTAGGGGGCGGAGATACTGAGTTGTGTAATTAATTCTTTTGATTTAATCATGTTGCCTACGTGATTTGTAGTGCTTTGTATGAAGTAGGAATGGATGATAATTGTATCCGAGTCTTGTGTATTTCTTCTGGCGAGCCAATCTCGCTATTTAGTAGTGACAAGAGGTGAAAGAAAATCGCTGTACCCTGAAAATGCAAATCAAATGCGCGTTACCATGCTCAATGCAGGGACGTATGACAACATACACATCAACTGAACAAAGGAAATCGGTAGTATATAGGAAACCAGAAAGAGAAAAGGAAATCTTGAGAATCATGCAGATATGCAACAGGAGGAAAGAAATCAAGAACCGAGAATTAAACGCCGCTCTAATGCTGGAATACTTCTCGTGTTTCAGCCTTCTCTTCAGTCTCCGTCCATGCGTCAGGGTTCACAGATAAGGAAAGAAAAAAAAAAAAACAAGGAAAGGAAATGGTGTATTAAAAAATGGTTCGCTTCCGGCATCTCTATCACATGATCCATAGATCGTAACGTCTTTCAGTGGTCGTGCTGACTTGATCACCATGGATCCCTGGCCGGCAATGGCAAATTGCCTGGTGGGTCCCACTGGCAACCAAGGGAAAGAGATTATAGAAACAGAAGAGCGTTCGTGTCGGAGACGCATAACGTGTATCATGTCGTGTCAGGAGTTTGGAGGGCTCCAAACTTTTTGGTGGGGTTGCTGGCTAGGCCTCGTCGACTAGACGGGCGAGTCAAAACAAGCCAAATCATGTTCAAATCGTTCCGTTAATTAGCACCGCGCTGCGCAGTATGGTGTGTTTCATCGTTGATCGGTGAAGTCCGAGAGCAAGCCACGTGCCGTCAGATCCTTTAGTAATCATCAAGGTCAGGGCTGCTCGGTCAGGATTCGGATCCCTGCATGACACACATGGTGCCCCTATCATGAGCGTGCTGAGCGGCTCGCCGAACGCTCCGGGACTGGGGCAGGAGTGGGCGAGTAAGCCCGTGGGGCGCCAATCAAGTCCACGTCATGTTCCTGGAGGATGCTCGCACACTTGGGATCGCGCAGGAACTTGGGAACGGAGTCCTGTTGCACATTAGTACGACGCTAGAATAAAAAAGATGCATATGAACTTACACTCGACATCAGCTTGAAGACCGAGGTCTGAGCCATCTCGAACAGATGCACTACCTCCTGGAGACTCTTAAGCATCGACTCATCATCGCCCACAGCCTTGGTCATGCGGCTTGCCAAGCTGTTGCGCAACGCGTGGTCAATGTTGAGTTCACAAGGAGATCCAGGAGCGAGGAACGCGTTGTAGAGGCCTGTTCAACTGATTAGATTGCGAATCATCAAAGCATATGCTCGGGAAAAGCTTACCGTATGCCGCAGCAAGCGTCTCGCGGACAGAATCCGGCTTCCTGAACGTGCCCAATTTCTCGGCCTTGTGGTAGGCCGACGTGAATTCCGACACATCCAGGTAGAACGACAGGTTCTCCTCACACAGCGAGAAGCGAAGGAACTCGCGGAACAAAAGTCGCAGGGCAGGGTCGTGAAGAATGTGGTTCAAACGGGCATTGTTGGAATCCTTCGGGATACCCCGATTGTCGTACATGGTAGTTTCACGAGACTTGTCCCGTGCAATCCACCCGCAAACTCTCTGCCCCCGATCCGTGATTCCGTAGATCGCGTTCTTCGAAGGCTGGAAAGCAACTATCGAATCGTCTGGTTGGTTGATAAACCGGTCTTCCTGCAACATCGTGATCAAGCCGTACTTGACGAAAAGCTCGGCAATCAGAACGGTCTCGCGGCGCTCGATCGTCGTCGAACAGTCCATCAACCAATCAACCGCAGCCTTGCCAGTAAACGTGTTGATGACAATCTTTTCGTTGATCTTGCGCTCCTTGGCCATCTTTACACCGACCAAACCATTCGAATAATCACTCAAAGAATCCGAATCCGAGGTGGAAATGCTGCTCTTCACATTGGGACCATCCTGCCCCGCGAAACGGCGAAAGATGACCTCAATGGTCGCTCGATCGTGTGACAGCTTGTCGGTCTCGGTATCGCGCTCCAGGTTGACCAATTGCATCGTGTTGCGGGGCGACTCCAAAACGTCAATCACATGGCGAGCAGTGATACCGTTTCTCTGGCAGAATCTTTGCAGGATATTGATGCCTTTCGGAGTAAGCTGGTACAACGCGCCCTTCAACGGAAATATTTGTGCCGCCTTGCCATCCACGGACTCGATAAAGCGGGCGTCGACAAAACGCTGGCAGACCGAGCGAGCCATTTCCTTGGCCATGGAAAACGTCGTGGTCGTAGTGGTCGTGACGATACGCGAGGGGTCTTTCGGGTCGGGCATGCGATTCGATTGGGAGAATTTGAGGGATCCAAGGTTGTTGATGGCTTCTTCCGAGGTGAAGGAGTGATCATATTTCGTAAATCGTACACGATGCGAATCCAACTTCAAGCTGACCATCAATGTCGAGAAAAGATCCATGAAATCCTAGCAAAACCATCCTTGTTAACACAACCGCCCTGATTTTCCAGAATTCACTGCCCGTTCACCCTGTCGGCCACTTTAGCGCATAATTGGGTCACCTTACCTTTGTGAATGGACGGTCATCTTCCGTCATACGCAACAAACGCGACGAGGTTTGATGCATTTTGGCGGGGGACACAGAAGGTCCGAGTTCGGGTAGCTGCTCTAGTGGGGACGGTGCACGCTGAAGGGTGTAACGACGCCTCTCAACAGAACTAGTCTGATGTTCAACCACAGTCGGGGCACAACGGTTAGTAGCGGCGTCAATGGGCGCAGGGCTTGACCGTTCACTACTGGTGCTACCGTCGGACAATGGCGGAGTCAACGGCGTGGCACTGAGCACTTCGCTGACGCTGACCTGCGAGGCCTTGCGCGAATGCTTGGACAGGCTTCCCGAGGAGGCGGAGGGGCGGAGGGGGTAATTCGGGCCTCCAATGGCAGAGAGATTCGCAAGGGCGTTGGAGGTCTTCTCACGAGCTAGTGCAGCGAAGGACCGGCGATTGCGACGCGAGATGGATCCAATGACCGAACCTGTAAAGCCGGTTGGGTTGGTGGTGGTCGTGGGCTGGGAGGGGGCGACAACAGCGGAGGGTGCGGAGTTGTGCTGAAGAGAGGGAGCGGAAGCAGTACGAGGACGAGTTTCAACCGGGGAGGTAGAGACCGGGATAGGAACAGCAGAAGATCGGGGAGGTTGAGAGTAAAGAAGGTGAGAGGAAGGAGGAGAGCCTTGGTCGAGAGGAGCGGAGGATATGGTTGGCATTGAATAGTGCGAACCAAGACGGAGTGGGAGAAAAGAGGAGGGGGGGGATGTGTATGTATGTATGTGTAAAGAAAAAAAAAAGAATAGGGAAAAAAAGGGTAAAAAAAAAATTGTTTTCGAAAAGGGAGAAAAGAGGGTCAAGGGCAGAAAAAAAGAAGGGGAGGGTGGAGGGGTGGGTGTATGTATGGATAAGGGAAAGCAACGAGAAAAATAAAATAAAATAGAATAATAATAAAATAAAAACACGAGGTAGGTAAAATAATACCCTTTCAGTGAAGGGGAGAAAAAGGCCCAAAAATCGAAGCCAGTTGGAACAGACCCAGAAAAAATTGGAAAAAGTAAAATAAAATAAAATCCAAACCCAGTGACGAAAAGAGCAAGCGGGGAATTCGGGCGGTGGTTAGTCAGGTATTTGTACAAGCCAGTAAGTCAGTAACGTGGATTTGACTTCCCAGAGTTGGAGTACGATCTGGCTTTGGTACAGTGGGTGTATCGTATGGATCCCTTACAGCGAGCACGCAGAGGCAGCAGAAGAATGAGAAGGGAAGAAAGAAGAGGGAAAGGATGAGCAGAAAGCCAAGTGAACAGCGGCTGCTCAAGAGGGTCTCCAGGGGCGTGAAGAATCAGGCCTGTCATTCTTGACCCACTGTGCACGCGGACGGTTTCATGCACCAGACAACGTGGGCCAAGGGCAAAGGTGGACGGATCGTCCTTTGGGGCGATCAAAGGCCGGCTTCCCTGCAGAGTCCGGCAGGGTGGGATGGGTGGGATGGGTTGGGATGGGCTGCCCGGAAGGCTACCTTGTGTAAGGTTACCACTGCAGGCCCTCCCCCCTTAGCGAGCACTGTTTTCGTCTGACATGAGGCAGGATGGGGGCCTTCAACGTAAATTGAGTTAATTCTCCCCTCTGTCAGTTTTTTTTTTCCCTGCCTGTCATGGTTTGATGCAAGGAGATCCCTGGACGGTGAAGGCGACCAGGGCCTCCTCCTCTTCCCCCCGGCTGGTATCCTGGTGTATCGTACCCGTGTCCCGTACCGTACCGTTCTCAGAGGTACATTGCTGCTCCGTCTCAACCACCTCCTCCAAGTGGGCCGGTTTCCAAAACTGCTGGCGTCGGATGATCAGCGAAATTTATGCCTGGGGAGGGTTTCAACCCAGATCGCGCAGCGTTCGCGGCAGCAGCGACGGGATTACTGGTGGATATGGTTCCCGAGAGACGGGGAGGGGATTGGAATTGGAATCAAGATATATCTATAGAAAGGAGGAAACAAGCAAATGACAATAATCCATCATCATCGGCATCCTCGCAGCGATGTGACGTTACTATTGGTTTATCTGCCTTTGCCCATTACTAATGTGCGTCTAAAGTTCCCACCGTATCTCTTATCATATGACGAGAGGTTCTCCGAGTCCTCCCTGGGGGGTGTGTGTATCTCTACCGCAAATTAGCGCAGCACGTTATCCCTCCAGTGATGCGAGCAGAAAACGTGGCAAGCACGCTTCTCCTGTCTGTACTCTGTAGTACCCTGTGTGCTGACTGCTGACACCGGACTGGGCAGCCGCCGCCAAAGGTACGTCGCTGGCTAGACCGCCCAGCAAGCAGGGTGGTTCAGCGCCAAGCCCATCACGTTACCATGCACCTTCCCTCTCTAGAAAGCAGGCCTCATCGAGCCTGGTCGGCCTCCAGGGAGTAACGATCATCCTTGAGTCATTACCGGAAAATCCCCAAAGCACGGCAGCCAGTCAGCGGGCCTCGTAACGAACACTTGCAGGCAGGCTCTTGCCAAAGCGGGCCTAGTGCGCCACTAGTACCAGAGGGAAGTGCTCGCCATTTTACGCTGGCGAACACCGACTTCATCCTTCCCCACCCCCATCCCAGGCCGGACGACCCATCACCTCATGGCCCTTCAGTTTGGTGTTTAGGCTTCATCCATTCCCATCATTGACATCTTCCCCTGTCCGTCCGCCAACAACGGCGACGATGATCCCGAATTGCTGCCCTTCTCTGGTATAGTGCTAGCAGACTCCCAGCCTCGCTCGTCTCTTCCTTCTTCCCACCCACGTGGGTAATCCGCCCGAACAAAACCTTGCTAGGTTCTGATTCGGACCAAGCCAACCAAGCAATTCCCTGATGCCGATCAATATTAATATTTACGTGGGACTAAGTCATGACTATCTATCGGGCTGGCAGCCTCAGGCCCCCCATCTGCTAGCGGACTGTTATCTGGGGAGCCACGCGAATGGATACATCATTTCCATCCCTAGGCTAAGGTGTAGGGGGTCAAACGGGACTATTTGCGATGTTGCATGTGATGAAAGTCTATGGACCGGTTCTGATCTGATCGGTCCAGGCAGCCAGCAGCGAATCCCTGCCGGATCGCGTCTCAATAATGTGATCGAGACGATCAAGTTTCAGACCAGGCCTCCAAAGTACCTTAGCACCGTAGCACCCGGCTTCCTCCATTCCAGAGGGACAAACGGTGGAGCAGACAACAGGATGACTCCCGCGTGGCTCAGCCTGAATGGCATGGCTCGTATTTTTTTTCGCGTGGATGCCTCTCGTTCGCCTTCTTCTTCCACCGTTCCATGACTCTTCCAGGTGTCTTCTTTCCTGCCTTCTGTCTAGCCGAGACCCATGCGGTTCCACGTGGACACACGTGGAGAAGAGCTGGCGGCTGGGTTGGGTGGCTCGGGGCTCTCGGGCGGCTTGGCTGTCGTCCGCCGTTTGGCCTCGCCCGCGGCGTGTCTCGCAACTCGCAACATCCTCTTTGCCTTGGGGTCCAAGCCCAATCGTCCGTTCTCATTATTGGGCCGTTCGTTTATCTGGTCTGACGACTGGGTCAGTCGCGGCTCAGTTGCGGCACCTACCTACTGTATACCACGGTCACCGGTGCAAGCGGATTGATAACTATGAAACGTATCTACCTACAGCCGCCATCTAACCAGGTCACGTCATAACCCTGATCTTGACCACCGGAGAAGACAAGGAGGATGTACCGCTATGACATACATGGAGGATCGACTGGGGCATCTCATCCAACTCCAACTAGTCCGGGTTCTCCAGTCCATCTCCAGATCCCTCATTGTTGGGACGCCAACAAGGTTCACAAGGGTGGCCCAATTCCGGATTGCTAGTACTAGGAGCCGCTAGGGATTTAGGCCCGTCCTACTCCGTACTACGACCAGTCTTCCCTTCACGGCGGCTACCTACACTGACCACTGTTTTCCAGTCAATTGGAGATGCTCCATTCTTCCATACGGTTTTACGGCGATACAGCTCCAATGCGCTGTCACGGCCATCGGCCAATCCAAGTCAACCCCCCCCAACCTTGGAACAAAGGGAATGAGGGACCAGGGGTCGGAGACGATCCTGCCAACACACACAGTTTGATCCTCCTGATCCTCCTATTCCTGAGGCTCATCCTCCCCCCGGACGCAGGTCTGATCGCGGTAGGATTGCATCTGACGTGCGCCCCAGCCGGCTAGCTACAGAGGGAGAATCATCTGGGCGCGTTCGCCAAATCTTCCGGGATAAGGTTCCCAGGCCAGTGGGAGCGGTCAGATAGTGGTACCAGTGGCTGCTACGTAATCAGTACTCTACGTGAAAAGGATTCACGATCAGATCCCCAACCCCACTACCCACTACGTACCAGATGCTCTGAGCCTCTGACTCTTTGAGTCTGGTGACCTGCCTGTCGCCTAGCATATCCACTCAATCAATCGGGCAACACGAAGCGGTGAATGAACCCGCCGCCTTGGAGCCTTGAAGGAGGGGCTGCAAAATGGCGTAATACTGCGATGCCCCGTTTGGGGGCTCTCCACCCTCTCCGCCCGTCTGGAGCCGTGACCAACTGGCGGTAAGGACTTGGCTGAAACCCCCGGCTTCCCGTCACGTAATACCGTATACTTCATTAGTTGGAGAGCCGGCGCTCAGACATCACGCCGTGCCTTTGCCCAGACAGAGGAGGATTCATCGCTTCGTGGGAGGGAGAGAGCACGGCAGTGGTATGACAGGATCCGCGTCAGCTTTCGATAGTGACAGCGCCCCCATTAAAATAGAACACCATGGAAACAGAAAGGGCCGAATCGGTGAGATCGCGTCCATCCTGCTGCATGCATGACAGCTGGTCCGGAGGCTTCTAGAGCCGCCATCACCCAGGGGACGACCTCTAGCTGCGCTACTAGCCGCGACATGCGAAACTCACTATCCAGTTCACGCATACAGATGATCCCTGACCGCCACGCGAGGAGTAACGCGGCTGACAGGGATGATCCCGTCGGGTCGCAGACAAGGCTGCATCTAGACTGTCGGATCCCTCGCCGCATCCCCTATTCGATATTAGACAATATTCTTAGTGACGGGGTTGCTAACTATCACACTATCCCTGGCCGTCCATGCGTTGTCGCTAAGGCCAGAGTCATTCGCGTCGGGGATGTGGCTTGCGATCGAGTCAGACCTGTCGGGGCTAGACCTCAGCCACATATCAACTTTGTTTTGCGAGCTTCGCGGATAGGGGCGCCATGGGCCTGTCTAGGTCAGGGTCTGTCCTCCATGTCTATCACTCAGGGGCTGTCAACATCTGTGCTATTTAACATAAACTTTGATGTTCTCGCCGGCCTTGCCTGTTAGGGTTCTCAATCAGACAGCCACATCATCGGCTGGATGATTCTGCACAACCTGCCACAGGCCTTGGCAGCAGTGACACCTGAAACCGTCTGTAACTCTGTACGCCAAGTAGGCAACTGTGTTCGACACTTGGCACGCTATACATGCAATGTCCCGAGGGTCGCCGGGTAGCTACGGCAGTTGGACGATCACAAAGTTCCTACTTAGCTTTGACGTTCCCATGCTACACAGCTACCAACGATACGCTATAGCTCCATTCAATATCATGTGATTCAGTCGCAATCTACCAGGGCTGCAATCGGATAGTGCATCTCCCCACCAAATCCTCTAGGCCACTTCACAATCTATCTTTTCACACCGAACCATACTATGGCGGAGTATATGGATGTCCTAATCCCAACTACGTAAGTATGATACACTACCTATTACCCAATCCAGTTACCTGCAGAAGTGGATCTATATATAGCTATCCAGCTATCTAGCTACCCTAGCTTTACGGAGTAACTTGCTAGTAGTAGTTGCTACTTATCATGACCCGTCCACTGAGTCCAAGCGGAGGACAAGATATCCGGTATCTCGACTCCGTACTCCGAACACCAAAACACCATACTTACATTGACCCTCATAAAATACACCACATCAACCACAGCCACCACCACCCCCAAACCCAACGTCATGGCATCAATAAGAATAGCAACATGTAATCGACAAATCCAAAGTCTACCTCGGCCCAAACCAACCTAGGTAAGTATGCTCTGATGAAACCCGCCTAATCCCCCGAACCACGGTACCAACGCAGGATGTCTCTGTCCCAACACCAAGTAATACCGGGCCCGAAAAGCGGTCAGAGTTCTGGTACTGGGTCCGCATCCTTGGCACCGGTAACCAAGTGGGGCAGGCCTTCTGAGTGTGGAATGGAAAGAAAAGCTCTTTTCTGTGGATCCTCCCCATCCAACCAAACCAGGAAATTCTCGACTGAATAGGCATGGGATTCGGGCGCAACGCCACGTGGAGGGTCCATATCTGTTTTTTTTTACTCTCTCTTTACAGGGCGTTGAGTGGAAGAAACGAAGAAAAAAGGAAGAAAGACCTACGGTAAAGCCATGTGTGCGCAAGTGTCGTCATAATGGGGCCATGAAAGGAAAAATTTTCCTCGGGCGGTTTGTATGGTGGATTCTTTCCTACACACCGTAGTTCGAGTTGGGGTACTCCGTATAGGTAAGTGTTGGAGATTACTATCTCTGTATCTACCATAGTACTATGCTTCTAGTGTGTGCTCTTAGCCTCGACTAATCTACCTATCAACCAGTGCCAGTAACCAGTATATTAGGTTAATGAGTTAGTTCATATAGGAAAGGCGGTATATTCCGCCGCTACTCAGTTAGGCACATTAGAGTTTGATTTGATATATCGATAACCGTGTCTTGTCTTCACTAGCTGGGTGAGTCTATCTGGCTCTTGGGATTGTGATGGTCGGTGGTGAACCCCCCCAGACTTACTATGAAAGTTAATGTTGGTCCAGCGGTCAGCTGGTGGTTGATGCGTTGAAAATAGCAACACATTGATCCTACTTACCTGTGCCCCTGAACCAACATGCAGCCACCATCAATCGGAACTATCGGCTGAAAGTATTGTTTCAGGTGGCAGTAGTGAAGTGATGCAACCTTTCTATCTAACTACATAGTATATCCCCATATGCGTATGCAAACAACCAGGATTGCAATCCCTGTCCAGGGGACGAACCATAACACCGCCCTACACACAACATAATCTATCTGGGGGGGAAATGAATCCTGTCGGGCACCCTCGCTACCAAGCACTAACTATAGCATCGCCCGAGTACCAGAACACCGGAGCACAGTAAGCACTGGTGTTTCTAGAAGTCGGACTAAAAATCCATCAGGATTGGGATATGTCTAATCCAACCACCACCATCACCCATATTACGTAGTGTACTTAGTTCGGTGGCGAAGAACCACCACCACCAGGTTCTTTTGTTCTAGAGGAAGTTTGATTCATGACGTTTAATCACCACTACGATCACTGTTACTAGCCGGACTGCTGGGGGGCTATTCCTCCGGCCGACGCCGACTTCCATCCGCACCCACGTAGCATATTACCCATCCAGGGAAGACGCTCCCTCTGGCTCTACCAAATTTTCGATCATCTGGATCGGCCAACCCACCCAAACTCAAAGACCCATTGCGGCCGTCAACAACGTGTTGAACGATTTTCACTTTCCCAAGGCGGTAAATCCTCCACCAGCCCAATTTTCCGACTGATCTTGCCGCCGTCGACGATCTGGTGGGAATTGCAAATCATACGGCGTTCGCGACTCCCTGTTGGAGAAGCAAACTAGTGAGTGCTGTATCCACGGTTGAGTTAATTGAGTTAATCTATCCTGGATGCGCTATTGCGGTGGTTCTTTGTTTCGGGGCTGGTGGGGGCTGACGAAGGATGCGCTAGAAGGATTCTGGAAGGATTCTGGAATACGCTAGAAGGGGTTGCAGTCACCCTTCCCTGGTGGCCCCAGTGGACGGTGTTGGAGGTCAGGCTAGGGATTAATCTTACCTGTCTGAGGAATGTATCACTCGGTGTAGGTTCGGATATGGGTGGCTGGTGGGCTAGGCTTTACGGGGTGGGTTTACGGCTGGGTTTTACTTTGACTCTGTACTATTAGAGACATGTGGCTGCTGTGATGTAACTCTCTTCTCGGAGGTAAGTTGGACCGTGGACCTGTCATTTTGATTTCTGACGAGTGCTGGGGGGGGTCGTTTACACATCACTTCTCAGCATCACTTCTGCAACAATTCAACCATTCTGGGGAAATTGTCCGACTTCGGTGTTCACTGCAGCCAGGCATGGCGATATGGAAACACGCTTAGTCAGGAAACTCTCCGACCGTCACTCACTGAAGAGGTAATTTCCAGGAGACAGACGCACGTGGAGGATCTTCCGGGAGGCGGCCAATCGAACCTTGAGCGTTACACTGCGTATGGAGGAAACGGTACGGACTAGTCCGGTACGGTGTACACGCGGTAACGTTACGGCCTAAAGCGGCCATGCCACTTACCGGAAACCGAAAATAGGGCGAGAAAATGCCAGGTTGGTCGGAGTCGGGGCCGGAAAAGGCCGGAGTCGGAGCCGGAGCGGGGCCCTGCTTCCTTCGGGCCAACCTAATGTGCTTGCTGCTTGCTGTTGCTGGCTGTTGCTGGCTGCTACTGACACTCTACCTAAGCACTTATAGGTGCTGGCGATGCATCGGCGATTCATGCCATCATCATGGCTGATGGCTGATGGCTCGAGCAGGTTTATCCGCTGAAGAACAGAGGACCATCTTCCCTCCGTTGCCGACTAGCGAGCTATATCTACTTAGCGCACATGGCTAGGCTCACACGCCTTCCGCCTCTGCCTCTGCCTCTGCCTCTAGGTACTCTGCCTGCAGAAGCAAGGGGTACCGGCTGCATGATAACACCATCGCTTCCTATTTGATGCAGTCTTTGGCAGACGCTGATCCTTGCTCTCCACGCGAAATCCCAAGTCTCTCGTCGTGGCCCCACCTTCCCAGCGTCGTGAATCAGCAACCATCATGGTCTTGGGCTAGTGGCTTATCCTGGTTACCGAGGGAGATGCTCCAGGCCTCCGATTATAATTATGTCCATCGAAAATGGTTCGGATCACCATTCTGGTCACGCCGCCATCTTCACACGCGAGACGGTCGGCTGGACGCTGACTGGACGCCGCGCAATGATGGACGCCGGTGCGACAGGGATGTGGACGGTTGACTGCATCATCGGCCATTGGATGCGAGACGGTACGAGACTGGGGTATCTACAATGTCCGATCGGCTGTTATCCGCCTAGGTGGCTTGGGCTGAATGTTGAGACTCAAGAACGATGGTCTGGAGGACTATGGTTAGAGCGGAATATCCCGTTCAGATTACGGAAGCCCATCCTGCCCCAACTCCTCAGATTGAGGAACGAAGAGTCCCCCCCCAGACGAACACCTCTCACCCTGGCAACTGGCAAAGCAGGCAGCCTTTCTCCCGCTAACCCCGCCGCGATTCCACCTTGGACCAGCACCAGCACCAGCTCAAGAAGGTGATTTCATGCATTAGTGTGCAAAGACACATGCTCCCAAATCCCAATCCGTCCTAGTGCCAGGAGCCAGGATCGCACCAGGATTCGGTTCAGAGCCACGCTGTGCCATGCTGATGCAGCACCATGCTGACTAGTAATCAACAACGGTGCTCTTCCGCCCCCATCCTTAACTATAACATCATCTTCTATGGTCCTTATGTCGGTGCAGTGCGGAGGACCGCCGCCCGGGGTGGTCACTGGTCAAGGGAACCTAATCTCAGAGTGACGCTTCTGTCACGCTGATCGGCCAGCCCGCCGCCCATTATTGGTCGGGATGCTGCATCCCTTGCTCGCCGTCTGGCGTGGTTAGGGTTGCACAAGGCTGGTCGAGACCATCGGGTGGCCAGTGTCTAGTCTCGCGCGGACACTGCATGGCGTTAGCGATGCCTAGCCATGTACCTTGCCTGCCATGAGGACGGCTACCTTGCTTCGCCATGAGGCGGTACCTCGTTAGTGAGCTAGGCAGCTCTGCCGGTGCCCCTCTTTCAGTCACGTCGCTTGTCAATCCGTCCGCTTCGCGCCATCCAGACGACACAGACCATACCTCCCCACAGGCACCCTAGCAGTAGGTACATATTTAGGCTGATACTGATGCAGTGTAGCATTTGCCATGTACTGCGTACATCTGCTTCATCACCATAACCCCTGTCAAATTATCCCATCGGTCTCAACCGCTACGACCCACTAGCTGTCTCCTGAAGCAGTCAAGAAAAGAATAATCGTATACTATGTACCTGTATCTGCACATGTTACCTATATGTAAATAATAAATCGAAGTAGATCATCCAGACGCAAACGCCGACCGGTGAACCAGCGTCTGTACAACACGTTAACGGACGATCTTATTACTCCTCCTAGTACGGAGTAGCACATCCCTATATCCCCAAGTAACACTACATAAAATATGTACATAACCCACACCCCGCAGATCAAGTAATCCCCATCCTCTCCGAAAGGTATATCTCCCATCCCCAACGGCCTACTAGGTAGTACATGTTGAACATGTATATTCCTGTATACCCGCACCAGGAGGATGTAACGTGTAAAGTTCGGATACTACCTACATTTGGGGGCTAAATCATCCCCGAATTATTGATCTGATTGTTAACACTACCTACACCACGGAGTAGTAGTTTATGCATGAGATAATAGGTAGGAAGCAGGTACTATACACATGGTTTAATTGACTATATATAGTATTTCATTATTCATAACTAGGGACTCGGTAGGATGTCGTCATAGTATTTATTTCCTACTGATACTAACTAGGTAAGTACCGATATCAAAACCACTCCCTACTACTACTACTACTTAATATCATGAATGAATGAAGAGTATTAAAGTACGATTATATTGTATATTGTAGATATTGTAATATATATCTTAGAGTATAAGCTTACATAAATTACTTACCACAGTTCACAGTTCACAGTTCACAGTTCACTGTCATGGAATAGAATACACAATACATGACATGATTGCTAGGTACTATGCTAAGATAATAATAACCGCCCGAATGATCCCTACCCTGATTGATTACTCTTATGTACTTACTTGCTTACATTGCATCCCATCCTGCATCCATCCCGCATCATAGCGATATTGATTACAATTGTTTAATTCTCAGCCTCGGCTCAATGACTCTCCCCTATCCTATCCTATCCTATGTATCTACATGTCCAATCCCACCATTCATTCATCTAAAGGATGAAGGATTCAGCTAGAAGGATTCATGAATATGTATTATTTCCTAATTAGGTCCTACATCTATCTATATTTATTGTAGTCTGTCTACGTACCTATTACTCCAGTGTGTGTGTGTGTGTGTGCTCAGATTACGTATCTTCTACGGGGTTACTAGTCGTTTGATTATCAATCATTATCGTCCTCGGGCTTTCCTGGGGCCGAAAAACCAACTCCTACCCCCCCAAAAAAAAGAATGAAGGAAGGAAGGAAGATTACAGTTGAGTGATTAACGTCTTGCATTTAGCCCCCCCGTGCATGTTGTTCTAGACATGGGTTCGGTTCACGTCTGATGGTAGAAAGAGAGGGGAGGGGAGGGGGGGATTGTGTTGGTTTTTCCAAGAAATGTGTTGGTAAACTTGTTGTAACTAGTCAGTAAGTTAGCGAGCTAGTTAACTGAACTACTTAGTACCTACTAACTAATTGCTTTTCGGTGACTACGGCTTACTTACCTACGGGGTATGCATGGCAGACTGGGGATAGGAGTTAAGATTAATAGGTGGATTACGGTGCATTAGGATCTAGGCATATACTTTGCATTCTTATTATTATACTTGATTTCGGGCAGGGGTTGATGCAGGATGGGTGAATGGGTGAGTGTGAGGCTTTCTGCAAGGTTGACTTGACAATCTATCTATCTATCTCTATAGGCAAGTCTAGGCAGAATTTAGGTCCATCTAGCAGATGGGTTTAGGCAGTAGGCAGTAGGCACTAGGCACAGAGGTAGCACTGCAACCTGCCCCGTGCTCAGCCATCCCGCCACCATCGTCCTAATGATCCTCCCGTCCCGGCCAGCTCGACCACCTCGTCAAAGCTGATTTCCACCCGGAACATCCGTCCGTCTGCCGTGCCACTTCCTCCTCCCACTGGACTGATTAGCCCCCAGCTCACCAGCTTCTCCCACGCCTCGCGCGCAACGTCCCGACCCCAGACCCGTCCCGGAGTTACAGCGGCCCCCGACACTGACGCCGATGTCTTGGCCGTCGTCAGCAGTCGCACGTACTCGGCGTATGCCGCGGGGAACGACAGCGCCAGAGGCGCAGCGCTCTGCAGCTGCATCGTCTCCAGCCCCGGGTCGTAAAGTGCCGCTAAGCGGGTGGCCGCTAAGAGGAGCGATAGTGGCAGAGATGATGGACTTGCGGAGGCTGTGGTCGACGCGGAGAATGGGAGAGGGGCGGGATCAGGGCAGCACAGCAGTTGACTAGTGAATGTACTCGCGGTTGGAATCTCCAGGGAAAGCATTCCTTTGGAGGTCAGAGGGTAGGTGCTGTGATGGAGGTCGCTCAGCCCAATCAGCGCGCTCGTGAAGAACTCCTTCACGGATTTGGTTTGGTGGTATATTCGTCGTAGGTGAGATGCAAACGCCTCGTCGATCCAGAGGCCCTAGTCCAGGGTCAGCAACGTGGGATGTGTGTGGTTACCACGCAATGAGGCGCTCACCTGCAGATAAGCTCGCCATCCGTCCAGTAAGCGGGTCCACCTGTCGGACGTGAGGATGACCTGCTCTTGGGCATCGACCTCGTCCAGCACTTCCGAAATTTCCCCGTCTTCCAGGTTCAGCCCCGCGAAGCAAATGTCCGAAAAGGTCTCCAGGGATCGGGGCAGCGGCACATAGACGTATCGGTGGCTGAAGCGACTCTTGACTCGCTTCTCCAGCATCTCCGTCACATCCACCTTGGTGGTGATTCCGATCACCGCAATCGGAGCCTTGCGTGCCTGGGCGATATCAAACAGGTTGTACAGCAGGGTTTGGCGGGGGTGCGTGACAAACAAGTCGAACTCGTCCAGGATGATGACAATCGACTTGGCGGTCGCCGTCTCCGCATCACTGGACGGACCATAGAGCTCCTCCGGATGCGACAGGAGAGCAAGGAGGGTAGCCATGGTATCAGCATAGCTGCTCACCTTGCCAGCTTCGTCCTCGGTGTTTGTCTCACGGCCAAGCTGACGCCACATCTCCCGGAGAGCCAATCGGTCGTCCGTATGCAGGAAGCCATTAAGACGGACAACGTGGAAGTCGTTCTTGTGCGACCTGGCCAACGATGAGATGATTGTCTCAACAATTGCGGTTTTTCCACAGCCACGCGACCCAAGAAGCAGCATCGAGTTACCCTCCCCAACAGCGACGGTCTGCTCGATGAGATGGTTGACCTTGTGATACTCTGTCTCCAGCCCTTTCAGCGGCACCCGTCGTTTGCCGTTCAACTTCTCTGTAACCATCCCTGTCAGTAGTCGCAACTCCTCTGTCAAACCCTCCTGCACGAGTGACTGGAGCTTTTGGGCATACTCGGGGAGCGGTCCTCCTCTGCCAGTAGACGGATCAGTACTCGTCAGCTCATTGTTGGTCAGGTCCTGTTGTAGCTGCATTGAAACGAGATCCTCCAGCCCATCCTGATAATCATCCGGTGTAGAAGACTGCTGCGACTCGTCCCGTTTCTTCGGCACATCTTCATCATCCGTTTCAAACCGAACAGTAGCCTTCTTCGACCGTGTCCTTGTCGGTCGCCGTTTGGGTTGCGGTGACGGTTCCTCCTCCTCCTCTTCCTGCTCTTCCTCTTCTTCCTCTTCCTCCTCACCCTCTGTATCCGAAACATATTTCACCTTCCCGGTGCTCGTCGCCGACCCATTCTGACCCGGTGTTGCGTTTCTTCTTCCCGAAGGCGAGTCCACAGCCTCGTCTCCATACCTCTGCGGTGCTCTCCGCTGTCGTCCACTCGACCGCAGCCCAGCTCTCGAAGGCGTCTCTGCAGCAGACACCTCATGGCTCTCCTCAGTCATGACGCCTTGCGAAGATCGCCGCCGCTTTGACTTCGACGTAGCGGGCGCTTTAGGTTCTTCAGTCGCCGAGGACTCGGCTTTGGCTTCTTCAGCTAGTGGCGATGCAGGTGCATTTTGAGCCTCGTCGCGCATCGTAGTATCTCCATCTCCGTCTGTATTCTGTATATCCGACACCCTTCTCCTCTTGCTGGCGCGCGGATCCTTCATCGTGTCTGGGTAAGGCGTTGTGGAAGATCCGTTGTCTCGTTGCCAACAGCGTAGAAAATGAGTCAAGGTTCAGCGAACTACCATCTGCATTGTCCGTCTCAATTCTGTACAGCACGCCGAAGAAATGGCACTTTCCGATGTATTCTCTGAATGTTGGACAAGAGATGCCGACAGCTTTGAACAGACAGGTAGTGGATGTTTTGGTATAGGCTGTCGCAGCGATTTCGTTTATATGTGCTTCCGGATAATTGTTCGCATCAATTCGCCCGTCGTATTCAGGTTAGGTATTATTGGGATTCAATGGTTGCGTGCGAACATGGGACTCGTAACGGCGCGCGGAGGGATAGATGCGGAGAAGGAAATATTTTTGATTTGCGACCGAAGCTAGATGGGTCGTCCGGACGGGGGCGGACTATTGGTGAGTTAATTAGTAGAGTAAATTCAATAATCAAAACTCAGGTCAACCATTGCCGTGAGTTCAGATCTGGTGCCTGTTCATGGGAGAGTCTGATTGTTGATGCAGGAGGCTCGCAAGTCTGGCCGGCACGGAGCCGTTCTGCCTGAGGCATCATGCGTGACGCGAGGTCAGGTGAGTCGCATTGGCAAACAGGCATTCAGATACATACACCCATCAACCTCATTCATATGCTTACCAAACCTGCCTAGGCAGTCTATTCCCAAAATGCCATCTCAAGGTGGGGAAAATAGGTCCGTGACCAATACCCTGCAAGTTAGCATCATGGCATAGCTTGTCACTCCGCGCCCGATCAAGACCACCCACGCCCAACACCTCAATCAGGCAAAATATGAGGTTGGCAGTAGACCAACCAGGAAATGAACAGAATCCAGGCCTCGAACGGTTCCTACATGCTCAATTGCAAGTTGGAAACTCGCACGAGTAAGCAGGTTTAGATCAGCCGTCAACCTCGGTTGTTGGACCCTCATCCATGGACACCGGAGTATGAGACCCGAGCATCAGCAGCAGCAATCAGCGCTATTCCTCCGTCTATATATTCCGTCCCCTGAATGCTATTATTACATATCTCTAGGATGGATGTCTGAACCGTCATTTCTCAGACATACACACATCTAAATAATTGCTCAACCAAGCCCAACCGTATTATGCATCAGCACGGCGTCCTTCCCTCCGCAATGCCCGCAGCCACCGTCCGCCCGATATCAGACCTCTCCCCCTTCGAGCAGCTGGTCCTCAGCTACTCGACAGGACCTCAATCGCAGAATGAAGGCGGAGAGGCATGTCCCCCTCCCCAATTCCTCTCCCCTCATTCACCCATCCTAACACCAATAACCGCCAGGTCTGGGACTACTTCCCCTCAAGCAGCAATCTCCGCCTCGAATCCGCCACTTCGGGACCGCCGGCTCGCGTCTCGTATCTCCTAACCGTAATCCCAAGACAATGCAATTACCTCGGGAACCTGCACGGCGGATGCGGCGCCACCATTGTGGATATTCTTTCATCGACGCTGTTGCTGGCATTGTCTAAGCCCGGGCATTACTCGCTCGGAGGTGTTAGCCGGAATCTCAAGCTTACGTATTTGCGGCCGGTACCGGTGGGGACTGAGATTCGGGTCATGTGTGAGATGGTGCATATGGGGAAGAGGATGGCGCTGCTTAGGGCGGAGATTCAGAGGATGGATGGGGGGATTTGTGTGGTGGCGGAGCATGAGAAAGCGAATACGGATCCCGCGGCTATTTGATTCGGTTTAGAGATTGGGTTGGTGGTAC
Source organism: Aspergillus sclerotiicarbonarius CBS 121057 (assembly GCA_003184635.1). Classification (NCBI taxonomy): domain Eukaryota; kingdom Fungi; phylum Ascomycota; class Eurotiomycetes; order Eurotiales; family Aspergillaceae; genus Aspergillus; species Aspergillus sclerotiicarbonarius. The sequence continues at coordinate 85,897 of KZ826336.1, read as the reverse complement.
CGCTGGCTTGTATGTACATCTTTGGGATCAATAAAGCAATACTTCTACAATGCGCTGGTTAAGCTAGGTTTATTCACAGTGATGATGCACCAGACACCAACTGATCGGGAGACATGCAGCCCGGCTACTCAAATGCAAACCAAGGAGTGTGCGAGTCCAATAATGGTATGATTCGTGAGCGTAGAGAAAGCCAAAAGAAATTAGGTGACTCGATTCAAAAGCGCCGTAGCGTCAGATATTACTTTACCCCAATATGCATCCGCGGGGGCCTTACTCCTCCACAAGCTTCTGGCCCTCCCGGAGACCCTCAACGACCAACTCCTCGCCCGTCGCGCGACGGTAGATGTCCCGCACATCATCTATATCCTGTCAGTATCACCCTCCAGTAGGCTGCTATTTGGGTCTTACCGGTCGTGGTCTCAAAGTGGGACGTGGCATCGTAGCTCTTCGAGATGAAGATGTTGTCCTTCTCGCCACTCTCGAGAGGCTCGTACAGAGGAATGGGGGCACCAAAGAAGGTCTCCTCGATCTTACCCAGGCGCTCGAATCCGGCCTCCAGCTCCAGGTGGTGGTTGGCATCGGACTCGGCAATGGTCGAGACGATGGCAATGTAGTATCCCTTGGGGCAGACGTTGTGCGCCGAGGACACCATGGCAATGTAGATATCTGCAAGGTCAGCACCAGACGACGTGGAGACTGTTAAAGGACATACCGTGCTTTCTGCCGACCTGTGACTGGGGGATGATCAGCTGCAGCGAGTCGCTGCCGTCGGTCTTGTCGATGGGGTGGTTCAGAATGCAAATGGCCTTCAACAGGTAGCCAGTGATCCTGGCCTTGCCAGGGAAGTAAGAGGGGTCTGCGAGGATCTTCTTGGTCTTGGTAGTGAACGCCATGGACTCGGCCTCGTTGTCACGGTCCTTCATGGTGGCCTTGATGCCCGAGACCTTGCCGCTCTCGTCGTAGAGCACCTCGTCAACGGAGGTGTTGAGCATGTAAGTACCTCCGTAGATAGCGGACAGGCGAGCAAAGCCCTGGGGAAGCTCACCCAGACCGTAGAGAGGGTAGATGTACGGCGACTTTCCGTAGCGGGCCATCGAGTTGACGTACAGGCGGATGCGGTTGATGGTCTCAGGGGCCATGCCCGCCTGGAGGAAGTATTCATCGGACGAGTACAGGGCCATGGAGTGGCCAACGAAGTCACGAGTGTTATCCTCCAGTCCGAACTTGTCGTAGACCTCCTTCATTGTGCAGGTGTGGATGCTCAGGCCTATGCTGTGTTAGCGCCGGACTCCTACAACCGAACGGTCTCAACCAACCCTGGTGAGTGGAGGGGTCTTCCTCCTTGAACTCGCCCACCCACTCCAAGAACTTCTTGGCTCTGCGCTTCTCGAACATGCCCATGAGAGATGAGCGCAGAGCTTCAGCGGCATCGGAAGGCACCTTGGCCACGGTAGCCTTGGGGCCCTTTCCTTGCTGGACGTAGCTGCCAGCAATCTGCTTGAACTCGAGGTATCTCGTAACGTCGGTCGAAACCAGGATGTTGGTCAACTCGCCGTTGGCCATGAGCAGCTTGGGGACCAAGTCGATGTTCCAGTCGTTGACGCGACCATACTTCTTCCAGGGCTCCTCGCCGGGGCGGACGTTGCCGTATTTCTTGAAAAGCTACAGCAGAAGATGTTAGAGATCGCAGTTAAACCAATATTGTCATCAGAACCAGGGCATAGAAACACTTACAGTCTCAATGTTCACCGAAGCAGCCTCGCTGGACTCGTGTTAGTGGCGGGTGGATGGCGGATAGCTAAGCTGCCCAACTTACCCTCCGTAGTGATCATTGCGGTCGATGTGAAGCACCTTGTTTCCCTTGACACTGAGGACACTGCAGACAGAATGTCAGTAGGCCACAGTGAGGGATGCGAGCAGCAAGGAGTCCTACCCCGAGAGAACACATTCGGTCAAGCCTGGGAGGGGGTCAGTACAGCTGTCGTCGAGCGGCGGCGGGGTAACCTACCAGTGCCGAGCACCACAACATCATACTCGGGGGCAATCTCCTCCATGGTGGATAGTTATGCAGGCGGCTAAGAAAGAAGAATATACAAAAAAGAAAGGTGAAAGATTCGAGGCAGTTATGGGAGCAGAGAAGATGCAGAGAAAGAGGAGAAGGGGAAGATGCGGAGACGGCAGCGGTCAGGTTGAACTTGAAGGGGAGGGCGAAAGGAGGTCCAGGGTAAAGTAAGTTGGAACCCCCGCGGATCATCGATCAGGAAATATTTATTCGTTATTTGTTCTGACGCCCGCCGGCTGGGCTCCACCGGCCCAAATAACGTTGGCATTTCAGGGTGATACCCATTATGCCATGCAATTAATTTGATGGATTCCCTTCTTCAGTCTCGCCTCCTGAGTCTCCTGCCCCTTTTCCAGCGCTGTTTCCGCGGTGGATCGATCATGTCGTCCGGTTTCGCGCAGCTAACAGCTGGCCAGCTCCCTGACTATTGGACACTATCTGCTCTCATCTCCCCATGGCTCTATAATTCCCTATCGGAATTGACTGCCTAGATCTGGCATCCTTCGAACGATCACCTCTCGACAATCTGTCACGAAATTTGGACTAACCCGGATCGCGTCCGGGCAAAGAAATTATAAACAAATAAATAAATAAATAAAGGGGGGAAAAGGAAAAGGAAAAGAGTTAATAATAAGAGAACATATACTACATACTACATACAAAAGTACAGACCAATAGTTTCTAACGGAGCTCCAGACCCAGTCTCCTAATGACATTTCTCATCGATCTCATGTCTTCAGACATCCTGGCCTTCCTCGTCCTGGGGCCGGTAGCCCTTCTTGTAGAGACGCTGTGCATCCTCCCAGGCGTACCATCTTTCTCGGAGCACGTGCTTGATGCCGTTTTGCGTGACGCGGATCTGAGAGCCCATCTGTTAGCGCTTGGTCCTGAAAGCGAGCAGACTCCGTCGATGATTTATTAAAGATTCCAGGTAGAACAATATAGTTACAACCCCCGGGTATAATCAAGGATCAAAAGGGCAGACTTACCACCCGCTCCCGCTCGGTAGACTCCCACTCTCCATAACCAGCCTTCAGTCTTTTTCTTTCCAAGTTGGACGTGGCTATGCGATTGCGCTCCTTGATGCAGACCCACCACAGAGCATGGAGGTCATCCCACGACTTTTCACGGAGTTCCTGGATGGACCACGCACGGCCTAGATGATCGATCGTAAGTATCAGTGCCACCCCGGCCTTAAGGATCCATAACTAACCGAACTCAATGTCATATGTCGGCGTGCTCAGGGCCTCTCGATCCTTGGGGAAGAATCCCCAAAGTCCATGTTCCGGGGTAGGGTTGCGCTTCGGGAGGGCCCCGGGGGAAACGGGCTTAGGCAATGGGTACTTCGACACACCCAGGCGATACTTGGGACCGGTGGCGTGGATGGCAGACACGCCGCGGGTCTTGTTGAGATCACCACCACGACCACGAGCGGCGACAGCAGCGGTGGAAGAAAAGTTCGAGCACTGGACGGACGACCGGTTCAGGGAGAAATGGAGCGACGGGGCGAGGTACGGAGGGGGCAATTCGACCAGCGGGAGGCTCCCGCTCTGGCGAGCCAGCCGCAAAACCGACTGACGATGCATTGTGACCGAAGGGCAGCCTGGTGACGGCGAAGGGACTCGGTGGAGGATGTCCTTGCGGCCTCGGGATCAAAAGCGAACGGGACGGACTTTTGGCGCCTAGGTCACGTGTGCGGCTGCGGCTGGGGTGGCACAGTGCAACCAGCTGGGACAACCTCATGCACAGCGCGGGGAGAACTCGAGGTCGGAAAATAGATGCGGTGCTCTCTACACATGTGATCATGAAATACATATGGGCTGGGCTGGGTTGAGTGGGGGATTGTATGTGGTGCAGCTGGCGAGTGTGCCATTTATGCTGCTGTTACGTGAGTATGTAGCTAGCCAGAGAGGAGCGTGAACAGAATCACTCGTTTTAGCCCTTCCAACAATTCAACTCACCCATTTGCAATTTCCGTATAGCAAGGCCAGCCCCCCCATCACAAAAGCTCGTCCACCTGCTAGATCCCGTGTGTGGTCGTGTGTTCTGGCAAAACAAAGAAGCCGTGCATTGATGGAAGGCGGCTGTGGGTGGTCCGTGCGCGGGCGGAAGCGCGCGTTTGCAGCCACTCCACCTCCAGAGCCGTCGCAACAGAGTGTGGGCAGAGATCCTGGCTGCACATTGGCTTCTTATCGCTTGCATGCTTTGACGCTGAATATCCCCTCGAATCCAAACGCAGAGCCTTGGTCTTTCATCAGTATTGCTCGACCGACCAAATCTCCACTATGAATAGGCCAGGTTTGTCTTTTTCACGTCCTTCCCTTTGTCCTCCCGATCGGGCTGGCTACGGCAACCCCAGCAGTCTCCGATCGGGAGTTTCTTTTGTTTTCATCGTCGTCGAGCTTCATGGTGCGGTGTGGAGGGCGGCTGGTGCTTGGACCCGCGGCTCGTTTCCCTTCTGGCTTCAATTGCAAGCTCTCTCCAGATGGATCTCCCACGCCGACCGCAATATCCTCCAACGCCATGCCAAGCCCCTCCCCCGGCTTTGCTTGAAGCAGTCCCTCTCCGACCATGACCGGCTTTGTCAATCACCTTGGTTATGTCGCTGACCGCTGTATGGCTTTGCAGGACCAGGCCCCCAGCCTTTGCGAGGCATGTCCGGGTTCCCCGCACAACAACAAGCACAGGCTCGAAATGCGGCGTTGGCGTCGGCGCGCTTGCCAAACGGCAAACTTGGTGCGACTTTTGTCTGGCCTCGACTGGTAGAATCGCCCTGAAAGCTAACGGCGCCGGACGGAACAGGCAGCGGAGCGAATTGGAACTTCAATTTACCCGTCAGCGGAACGCCAGGGATACAAGGCAACCAGCAGCGCAGCATAGGGACTATGGGAACGTTTGCACAGAGTCTGAGCGGTTCCCAACCTGCTACGCCTTTGGACCTATCGTGAGTGTGGTTTTCTTACTTCCAGGATTGGGCTCTGGGGCCGACCTGTTTGAAGGACGTGTCGAGCTTATTGCTGAGAACTCCTGTTATCTTACCCAGAGACTTCCCTTCGCTATCCGGTGCGCCGCCGCAATCGCAGGCCCAAAACCCAAGTCATCTAGTATGGGCAAATGCCAGCCAACGTGCGATGCAGCAGACCCCCGTGCAAAGGCCGCAGCATGCTACGTCCCAAGCACCCTCACGAGCTCCGCAAACACAAACCCACCACCCACAACAGCCATCCCAACCCTCTCATGACGACGTATTCCCTTCGGGCGCTCAGTTTGCGAATCGCTTGGACGATTTTAGAAACGGCGGGCAGGGGATCAGCGGTCAATTAGGTTCTGGAGGGCAACCGCAGACCGGCAACATCGAGGAATTCCCCCCACTCGGGCGTAATGTCCCCACGGACCTCGGTCAAGATCGGAGAGGATCGTTGATGCAAAGTGCAGGGCTTGGCAATTACACCGGTGGCCTTCCGTTCACGGGTGTGAGCCAGGCTCAGTCTGCCCAAGCTCGCAACATGGTCGCCGCGTCGGTAAATGGGCAAGAGCGGATAATGTCGCCTGCCAATGCAGGGTCAGGGGGTATGTTTTGGTGAATCATGGAAACCGATATTCAACTAAGCATTCTGTTCAGGCATTGAAACGTCGCGATCGCCGGTGAATCAGGGGTCTAGCAGAGTCCCGGGGCAAGAAAAGGAGGTAAGGACAGTGGCCGCCCGCGCTTTGTTCCGTTACTAAGTCCGATCCAGGAATTGAATAGCAGCGTAATATCGAATCCGAGTGCCTACAACGAGCAACACCTTATGCGACCGCCAGGGTTCCCCGCTACTGGGAAGGAGGCTTCAGGGGCTGCGCAAAGTACCGATCAATTACCATTCGCCGAAATGAGCGAACTCGACAAGTTCGGGCTTGCCGGCTTGTTACGGATGATCCATAGCGACAATGCCGATGTTTCTAGTCTCGCGGTAGGGCAGGATCTGATGACGTTAGGCCTGGACCTGAACCAACCGGAGTATGTTCTCCATCATACCTCCTAAACTCATCAGGCTTGCTGACATGCTCTAGACCTCTACATACATCGTTCGCCTCCCCGTTCGTTGCTTCCATGTCGGGTGTCCCTCTGGAGCAAGATTTCGCTCTTCCGTCATGCTACAGCGTTGCCAATGTCCAGCCTCTTCAGTCGCGGATCCCAAGCTTCAGCGATGAGACATTGTTCTACATATTCTACAGCATGCCTAGGGATATACTGCAGGAGGTCGTTGCGGAAGAACTGATGGGACGGAAGTGGAGGTACCACAAGATCGAACGGTGCTGGCTTACCCGCGACGAGACGTATCCCGGCCCGGTTGATGTCGAGCGCGGCGTGAGTGAAAGGGGAGTCTATCTATTGTGGGACCCTGCCAGCTGGAAGAAGGTCCGAGTATGTCTACCATCTGCTCTTCTTGAGGACGTTCCTCCATCGGTGTAAGCTGACAGGTGGCACAGCGCGAGTTTATCCTTCGGTACGAGGATCTGGACAACCGAATGGATCCCAACCGGGGTCTTGCGCGGGTTGGATTTCCACATGGTTCATGAATGTCAGAGGAACATGGGGTAGCACGGCGTTGGGTTCACTGCCAGTTCCGATGGTTGTTCAGGTGTTGTACTGCCGAGCAACAGGTGTTTCTCTAGCTTAGTGGTCGGTCCAGGACAGGACATTTATCGAATCAAATGACTTCTATGACTGATACTGTATAGCACGTAACTGCCGATGTATTCAAACTAACAGAACCATCAAGGCTTCTTCCCCACGGCAACAACCGCCACCGGCTCCATCCTAACCACGCCATCAGCCCCAAACTTCTCCTCAAGATACTCCCTCACCACCGCCAGAGCATTCGCCCCATGCTGCTCCCGCTGCTCGGGGGTCCAAAACGCACCGATCACAATAGAAATCATCCCTTGGCTGATCTCCATGAACTCGGATACAGTCAACGAGGTCTCCCTCGTAACCGCAGTAACCTTCACATCTTCAAACCCCTCCTCTTCAAACCGGTCCTTCACAAACGACTCATCATCCCAGCCTTCATTATGCATAGCCAGGAATTCTTTTATGCTGGGAAACTTGAGGTGTCCAGGCATGGTATCGACGGCTTCTTTGATGAGAAGGAACCATGAAGCTAATTCGTCTAGTATTAATACTTGATTCCAACCAAGGGACGAGTAACGTACAGATCTTCCACGTTGAAGTCGCAAGAATACCTCCCGGCTGGAGGATACGGAAACATTCTATGATCGTATCAGCTTCGGTTCCGAACAAACAGGAACAATCGGTATTTCATAGGGTCATACATACCTTTCATCGCAGCCCTCGCATCGGGAATCATCATGAACGCTATTACACCATTAATATACGTCAGTCACAATGGTCCCCTTCTCGCCCAGGGAAGAAATAAATAAATCAACTCACCAAAAGCCGTAAACACATTCGTATACTTCCCCCCCTCCAGCCCCGTACACTGCGCATCCACGACTCTGGCCTCGGCACCTACCCAGCCCTCCCTCTCAATCCTTGACTTAGTATACTCCACCATCGGCTCCGTCACGTCCCCACAGGTTAGAGTCCAGTGTTTCTTAACTTCGTCCCCGAGGGTACGGTTCAGGTAGCTGGATACTATGCCCAATCCGCAGGCATTGTCGAGGATGACGCGGGGATTATGGGAGGGAGTCAGGATGCCTGAGTTCTCAATGAGAGGAGGAACGAAGACTCCGGTGAGTTTCTCGGCGATGTGGTAACGGCTTACGAAGGAGGGGGTCAGGTAGGCTGATGGGGAGATTTTGGACAGTTTAGACATTGTGGATAGCTGGGATATGGTGGAGGGGATATGGGAATAGATCAGATGAAGAGGGTAATGGGGAGATTAGGAGATTTGGGAAAGATGCTGCTTCGGATGAGGATTGCTTGAGACTGAGGGCCCTTTTATGTCTTCATTTCACGTTGAAGGAATGGCTGTGCTTCATGGTGGCCTGGGAGTAATGTCTCCGATATGTCTCCGTGGGCACCTTGGGGGCTTGGGGTGGGATTCTGGGATTGGATGGTTGGTACCTGGGTGGTCTGCTTAGCAAATTATCTTGGTTCTAGACCAATGGTGGGTGTTGGTTGAGTGTGAAGTTTTTGGTATGCTACTATACCATGGCTCATGTGCCGGAGGGTTCGTATACTTCTATGCTTCGGGATGGGTAGGGTCAGCATTCCGTTCTACGAAATGTGGGTTGCTCAGCACTGACAGTACTTAGTAACAGACTCGTAATTCTGAAAGAATATTAAAAAAATATATTCAAAAAATGGAAATAGAAGCATTAGCCCTCCCTCGATAGGAGGGCGGGCGAGGCAAAAAGAAAAAAGAAACGTCCCGGGAGAGGATCGAACTCTCAACCTCACGATTAACAGTCGTACGCGCTAACCTGTTATTTGAATTAGTTACTGGGTGATGGGATGAATGTTTAAAAGGGCAAGCTTACCAATTGCGCCACCGAGACGACTCGTTGAAAGACTGCGCTTAAATGTGCTACATGAGGGGCAGTCAAATCATGGTTAATGCTTGACGAGTGCATCCTTCCGATAACTGAGACTGTCTGTCTCAAGCTTCGATGGATAATAAAGTTGGGTTGTTTTCCTTACTTCTGAATCTTAAGGAGATAATATTTTCGTCGATAATCGTTGTACGGAATTGCTGGTTTGCTATACTCAATAGCTCTCCTTGTTGCGGTCTTGAGGGAGGCGGACTCCAACTATAGAAGCTTTATGTAGATTTCCGCTTCCATCCCGTTGCTAAAGTAAATTCCAGTGCAAATTGGTATCAGTATGAAATTATTGGGATATATGTATACTAGTTCCTGTTGGCCACCACTGAAGCTTCGAATCACCTAGAATGGATACATGCCTTCTTCAGTTTGGATGCTAGCCCCGGTATAGAGTTCTACCTGGTGCAATTGCTTATCGGGAAAGACACGAGTATCACCACTCAATTTGACCACAATTGGTGCCTAGATTTCTCGGTGGAGTCAATGGACTACTCTTCACTGTTCCTCCTTTGCAGAATTGACCGGCATTTTGATGCATGGGCTCTATGGCCGAGTTGGTTCAAGTCAATGTCACAAGTACCGTGCCCATTGAGTACCGGTTGATAATTTGTATCTGAAGGTTTGTATTAGGTGGGTTCGCTTTAAGCCCGCCGCCAATCTATCAATGCCCTTTATTGCAGACTGAATGCAGACTGAGCTTGTTTGGAGACAGGAGGTATAGCTGCTAGCCTGCAAGTGAGCCATATTTCAGACGGGGTGAAGAGTGTCTATGAAACATGAAAAGCACGAGCAAGACAGGTCATTGGGCCTGTGCAGTACTATCCGCTTCCAAGGTTTGGTGTTTATCTCGGCTATCCAGGGCCTCTTACAGTCAAGCACTTCCTCGGGCAGTCGGGCTTTGCGGTTATATTGGACTAGGAGATGCCAAAGGAACATAGGCCTCCCTTGTTAAGTGCCTGCTCTGCAGAGTATCAGATTAGGCACTATTGAGAACTGGTGTCGTCATTCATAAAAAGGTTTTCTAAAACGGATGCATATCGCAAGCCAGCGGTAGAAGATGGGTGGCCAGCTCACCAACCAACATCTGCAACAGCTACCCCAGGGACAAGACCAGGGCTCCACCGATAGCTTGTCACCCGGTAAACCAATCCAGCTCGGCAAAAAGAAGGTGTGACAAGCAAAAATGAAAAAAGAAGCGTCCCGGGAGAGGATCGAACTCTCAACCTCACGATTAACAGTCGTACGCGCTAACCTGTATTTGAATTAGTAACTGAGTGATTGAATGTGTTTGATGAGTGAAGCTTACCAATTGCGCCACCGAGACTACTCAGTTATTGCAGGGGTCGGGTTGTGGCTTGATCAAGGGGCTTTATGATGAGCATCACCCCCTGTTATCCGTCGACACCATGGTGCTACCCCAAACGGGGATCGTTGTTATATCATTGGTTTTGGAGTTGTGACTGTTCAGGGATGATCAGATTCGGATAATGGCATGTTGTGGATTTTAATTGCATCATGGTAGGTGTGGAATAAGATGTGCTGGAATAAGGCCATCTTGGATATAGTCTCCGCAACCTCCCTGCCAGGGTGGCTCTCATTGCCAGCAACATACCGTTCTCAATAATGTCCCTGTGTCACCTGAAAACAAGTACTCATATAACCATGGAATACCATGGCCATCCGGCAGGCTCGCAACTAGAGTGATTGGTGTCCGATTGATGTGGCAACTAGTGGCAGCAAACGGGTATAGCTGCATGACTGGGGTGACATTGTTGCTAGTCGGGGAGTGACTGGCTGCAATGAGGGTGTAGGATGACAGTAGAAAAGGCCAGGCCGATGGTAGGTCCTAGGACCAGGAGCAGGCTGTTTTAAGTTGACGGTGGGATTCACTAGGACATTCTATGGTTCTGTCAGGTGATCGATCTAGTGTCACCAGCTTTGTACCGGTTCCCGTATCTTTGTTGCCACCCCGTATACCCCCACCTCTCCATCTTCAATGATCGAGTCAGGTCAGGGATCATCGAGAACTACTGTCAAAAGCCAGCTATTGAGTGGATATCCCTTACAGTCATCTCGCTGTTGCTCACCTGCCGACAGGCAGGCCGCTGGTGGGAATTGAAGATTGCTCGTGGCTATGGTTATAGCTCGCTACCCAACATGGGTGGCCTTGCTGCCATGACCTCGATAGTACGCCTTGCCAACAAAAAGAAAGAATTGGTCCGCTCGGAGTCCAAGGTTATTCACAGCTCAGTTTGGTGGTTTCCCCGGCTGCAAAAAGCTGGTGGTGGCTAGATCCACAAAAAGACGTCCCGGGAGAGGATCGAACTCTCAACCTCACGATTAACAGTCGTACGCGCTAACCTGTTATATTGAATTAGTAACTGATGGAGATGAATTGCTTGGAGATGTGAAGCTTACCAATTGCGCCACCGAGACAACTCGTTGATGCCGGCCCCAAGATTAAGACTCCTCAATGCGCAACTCTGATGGACCGGATCTGGGATGTACGGAACCATCATCTTCTTACAGCTTGATCTAACTCCAAGGAACCCGACAACGACTGCATATTAAAGAAATACATACATCGAAACTATTCTGAGCGGGCATACGATGCCATGAAATGGTTGTTATGAGTATTTCTTGGTATGTTGTACCCTAGGTCCTTCATGCGTGTTAGGGTTCTGCTTCTATTTATTTCGTGTTTCAGCGGTTGCGAGTTTCAATGCTCTACCCTGAGGGATGCATCCACGGCCAAGAAAGACAACCAAAACAATCCAGTTAGTATATACACACAAAGAATAGAAAACTACTACTGGCATGGAAAATATGGGTCTGCTGAGAGGTAGTAATTCTCTAATATGGCTAGAAACCGAGCCTACTTAACCCCAAGGACACTGAACCGCATTCCCTGGCAGACAAGAGAGCCGAAGCACAACTAAACACCGACAAGTACGAGGCTTTTCTGACGGAAACAAATATCCGAGGACGAATGTGCGCTGATGTCTGGTGAATCATTTATGGCTTCAATTGTGCATCATTTCCGACAGCAGCCAAACACGAGTATGCAGCACTATATGACTGGCCCACAAGAATGAAATGAGATGGAAGTCAAAGCGGCACATATTCCACTTAACTGGTTCATGATGATCCGCATGCCTAGTGGGGTATATGTGCCTAGCCAAACTGGTGACTATTCAAACATGCTATCGATTCACTAGGAGCGACCAAAGAGTGCATCTCCAGAAGACCATACTACTCATACGATTCGGAGGTGCATATTCTTAAAGCCTGAAAATATCATTTCCGATAATGGATGATGGACATGTTATTTTGGTGTACTCCGTACTGGGCCAACGCTCTATATCACAGATCAATGGGTGTAGGTTCCCGCCCACGGTCAACCCAGGGGGGCCCAAGCAATTCGAGTAGACAGGGGAATAGATACAAACAGATATAGGCACACCCACGATACAGAAGGACTACGATACCAATACCGTCGAATGTCGGACAGAATTGATCAGTCTGGAGCAAAGCAATATCGAAAAGTTATGGATATATGCACCCTCCCCAACACGATACGGGATATATCGAACCAAACCGTAGGAACAACAACAGCAAAGCTATCATACTAAAAGCCCCGAAGATAACCCCGAGGACCACAGTCCAGGATGATCTCCCATCCATGTACTGTCGGCAATATCGACCGCAGACCCGCAATCCCAGCTGACCGGGAGCCGTAGCATGCAGTCCCAGCCACCTAGAAGTTGGAACAGTCCACCAACGCGGTTACAAAACCAGTCTTCGTTGGCCGCATAGCTGGGACGACTGCGAGCCAGACGAGGAAAGCTGCATACATAACAAGCACTAGACAGCACCCCCAAGACATGCATTGTCCGTATTTGATAGTTGCATTGGGCTGAGGTCAATATACATAGCGAGACAACGCCGAGCAATGCTGGTTTGGTTGATTTCAATCCAGCGATACCCGAATCCCACAACCAGTATGAAGTTCTAGTCAGTTATTTTATGCAAGAAGTGGAAGACAGCCCACAGCTACACGATGGCACAACTGCCTTGAGAATCTTTACAGGACCAAAAAGAAAGGAACAGGCCCATGGCTCCACCTGAATGAATGCTAAAAATGAAAAAAGAAGCGTCCCGGGAGAGGATCGAACTCTCAACCTCACGATTAACAGTCGTACGCGCTAACCTGTATTTGAATTAGTAACTGAGTGATTGAATGTGTTTGATGAGTGAAGCTTACCAATTGCGCCACCGAGACGAGTTCTTGAAAAAAGCTCACCTTTATTGCTACATAAGCCAAGACCACTGACTCATACCCTCTCACCATGGAAAGGGCTATTACTGCCATTGATGTCAAAGAGACCAGATCAATAGACTCAGCTACCGTTAAATTTAGTATAGAACAAACTCGTTCATATTCAATAGGCTAGAATATCTCCGACGCTTATGGTGGCGTCCAGTCCCTATCACGTATAACCCCTCCATGATTACATTATCCGATAGCGCGCACCAAGCCCAAAAGAGCAAACCGTAAACAGATGGCACCCGACGGCAAAACACCGCCCGCAAAAACACTCCCCACACGTTAACATCCGGCAACCATCCCCCCGATCCCATCGCCTATGCACCTGATCTTCTAGTTCATGAGGCTGGATCAGAGTCGCAACCATGAGGATTACGGAGATTATCATTGACGTAAGTCGTGTTGCCTGGGCTCCGGGAATGAGTGATTGTTGACTTGAACCAGGGCTTTAAATCGTACGCCGTGCGTACGGTGATCTCAGGATGGTATGCGCAGATGGGGACGCTTCTCATCGTGTGATTATTTGCCAGTGGCTGACTGATTTCTCTGTAGGGACGAATCCTTCAACTCCATCACTGGCCTCAACGGCAGTGGTAAATCCAATATTCTCGATGCCATCTGTTTCGTCCTCGGTATCACGAACATGTCCACCGTTCGTGCGCAAAACCTCCAGGATCTTATCTACAAGCGTGGTCAAGCCGGTGTGACCAAGGCCAGTGTGACCATCGTCTTCGATAACCGCGACACAGCCAAATCGCCCATCGGCTTCGAAGAGTATGCGACCATCTCGGTGACTCGGCAAATCGTCCTCGGCGGCACGAGCAAATACCTGATCAACGGCCACCGCGCGCAGCAACAGACGGTACAGAACTTGTTCCAGAGTGTGCAGCTGAATATCAACAACCCCAACTTCCTGATTATGCAAGGTCGGATTACGAAGGTTTTGAACATGAAGCCCGTTGAAATTTTGTCGATGATCGAGGAAGCGGCCGGTACACGTATGTTCGAGGACAGGAGGGAAAAGGCCGTGAAGACGATGAGCAAGAAGGAGCTCAAGTTGCGTGAAATCGAGGAACTGCTCAAGGAAGAAATTGAGCCCAAGCTGGAGAAGCTTCGATCTGAAAAGCGAGCTTTCCTCGATTTCCAGCAGACTCAGAATGACCTGGAGCGCTTGACTCGACTGGTGGTTGCCCACGACTATCTCCGAGGCAATGAGCGGCTACGGGTTGCGGGTGAAGAATGCGAGCACAAGAGACAAAGGGTGCAGGCGCTGGAGGACAATGCGGCCAAGCTTAAGAGCGAAATTGCCCACCTTGAAGAGGATGTGAAGCGGGTCCGAGCCGCTCGCGATAAGGAACTACGAAAGGGAGGCAAATTCCAGGCCCTCGAGGACGAGGTCAAGTCCCACTCGCATGAACTTGTTCGATTGACGACCGTTTTCGACCTGAAGAACGCTAGCATCGCCGAAGAAAAAGAGAAGAAGACCGAGGTCCAGAAAACAGTGAGCGACTTGGAGAAGGTCCTCAAGGAGAAGAAGAAGGTCTACGATAAGCTCCAGGCGCAGTACGATGCCGCGAAAGCAGAGCTTGATGCCCAGACGGCTGAGGTGGAGCAAAAGGAGGAATTGCTCCAGACCCTTCAGACTGGTGTCGCTTCGAAAGAAGGTCAGGAAAGCGGCTACCAGGGCCAGCTTCAGGACGCCCGTAACCGTGCCAGCACAGCCGCCACCGAACAAGAACAGGCTAAACTTAAGATCGCTAATCTGGAGAAGAGGATCAAGGAAGAGGAGCCTCGGGCGAAGAAGGCAAAGGAACAGAACTCCGGCCTTCTGAAAGAACTGGAGGGCCTGAAGTCCCAGGCTAAGAAGCTTGAATCGGAGCTTACCCGGCTGGGATTTGAGCCCGGCCGCGAGGAGCAGCTCTACCAACAACAGACTGAACTCCAGAAGGAAATCCGTGAGCTGCGCCAGAGAGCCGACGGGCTTCAAAGGAAGGTCGCAAATGTCGACTTTAACTACACCGACCCCCATCCCCATTTCGATCGATCCAAGGTCAAGGGTCTGGTTGCTCAGCTCTTTAGTCTTGACAAGGAGAAGCTCCAGGCTGCCACAGCCCTCGAGATCTGTGCGGGTGGCCGCCTGTACAACGTCGTTGTCGACAGTGCCGAAACCGGTACGCAGCTGCTCCAGAACGGACGACTGAAGAAGCGGGTGACCATCATCCCTCTGAACAAGATCTCATCCTTTGTTGCCTCGGCGGAGAAGATTGGAGCGGCGCAGAAGATCGCGCCCGGAAAAGTTGACCTTGCCTTGTCGCTCATCGGATACGATGAAGAAGTCACGGCGGCCATGAACTACGTGTTCGGTAACACCTTGATCTGCAATGATGCCGACACAGCCAAGCGGGTCACTTTCGACCCCGCTGTTCGGATCAAGAGTGTGACGCTTGAGGGCGATGTCTACGACCCGTCCGGTACCTTGTCCGGAGGTAGTGCGCCTAACACGAGCGGCGTGCTCGTTACCTTGCAGAAGTTCAACGAGATTACGAGGGAGATCCGGAGCAAGGAGCGACAGCTGGCTACGGTGGAGGATACAATGCGGAAGGAGAAGAAGAAGCTTGATGCCGCGCGTACCATCAAGCAGGAGCTGGACCTTAAGACCCACGAGATTAAACTCACGGAGGAGCAAATCAGCAGCAACTCGTCCTCCTCGGTAAGTCTGACCCAATGCCCTTTTTAGCCCAAGCTTACGGATTAGATCATTCACGCCGTTGAAGAGATGAAAGCGAACATCGAGCAGCTGAAGAAAGACATTTCCGACGCAAAGACTCGCCAGAGTGAGGCATCCAAGGATATCAAACGGATCGAGAAGGATATGAGTGAGTTCAATGACAACAAGGACAGCAAACTCGCCGAACTGCAGGCTTCGTTGGACTCTCTCAAGAAGAGTCTGGCCAAGAACTCCAACTCGGTCAAGTCCCTGCAGAAAGAACTTCAGAACTCCCGGCTGGAACTGGAGCAGGTGGGCGGTGATCTGTCGGCGGCCGAGGAACAGAGCGCCGAGACTGAGAACACCCTCAAGGCCCAGATGGAGGAGATTCAGTCTCTGAAGAGAGAACAAGCTCGGATTAAGGTACGAGAAAATGACTAGATCCTAGTGATGGTACTAACAGCCATAGGACGCCCATGACATTGCCCAGGCTCATCTTGACGATGAAAGGGCCAAGCTTACCGGCTTTGATGACGAACTGCGCGAACTTGAGCAGACGAAGCAGTCCAAGAACTCCCAGGTTACGGAAGAGGGCTTGGAGATCCAAAAGCTGGGACACCAGCTTGACAAACTGCAGAAAGACCAACACGCCGCGGCGCAGACGGTGGCCCACATGGAGGAGGAGCACGAATGGATCGCCGACGAGAAGGACAACTTCGGACGCTCCAACACGGCCTATGATTTCAAGAACCAGAACATTGCCGAGTGCAAATCGACCCTGCGCAACCTGACGGAGCGGTTCCAGGGCATGAAGAAGAAGATTAACCCGAAGGTCATGAACATGATCGACAGCGTCGAGAAGAAGGAGGCGGCGTTGAAGAACATGATGAAGACTGTCATCCGTGATAAGAGCAAGATCGAAGAGACCATCATCAACCTGAATGAGTACAAGAAGGAGGCTCTCCACAAGACATGGACCAAGGTCACCGCCGACTTTGGACAGATCTTCGCCGATCTCCTACCCGGCAGTTTCGCCAAGCTGGAACCCCCCGAGGGCAAGGATATCACCGAAGGTCTAGAAGTCAAGGTATCTCTGGGCAAGGTCTGGAAGCAGAGCTTGACCGAGCTGAGTGGTGGACAACGGTATGTATCTTCGATATTCTCCAGAGACATGGGACTAACGTGTGCAGGTCTCTCATTGCGCTTTCGCTGATCATGGCGCTGCTGCAATTCAAGCCGGCCCCGATGTACATTCTGGACGAGGTCGACGCCGCGCTGGATCTGTCGCACACGCAGAACATTGGTCGGTTGATCAAGACGCGATTCAAGGGATCGCAGTTTATCATTGTGTCGCTGAAGGACGGCATGTTCCAGAACGCCAACCGGATCTTCCGGACGAGGTTCAGCGAGGGAACGAGTGTGGTCCAGGCGTTGACCCCTGCCGATATGAAGTAGATGTGTGATTTATTCTTCGTTTGTCCATATTGCTCTGGTGCGTTGGGATTTGGTTGGACCTGGGACAGGAGCTACATGACGGCATGGTTGGCTAGGTGTTTCGGATGATGTATATGATTCGGGATTCTGCCGGTTTATCTTATGAGATATGTTAATGATGGACGCCAAGATCCGAGTACACCATCCTCTGTCCTCCGTAGAGATAGGTTGATCACTTGGAGCTGGAGTGAATGGGATAAAAGGACTGTTTCGTCCCCCTTTCCCAGGGCATGGTATGGTTGCTTTTTGCAGGTCGGTCCCCTGGCCAAATCGCCCCGACACCCGACCGGCCAACGTGCCCGCCCCGTTCCGAGTGTCCCACCGCCACCTCGCCGCTTCCCCCAATCTGCCGCGGCATCCCCATCACTGTTCGACCTCCATTCACCCAACGCGCAGCCTGGCCTTCCAGCTAGCCCTCTCGTTCACTCCACCATCCCGTCTCAGTCGCGAGTCCCCATCCAACCGTTCCACATCTCCCCGACTCGTCATATCCACCCGTTGATCCAACACCGTCACAATGCCCGATGAAGAGCCGTCCCTGAACATCCCCTCTCTCCTCACCCTCGCTGTGGTGTCATTCTTCGTGCTCCGCTGGTTCCTCGGCCGCGATGAACCCAGCTCCGGAAGCGGTCGCAGTCGTGCGCGCGGTGTCGTCGACCCAGCTCAGGTAGAGCAGATCTCCCAGATGTTCCCTCAGCTCAGCGCCCGGGAGATTATGTGGGATCTTCAGCGCAACGGGGGAAATGTTGCGGCGACGACGGAGAGAATCCTGACAGGTCGGGGGTTGGAAGTGGTGAGTGCTTTTCTTCGTGATACCTTTGCCTTTGTGATGCTTTCATGGCTCCTTTTGCGCGCCTTTGATTCACCCCCTCTTCCCCTACTCGCGCCCCGCACGGAAGTCCCCAACTAATGAAATGCCAATATAGCCGCCCCCGTCCTTCCAACCTCAGATTGCCACCCCCCCAACAGCCCCGGTGCAATCCACTCCCAGTCACACGACCTCGAAGGCCGACGGCCAGGACCTGATCTCTCGCTACAATCTCCGTGCCAAAATCGATGCCGAGAACGGCACCGAGCAGGCCCCCTCGACGGGCTGGTCGCAGAGCAAGGAGGAGCGCCAGCGCTTGCTGCAGAAGCGGAGGGACGAGATGATTCTGGCTGCGCGCAGGAAGATGATGCAGAAGGATCAGAGCGTCGCTTAGTTGCATCGAGGTTTGATTCAGGGCTCGTTGCAGGGTGCTGACGGGCTGTTCTTTTCGTTCTGTATTCAGTTTGGATCCCTTTTCTCTCCTTCGGTTTTCTTTGCGGGAGATGTTATATACCTCTTGTCGTCGGCGTTGGGATGTGTAGGATCCAATCGATGGCATTTCTTGCGTTTTTTTGTTTCGTTGTTTCCTTGGAGATTGTCATAAGGATGCCCATTGCTCTATTTTCTTTCTTCCTCTCCTCTCTGTTTAAGCAAAGCGTCACATGCGGATGGTGTTTGATAGGTGGAATGAATGGACTACCTCTAGAATGACCTTCACTCGCCAACAATCCATCACTGATATAGGGTATATACATCTGAACGTCATGTATGCGCATGCCAATATATCCGTCCGAGAACTCCGTCATGAAACAACAAACAACGCAAAAGCCTCTGATATCGATCTAAAACTCCATTTCACCATCCTCATAGTCCTGCGTGCCATCGTACCCTCCATTCGCCATCTCCTCGGCCATTTCCTCCCGCCGAGCCTGTTCTTTTGACGCTCCAATCCGTCTACCATCATTAGCATCGCACCACAAATACCCATTAAGAGTAGAACATACCTAAGTCCATCCACCACCCCGGCAATAAACCTCCTCCCCTCCCCCAACTCCATCGCCCCAACTCCCGTCAACGCCACCCCCCCACCCCCCATCGCCGCCGCATCCAACACATCCACGCCCGACCGAATCTTCGCCATCCTAACCTCCCTCAACTCCTTCAACAACCGTCTTGTCTGATCCGGCTCCACCAGATCATCGCTCGCCGCTTCCAGCAACATCGTCCCCACCTCCAACCAATGGAACGGCAGGGCCGGCGGCTCGCCCGGTGGGATATGATCGCGGGCCGTGTTCTGGGGTAGGAATGGGGGTGCGGGGTAGTATTTCTCGCCGTCGGGAGTGTAGTGTGGTCTGGTGGTTGGTGGGCGACGGTCTCGGGGGGTGGGTTGGCCTGGGAGGGGCGGAGGCGGGGAGAACGCGTGCTGATATTCGTCGTTTTTGGTCTCGATTTCGAGGATTAGTTCGAGGGATTCGGGGTGTAGCCAGGGTGGAGGGAGGATGTTGGCGCGGCGTTGGCGTTTGAGGAGGAGGGCGAGCCAGAGGGGGAGGGAGGCGCGTCGGGGAGGGAGGAGGGGCTCGACGGGCCCCTGAGTTGATTGTTAGTGGTGGTGATGTTTAGATTGACTGGGAAGCATACTCCTAGGAGTTCAAGACCCTCGAGACGCTGACGAGGTAGAATGGTGACCGTCTCCATCTCGGCCAGGAAGGAGATCTCCGAGGGCGTGATGCCCCGCGGGAGGGGAAAGGCCATTGACCCTCACGGCGCGGGTTGGGCGGAGGGGCCGGTAGAAGGAGTCAGGGGCGTGTCGGCTCAATTGAATGGGCGTATCCCATGCTCTGGAGTCAGTCTGCTGGAGGAAGGAGTTGCAGCGTTTATTCAAAATCGATCGCGATGCGTATTGCCCGATGCGGCGTGTTTGGCTGGTTTGCATGGGCTTCGACGGTCTTTAGTTTACGGAGGACTGCGGAGTGGCATTTAGCTCTGTCAAGCATGATTCCCTCTGCAATTTGACAGACCATGAACGCGCAACCCAAGTCGGGCGTGGCCATGGCTGCCCGCTACGCGATCCCCTTTGTTCTCCTGCTGATCCCTCTTTGGATGGCGACGATCAATGCCGTTGTTCCCGAACCGTATCTGGACGAGGCCTTCCATGTCCCCCAGGCCCAGGCCTACTGGGCTCATAAGTGGACACACTGGGATCCCAAGATCACCACTCCTCCGGGATTGTACCTCTGGTCCTATGTGCTGTGTGCGGTTGCGCTCTTCCTGCGCGGTTCCCCCGCGGAGCTGACCCCGGAAGCTCTGCGTGCGACCAACGTGGCCGCCACCGCCGTGGCTCTGCCGTTGCGATTGCAGACCCTGTTGGATCGGCTGCGCAGGACACGCAACATCCGTCCTTCTGGCGCGTGGCTGAGCCATACCGTGTTGAATATCTGCCTCTTTCCGCCGCTGTTCTTTTTCTCCGGCTTGTACTATACCGATATCCTGGCGCTGCTGGTGGTCATTGAGGCATACAATTGGGACTTGAAGCGGTCGCAGGGTGCGTTTGCGCCGCTGCAGACGCTGATATTTATTGTGCTGGGACTGGCGGCGCTGGCTTTCCGACAGACCAATATCTTCTGGGTGGCCATCTTCCTGGGTGGATTGCAAGTTGTGCGGCGGTTGCGCCTGTCGTCAAAGAGATGCGAGTCATCCGGCTTTGCGGATGTTGCAAAGGCGGGGTGGACGAATGAGCTGTATGATCCGTTTGTGTTGGAGGCGTCTATTGCAGGTTAGTGCTTTACTGTGGCTGCGGATGATGCTGACGGGTGTAGATTACTTTAAGACGGCGGTTTCGCTGGTGCTGGTTGCCGTGAACAACCTGGGCTCGGTGATTAGCTCGGCTGTTCCGTATCTGATTATACTGGCTGGATTTGGTGGATTCGTCCTGTGGAATGGTGGCGTGGTGTTGGGTAGGTTCACCGGTCATTTCGAGTGGAGTGCCAAACTGACAACTGCAGGACACAAGGAGTTCCACACGGCCGGCCTGCATCTGCCTCAGATGCTCTACATCTGGCCCTACTTTGTGTTCTTTTCCTGGCCCCTTCTCCTCTCGCCGGTCGTCAACCTGGTTCTACCCAAGTCGCTTCTGCCGAAGTTCCTCGACTTTGGCTTCCCGAAGAAACAAAAGGGCCTTCCTAAGCTGCTGACGGCGCTTGTCGTTCTTCCGGTGATGCTGGCCGTGGTCCATTTCAACACCATTGTGCATCCCTTTACGCTGGCCGACAACAGGCACTATGTTTTCTACGTCTTCCGGATTCTGCTGCGCACGCACCCTGCCGTTAAGTACGCTGCGGTAGTGGTGTACTTTCTCTGCGCGTGGATGGTCCTCTCGGCCTTTGGATTCTCGACCGTTGCCGCGGTCCCTCAGTTGATGCGTGTTCCGCAGCCTCAGCCCGTCCCAGTACCCCAGGAGGTCCAGAAGCCGGATCAGAAGAAGGTCGAGCGTCGGAAGACCAAGAAAGCCAACCCCAAGCCCGAGCCAAAGCCCGGGCCGATCCCGTTTGAGTCATTTGCCCGGATCCAGGAGCACATTGCACAGCGGCAGAAGCAGCACCAGGGCGCGCCGCAGGTGAGCTTTGTGCTGGTCTGGCTGGTGGCCACAGCGCTGTCGCTGATCACGGCGCCGCTTGTGGAACCGCGGTACTTTATCATCCCGTGGGTGATGTGGCGTCTGCATCTGCCGCCGCAGCCGACGCCGGTGGTGCACCGGCAGCGGGCACGCGATGCGGCGGAGGAGCTGAACGCGAAGGTAGCGACGAATATGGCGCTGTTCCTGGAGACGTATTGGTTCTTGGTGATTAATGCGGTGACGGGGTACATTTTCTTGTACTGCGGGTTTGAGTGGCCGCAGGAACCGGGCAGGGTGCAGCGGTTCATGTGGTGATGCCATACTGTAGTGTATGTATATTAGTGTATAGTAGCCAGTAGATGTCGGTGTATAATAGTTCATTGTTTAGTAGATGTTAGATGTTCAATTCAGAATGAATGGATTATCAAGATCATACCAATACTATATAGAACTTGTATGTTGTGGACCAACTGTAACCACATACCCTTATGACATCCTCCGCCTTCCGCATCATCACTCACTTCATTTCTCACCTCCCAACCACAAAATGGAACCAGACCGTCCCACCAAAAGGACCAAGCTATCCAACACCCCCAATCCATCCTCCCCAGGAAACAATGACAATAACCACCATGTTCCCCTAGCATCCCTGCACCGCTCCATCACACCCCCATCCCTATCCCGCGCCACAGCACCACCACCGCCATCATCACAGCACAATACCTCAAGTTCCCCCCAACCCCAACCGAAGAATGATACCACCAACAAGAACAAGAAAGAGATAAAAATCCTCCCCTCCCCCATCCAATTAACCCACATCCGCGACCTCCCCCAAACCACATCCCACAATTTCTCCACCATCCAACTGCATGACATCCTCAGTTCCCCACTAATCCGCGAATGCTGGCAATTCAACTACCTCTTCGATGTGGATTTTCTGATGAACCAGTTCGACGAGGATGTACGGCATCTAGTGAAAGTGAAGGTTGTTCATGGTTCGTGGAAGAAGGAGGCGGAGAATAGGGTGAGGATTGATGTATGCTTCCCCCTTCCTCTTTCTTATCCAATTTATTTATAGTATAGGGTTGGATATGCTAAAGGGAATGGATGGATAGGAAGCATGTACGCGCTACCCCAACGTCGAGTCTATAGTGGCATACATGCCCGAACCATTCGGAACACACCATTCGAAGATGATGGTGTTGGTTAGGTGGGATGATGTGATTGAGTATTTCCCCCCTTGCCCCCCTTTTTCCTTCTTTATAATATAGAACTATGCTAATGACCAGGTAGGATAATAATCCACACAGCAAACATGATCCCCGCGGACTGGACGAACATGACCCAGGCCGTGTGGCGATCTCCCCCTCTCCCACTATCCACCTCTACCTCCCCCCGCTCCCAAGGGGATGTAGGACCAGGAGGGAAGTTCAAAAGAGACCTGCTTTCATATTTGAGGGCATATGGTCCCTCCAAGACGGGGAAGCTGGTTGAGCAGCTCGAGAAGTATGATTTCGGGGCTGTGAGGGCGGCCCTGGTGGCTAGTGTGCCTTCGAAGGTGAAGGTGGGTGAGTATGATGAGAGGAAGACGCGGTGGGGATGGTTAGGGTTGAGGGATGTTTTGCGGTCTGTTCCTGTAGCTTCAGAGGGGAAGGAGAAGGGAAAGGGGAGACCGCATATTGTCACCCAGGTATGTCACTACATACTCCATTGGGTTTATTGTTGATACTGACAAAATAGATATCCTCCATCGCCACCCTGGGACAAACGCCCAAATGGCTCCAAGAGACCTTCTTCACCTCTCTTGCTCCGAAAGATGAGCCTAAGCCCGCCTTCTCAATAATATTTCCCACTCCCGACGAAATCCGCCGCTCGCTGAACGGCTACGCCTCCGGCGGCTCCATCCATATGAAATTGCAGAGCGCGGCACAGCAGAAACAACTACAGTATCTGCGGCTGTATCTGTGTCGTTGGGCGGGCGATGAGCCTACGGACCGAGACGCAGGTCGGCGGCGCGCCGCACCCCATATCAAAACGTATATTCGGTATGCGTCGGAGGAGATGGATCGGATTGACTGGGCGATGGTGACCTCGGCGAATTTTTCGACGCAGGCGTGGGGGGCGGCCGTGAATGCGAATGGGGAGGTGAGGGTGTGTAGTTGGGAGATTGGGGTTGTGGTATGGCCGGATCTATTGGCGGGTGCAGCCGGCGAGGGTTCAGAGGCAAGTGAGGATGTAAAGGGGAGCGAAGGGAGTACAGTAATGGTCCCCTGCTTCCGAACAGACATGCCCGATGCAGCCGCAGCCGCAGCCGCGGATGCAGACACCGTCATTGGCTTCCGCATGCCCTACGACCTCCCGTTGACACGATACAGTGCTGAAGATACGCCGTGGTGCGCAACAGCGAGCCACAGCGAACCAGACTGGCTTGGACAGACCTGGGAGGATTGACCAATACCGCCACCCCATCTACATCCCTACAACTACACCCTCCGCATAGACAACCCTTCCACAGACCGCAGACAGATATGAACCAATCGATGACTATGCAATATCATAACTCATCCATCCAACCCCATTTATCTAGTATCCACAGAACCGATCTAATCCCGAGTTCCGTACTTGACAATCAGAGCATTAACCTGCTTGATGTAGGAAGCCTGAGCCTTGGCCTCGCTGATGTGGCTGATTTCCTTCCAGGCGTTGTACTTGAACTTGGCCTATACAAAATATACCTATTAGCCAGATCCCAACCAACCACAACACAACAAATAACCCCCAAAGGAGAGCAGAAAGAGAAGGGACGAGAGGACATGGGGGGGAAGACAAACCTCCATCTGATAAAACGACGGCGCAGCGGGGGTCTCGTTGCGAGCACGCTTGAAGTACTTGTACAGCTATATACCCAGACGATTCCGATTAGCATTCCACATCTCACACCAGAAAAAGATTGGGGGGGGGAAGAAGAGATAGATACTAACATCCAACTTCTCCTCACCCGAAGGCTCAGAACCCAACATCTTGACCAACTCCGTAGCAAACTCAAATCCGCTCTTCAGGGCCGCAGCCTGCTCGCCCTCAACAGTGACATTGTCACCACCGGCAAGCACGATCTCGATGGCGGCGGACAGAGCCGAGGCGTCGATCTTGCCCGCGGCGGTTTGCACCGCGGGGGTGAACTTGGCGCCGGATTGGGCGGTGCTGAGGGCCTCGGTGAACTGGGGGACGGACATCTTTGCTGCTGTCTAAGTCTTGGTGGGTTTGGGAGTTGGGTGTGGATTTGGTTGTGAGGATGAAGGGTGGTGTTGGTGTTGATGAGGGGAGGGGGAGGGGAAGGTTCTTAGCTAGCTAAGCAGGTAGCAGTTGAGTGGTGGGAAAGGTGGGGTTGGGGTTTTGTTGATTTGGTGGGGTGAATCGGCGGTGGTTGGTGCCTGAGGTTTGCTTTTTTTTTGGATTCGACTCTATGCTATGCTATGTTGTGCTGTGTTTTATTAACTCCGGGATACTCCTTGCATATACTACTTTGTGGAGTATGAGTGATACATAGTAGTGGTGTTGATAGATTACATTATTAAGACAGATACTCTGTAGGTGCATAGTATCTACCAATCCACCGCCCAGCCATTTCTCTCCAAAAACTCCTCGCATGCCGCCTTCAACGCATAGTTCGGCCGGAGATCCGCTACCGTCATGGCCTCGCGCGTGATCGGATCAACCTTGGCTTGCTCAACGTACTTGGTGATGCTGACGCGGTCGAAGCTGGTCCCGGAGGGTGTGATGACGGGGTCATGCATGATTTCGAACGTAATTCCGTCGATGAGATAATCGGGCACAACCTACCATTAGTATTAGTATACCTCACACCACTTTCCCAATCATCTAACACCCAAGAAAGCAAAGAGAGAAAGAACTCACCCGTTCAACCAATCCCTTCTTCTCCCCCGCAATTCCAAATACCTCACGTACCCTCCTCCCCTTCTCCTCCCACTCCCCCCTAATCTCCTTCTGTTCCTCCCCAAACCCAACCGCCCCAATCTCTCCCCGTTCCAACTGTCCTCTCAACTCCTCCACCCCCCTCTCCACCTCCCTCTCAATCAACCCCTCCACACTCGCCAACGTCTCATCCAGCTCCCGTACCCGTGCCGTCTCCTTTGCCGCCCAAACCGCCTGCTTAGCGCGCAACACCACCCGTGACAAATTCTCCGTCTGGCTGTCCTTCGGCTTAATCTCCTTGGCCTTCAGACTGAGCCTGTATGCTGTTACGGCCACCTCATGCGCTTCTTGAGGTCGTTGCTGACCGAGTAACGCTTGCGCAAGGTACCAAGCGCTCTTGAGACTGGCAGTGGAGTGTGCGCCATAGAGAGCGATAGCGGCACGAGCGTCATGTTCAGTTCCGGTCCAGTTCTCAAGACGAATGCGTGTTAGGGCGCGGTTCGTGAAGAAGGTTGGTTCGGTGGAGTTTTTCTGGATCCTTCATTCATTCATCTGTGTTAGTTCATGTCCGTCCATGGAATTGATTGGACGTGAAAGCGGGTACATATATATACATGCACCAAAATCTCCACCTGGGGATTGGGGAGGGGAGATGAGGGAACTCACGCCTGCGAATACATCTCCTCTGCGCCATTGTAATCACCTTCTTTGAAAAGGGCATTGCCCTTTTGTTTTAGTTCAAAGGACATGGTGATTTATTGGTGTGCGAGCGCACACTTTATATCAGGGGAGGAGGGGGTTTCGTTCGATATCGTTCGACTTTGTCAGACGAAAGAAAGAAAGAAGAAAGGAAGAGTGAAAGAAGGCCTCGGATGTCGGAGGGGTGGAGCACCACCGTTGGCCCCACTGGGACTCACTTAGCTACTACTTATCTAGTAGATACTTATCGTAGTGCTGTTAGTTATCGCGGATGGTGTACGGATCGCAGAGCGGATTCACAGTGTTAGCGAGTGTATTGCAGCGGAAGGAAGAGATATAACGGCATAAATTATTGTTTGATTGAGGTTGTATATAAGAGAAGTGCCGTTGATATGGTAGGATGACGGGTGGATCCGAGGCCATCGGGTACTATTGTGGTTTGTGTATGGAGTTGCTCACAGACACATGTACCTAGATTGAGGATGATCAACCGCCATCGTCGGGACGGTCCATCATGATAGATTCTGATAGCCGATATCATTGTTCCGTCGAGTGTAGGTGGAGTGTCGAAGGTCATCGACCCCCGCGGAATCAGGGATGAGTCAGCAGCAGGTTCATTCAACGTTGTTCAGGTTGATAAGTAGATAAAAGTAACAACTACGGTGGCGTGGTTCTGAATTGGTGAAAAATGATAGTTATTTAAGAGCATAGATGACTAAGTACATCGTAGCCTAGTCTGATGGGCCGGCCATTCAGTCCGTACTCTCGTGGTATCGTACTTTCGTGGTATCTTGACTCGTCGATTATCCAAGGAAAGGCCCGGAGCCAGTCCGACCAGATCGCTTGCTCGAAGTGAATATAGTAACGCGCCAGTCGATGGTGCAGTAGAATTAAACCATCCCCGCCAGCTCTTTCTCATAGTCGGAAATCGCCTGCACCTTGGCGGCTGATCCGCTCTTCGGGTCGAACCGGTATGTCACCCACTCGTTGGCCAGCTTCTTGGCCAGCTCAATGCCAATCACCCGCTGTCCGAAACACAGCACTTGCGCGTCGTTGCTGAGAATCGACCGCTCCACGGAGAATGAGTCGTGCGCTGTCACGGCGCGGATGCCGGGCACCTTGTTGGCGGAGATGGCCACGCCCAGGCCAGTGCCGCAGATGAACAGGCCGCGGTCTGCCTTGCCCTCCTTGATCAGTTTGGCACCGGCGACGGCGGGGTGAGGGTATGCTGTCTTGTCGGAGGTCGAATCGACGCCGACGTCTAGGATGAGCTCGACCAGGGGGTTCTTCTCGAGGGCTGCCTTGAGGGTCTCCTTGTAGGGCTGGCCGGCCTCGTCGCAGGCCATGACGATGCGGAGGGGCTTGGGGTCAGACATGGTTAAGATGATTGGTAGTTGATGAATCGATGTAGAGGATATTATGGAGTAGAGGTTAGCAAGGAAAGGACAGTTGCTTTTGTTTCAAAAACCAAGATCAGAGGGATGGTATGGTGATGGGGTCGAGGAATGCAGCCAGCTTTTATACATTCTCCTCCCCGATCAAGAGGCCGTGCCTCGGACCCAAAGTTTGCTGGACGCGCATTCCAATGGCCGAACAGCGGTATTATCCCTCATGCATTATCTCGATATGACCCCACAGTCGAGGCGATCCAAAGAAGCCGGTTTTGGGCCGGGCCATGTTTGGGTCTGGCAGCTCCACCATGGCGTCATGAGGTTGCGACAGACATCAACCACCTTTGTACCGTCTCTGGTCGCGCAAAGTGTACTGCGCTGCAACTCTGTTGAAGCGCCAATTGCATCGGGGCCTGACAATCTCGGATGGATTAGGAACTCTCCAATGTTTAGTACCAGCTACTCCATATCTTCATACATAGGACAGTCGATCCGTCCCGATGATGTCAACCCGCTCTCCCCTTTGGTTCAGTTGCATCCCACCATCGACGCTGGATTTCCCCTTCTCCCTCTGATGTCTTAATTTTCTGGATACGAGTGGGGGCTGCACGCCGCGACGCTATCGCCGGCAGACTTGGCCTAGTTCGGAAGGCTATACTGGCATCGTGCTGGCATGCATTACATCGAGTATCCCGAGGAGGGGATCCCGTGGGCTCATCCGGAATAGCATCCTGCGTGTTATCTACCCCTAGCGTTGGGCTTGAGTTGCCGTGCTCGAATCCTCTCTGATGCATGCTCCCAATCTCAACTGCAACGTGCTCGTGCCTGTTCACGACCCTCGCAGTATCACTCGAGGGTTTGGTTTGTCCCTTGGTTTCCGGGAGGCTCAAACCGAGGGAATCCTGGGGTCGATGGGACGGCAGGTTGCAAGGGATCCCGTGTGTATCAGTGTGCGGTGGTACAGCACCGGAACCAGTCAGCTCGCACAAAGGAACCAGGGTGCCTAGCCGGGGGGAGGCCTCGGGCTGCGTTGCCTTCCGATGCAGTTTGCGCCATTGACCGGTCCAAAACTTGAGCTCTCCAATTTCCAGACCGTCTCCTGCTCTGCCCGGTTTCTTCCTTCCACATCCCACAGCACCCCGACGCATTCCAAGGTAAAACACTATCGCTGCGAGGAAACTAGTAGAGGAAAAGCCCAACTGTAGTAGATAGTTGATAGTCCAGGCTGGGCCTCAGGTTGAATTGCACTTGCCCCACTTCCCCTCCCCACCTGCCCGTGTCTGATAGGACGGCCTTGAAGAGCAGCTGTCAGACTTCACAGTTTACACTTCACAATACTCCAGGCTCTGTACCAGACCCCGGTAATTTACCGTCTCGCGACCACTCGGATGTCCCGTTCGGGACATCAGGGACAACCTCATTTCCGGTCGATTCGGTATCTTTCCAATGCGGCCTCAGCAAGATGGCTTATCCGGAGGGGTTCCCCCTCACCCGGAATCACCTCCATGTGGTTTCTGCGCTCCCTCCCAACCCACCCGAAATCCTGCCAATATCACACCCGCACACCACACTAGCCCGCATTCCCCAGGTTCTCTCCAGCATTCCAGTAGCTCTGACATCAGCTGATGGATGTTCTCGCGTGGGCCGTTCGTCTCCTCTCTACCATCCACCTACTGTGTAGTGTGTACTACCGCTGCAGGCTAACCGGCGAGCTAACATCGCGTCAATGTCCTCGTTAGTCCCAACCACAACCGCACGTCAGGCTCCAATGGAAGTGCCCACTGACGCAATGGCTACTACTTCCGTGCTCGACTGATTGGCATCCCCTCCTTTCTCCCCCTCGCTATTTTCGTCCGCCCACCGGCCTCCTCTTCGATCCACCTCCAGTCTATTGACACTATCTCAAGTGGGCGCGCACCAGCATAGTGGAGGGTAGAACCAGACATCGGCCGTCCTAATACAACTGTGGAATCCGTTGGGTGCTCCTGAGTGCTACGGAAAACAATTTTGAAGAGCTTCATCCCAGTTCCATCCACCAGACCAAGCCACCATGGCATCCCAGCAAGCCTACCCCGTCCTCCCGAAGAACCTGCTCATCATCTCCTTGAAGATGTACTTCACCCCGACTCGCACCCTCGATTACTGCCGTGCTCTTCTTGACCCTCGGAATAACATTGTCCGTCCGGAGAACCGCTCCAAGCTGCTACTGGCCCTCATTCCCGACTACCTGACCATCTACCCCTGCGCGGAGATCATCAAAGCCTGGGAGTCCACCCTCCCGAAGGATGATACCCCCTCCCTGCCGGCCCCATTCCTGCTCGGAGCCCAGGACTGCTTCTGGGAGCCATTGGGCGCTTATACCGGCGAAGTCTCCCCTCTGGCGCTCCGCTCCATGGGCGTCTCCATCGTCGAACTAGGCCACGCAGAGCGCCGCGACATCTTCGGCGAGACGGACGAGCAGACTGGCCGCAAAGCCGCCGCCGCATGCGCCCAGGGCATGGTCCCGCTGGTCTGCATTGGGGAGATCACTACTCCAGGCCCCGTGGCCTCGCAGGCCATCGGTCAAGCCGTCAGCGAATGCGGCATCCAGATCCAGGCCGTCCTCAAGGCCATCCCCGCGGACGCGCCGGTCATCTTCGCCTACGAACCGGTGTGGGCGATAGGGAAGCCTGCGCCCGCGGGCGTGGATCACATCTCGGCGGTGGTGGAAGGCATCAAGACGGTGATTGGCACCCGCGCGGGGGACGTCCGGATCCTGTACGGGGGAAGTGCCGGACCCGGCCTGTGGGGCCCGGGCGGTCTGGGGAAGGCCGTCGATGGCATGTTCCTGGGTCGGTTCGCGCACGAAGTCGAAGGGGTCCGCAAGGTAGTCAGGGAAGTCGAGGAGACATTGGCGTGATCGGTTCGGATCAGGGCTCTCGGACGAGAGCACACCACTACTGCTAGACGGATCTCATCACGCGGGAAACAGAAATTTAGACATCCCCATTTTTATTGATTACACGGAGTATGCTGGATATCCACCCGGGTATCCCATTCAGGCAACCCGAGCAGTGCCGTGCAAACGGTGACACATTGACACTGGGCCTCGCCCCCGCTTCTCAAACAGGCAATGCCGATTTGATCCATCGCCTTCAGGTGGATTCAAGATCCACGGAACTGAACGTAAATCATCAATCAGTCGGTGAACCCCTTCTCGAAGGCCCACCAGCAGATTCCATCCAGGCCCAGATCTATCGCTTCAGTCCCGTGAGGTTGAAGAAAATTTCGGTGGCCTGCATGACCTGCACGTGTGACCCGGCGGCACCTGACCCGTCCGCTGGCAGACGGGTCCACTCCCTCCCCGCTTATACTATAGTTTAAATCTAATTTTAATTGGGAGTATATTCTGACTATTGGGGTATCTATTACGGAAGTAGTTAGTACTACTAAAGGAATTTGATGAGGCTGGGAGTATTGCCTAGATAGGGACATATTGAATGATTATTATTGGATTGACTAATTGAGGTTGCGTGAAAAAGGGGAAGAGAAAAGGCAAGGAGTTCTCTACTGAGTGTGAACTGTGGATAACCAAAAATGCCTGCCATATTCCCCAGGCATCTCGTATTTTGTCTCCCAAATCCCAGGCTCGCTAACAACAAGAGGTAGAATACTACTCGGTGAAGAAATCAAGTAATATTTCCAATTAACGATACTATTGATGACAGGAATTTTACGGAGTATAGGTTACCGATTTACAGCCTCTAATGAGAAAGAGATAGATCCATAATACCCCTTATGTTAAGGTAATTGTATCCAACCTCTGACTCTATAGGCTAATAGATGAGTCAACGGCAGAATGAATATGTAACCCAGTATGAATTAAAATACTCTTCTATTTACAATATCCCCATCTACGTCGTATACTCCCTACACCATCAACCGGTCACTCCTTTTGGTTACTTTTTTTGTTTGGTGCTGACCTACTGCTGCTCCTTGCGCAGTTCATCCTTCACGCGGGTGACCGTGCCCATACCCCCGTAGGTAATCGCCGTGTACATCATCGCGACGGACGCACCCGCATTCAGCACTGCCTTGGCCTGCTGACCGTTGGTGATGCCGCCGGAGGCGAAGATCACCTTCCGAGGAAGCACCTCCGACGCGCTGGGGGCTTCAACCGGGGGGAGGTTCTCCACGTCCGGCTCGGCCTGTGTTGCGGTGGCGGATGCTTCTTGTGCCTCGATCACCTTGGGGGTGGTTGGGGCGGTGGCGTCTAGGAGAGAGCGGTAGCGAGACACCAGGGTAACGGTGCGACCGAACAGCTGAGGACCAGAGTATCCGCCCGTCTCCTTCAAAGCCGTCTGCTCCTTCGAGGGGAGGGTGAAACCTTGGGGCAGCGGGTCGGGACGGCGGTTAGTCGTGTTGCCGACAATCACGCCGTCGACGCCAGAGCCCCAGACGGCTTCACAGATACCGGAGACTTGCTCGTCGGAGTCCTCGTCCGGGCTGACCTTGACCATGACGAATGGCTTGGTCTTCCGGTCGACACCCTTGGCGGCGCCGACAACAGCTTTCAGGATGGCAGTCAGCGGGGCTGCGGCTTGGAGATCGCGCAGACCGGGGGTGTTAGGGCTGGAGACGTTGACGACGAGGATATCGGCGTATTTGGCAAGACGGTCCACGCAGTACACGTAGTCACGCTTGATGGCTTCAATGTCCGAGTCGGGCGTAGCCTTGTTCTTGGCCACCTGGACGGCCAGGAGCTTGCCCTCGCGGAGACTGCCCGGGGGAACGCCGGCCTCGCCGTTCAACACGCGCTGTTCGGCGAGTTCGTGCTCACCGAAGCCGTTGGCATAGGCAAAGTCGCGCACACGCTGCTCAAGAACGGCAGCCATGTGGTCTGCACCCTTGGAGTTGAGGCCGTAGCGGTTGATCATGGCCTTCTGGGAGGGCAGACGGAACACGCGCGGACGGAGGTTACCCTCTTGGGGGAGGGGAGTCGTGCCGCCGACTTCAACAACGGCAGGGCCGATTTCGAAGAGGGGATCGGGGACATCGGCGTGCTTGTCGAGACCGCCGGAGATACCCATGGGGTTGGAGAGGGTGTAGCCGAAGACCTATCCAGACTGAGTATGGGGGAGGAATTGGTAGGGAGAATTGAGTGCTACCTCAGTCACAAGCGAGCCATCGCCATCCGGGTCACCGCGCTCCCGCGGGTTCAGGCCGTACTTGTACAGCGTCTTCAGGATGTCCACTCCGAAGTGGTGCGCATCTTCGGCATCGGGGTAAAGCAACCTGACCAGGGGAACGACACCGTACCGGTGCACACTAGCCCTGGTATCCGTTCCATAGATGTAGCCAACAAGGAGGGTGAGGGCGAGGGAGGTGCCGAGGACAGTCCGCTTGAGCTTACGTCCGGCCTTCTTAGGGGTCTCTTTCACCGTTTCCGTAACCTGTGCGGTGGTTTCCTTGGCGGCTTCTTTCGTCTGGGATGCCGCGTCAGAGGAGTAGCGGACTTGACGGAGAAGCGATTCCCGGTGGAGGATAGACGGCCGTTGAGTGGCGCGGAGAGAGGGGAGAGCAGGAGCTCTGCGACCTGCGGATCTCCAGGCGAGAGCAACTGCGTTGATAGCCATTGTAGACTTGGTATGTATTCTAGTATATCGATTAAGAAGTATCGGCAGGCTGGATCGGCAATTGACCTGTACAGTGATCAGTTAACCGTCTCAGTAGGTAAATATTGTATAGACAGGTCAATCGCCATTGGATATTCACAGTAGCGTGGGTTCAAGTCCCCTCCTATATGCTCTGCCAACGAACACCTATTCTGGAGAAATGCAAACAACTCACCATTCAAAGTCAATCAATTGCAATTCAGTCCACTGTAATAGCGGAAGCAGCCAAGGATGCCGCGAGTACACCTCCAGTCAAGCAAAAGGCTGCGGTGGATCGACGTCGGTGGCATTCTTCGTCCGGTTCTTTTGCGTCAACGTCCCGAGGCGGTCAAGTGTTTATCCGGCAGAACAAATCGCAGGCGGTGTGGTTCATCAAGTATACTCCGTACGCTGTGAAGGAAGCAACTCGTGCAGGATACTATATGGTTGACTAGTTATTTATGGATGTACATGAATCGCCCATGGCAGCCTGCTGAACATACTGCAAGGAAAAACCAAACTCTCGCTACGTAACTCCAAGTCATCATGCCACACAACGCCTTTTGCTGCCGGGACTCCAATACCAGCCACCCAGACCACAACACGGCTAGTAGCTCGGACTCCGCGGAGACAGCCATGCAAGGTGAACACCAAAGAAGATCAGCATAATGAGATATGAAAGGGTATGTAAAGTGCAATGCACAAGAAAAGTACACTTAGGAAGATGAAGGAGCATGTCTGCCGCCGTCGTAGTCAATGTGATGTAACATGGTGGATCACTCGTCACTCATATTGTCCGCATCGTCGTGCACATCCTCGGGTGAAGGCTGACGATCAGCGCCGTGCTCACCTTCATCGTCCTCCTTGGGCTCTTCTTCAGGGGGTGGGGGCATCGTCTCGGCGAACTTCGGGTCAATGGCCGCCCTGTGCAGAGAACGCTTGTAGACTTCGGCCTCATCTGGGTCGCGGACCACCACTTGGATCTGGTCGACCTGGTCCTCCTTGGTCTTCGGGCGCGTGGGCGCCAGACCTGCCTGGGCGATGGTCCGGGCTCTCTCAGGCTTGAGACGCGTCTTTCCGAGGATAGGATAGTAGTAGGCGGCCTTTTGTTTCGAGGCCAAACCACCTTGCTGTCCTTCCTTCAGTTCCGATGGGTCGAAAAGGGTCAACGCGACATCCTTTTGCTTCTGGTCATTGCCCAAAGTCTGAGCGCTGGTCGCATACGTGCGGACACGATCGAAACGATGGAACTTGGCATTGTCGGCTCCCTCATACGTGTACAACTCTTCGTTATCGCGGTCAGGGTTGGTGATGCGTAGACTCGCCG
This sequence comes from Aspergillus sclerotiicarbonarius CBS 121057, assembly GCA_003184635.1. NCBI lineage: Eukaryota > Fungi > Ascomycota > Eurotiomycetes > Eurotiales > Aspergillaceae > Aspergillus > Aspergillus sclerotiicarbonarius. Next base: position 51,351 of record KZ826336.1, on the reverse strand, counting down.
AGACACTCTTGGCCGCTTCTTTCTTCTCAGGCAGGAAGAGATCGTAATCCCACGGGATCGGGCCCGGGTCGGGGTACAGGCCGGGGTTGGTCTTATGCAAGGCGGTCTTCGTTGCGTGCTCTTGACAGATGCGTTCCTCTGGCGCCGACGGAAGCAAGACCGCAACATCCATGCGTTTGTCCCTTCTCCCAGAAACATCCTGCAAAGGTGCCTTGTCGAACTTGAATTGGACGAAACCACCGGGATCCGGGAATCCTGCCAGATCGGGGAGAAGTGGATAAATTCCAACGGGCTTCAACTTGGGGTTATCCGGATGCACTGGGTGAGCCCATGCATCGTGCTCAAGCTTAGTAGGAGTATGGCCCTTAATCTTGCTCGCTGTATCCTCACCGGCATGTCTGCTGTGGGGATACGCGATATCGAAACCCTTCTGAAGGTACTTCTTGACGTAGGTGGGATCGTCTTGCGACTTGGTTTTGTCAAGGCCACGCTTCGATCGAATGGGGGCGACCTTGGGGCTGTCCGGCGCGCGAAGACCGGCGGAGATGTACTGTGTACGACGAAGGAAACTGACATTAGCATTCTTCGGTGCCGGGTTCCTCAGCTGCTCCGGTGTCATGAGCAGCGCCATATCAGCAGGATCAATGGGTTCTGGGTTCTCAGGAGCCATAATAGCTGCATTGCCCGACAGATTAGCCGCAATCTCGACAAGAACCAAGCTAGCACTGGCTACGTACCACTCTCATCGCCTAGGTGAAGCCCCGGAATACCGACCAGGTCGATCGGCATACCACCCTCCGCATCGACATCGATATTCGGTTCCTCGCGGCGAGCCAAATTGGATGCAAAGCCCGGGGTGAGGAAGCGTTCCAAGCCTTCGTGTGGGATGTCGAGGAACTTCGGGGGCATATCCGGAGGCGGAAGGTCATTTCGATAGCGCAGAGACGCAATGTATTCCTGGTGAAAGCCCCCGGAGGAGCTGCTCTCCTTGGATTTTGACATTTCCGCGTGGAGTACAGATAGCTGCAAGACTCTCGGTTCGGCGCCGTCAGAGGAAGGCGAGCTGGATACTGCAATCCGCGTTAGTAGAGCTCCGACCTCGCTGCGACAGCTCACTGAAACTTACGTGGCTCTGGAAGGGTAAGGGGCGGGATTGCAGACTCCGGCACACGAGACCCAGCCGAGCCCTGGCAGCTACAATCAATCGGCTGGAGGACTGAGAGAAGCGATCACCCGGTCAGTGAGACCTGAAAAACGGCATGCACGATTGCAGTGTCGGGATGCAGGGCAAACTCACTTGGGGTTGGCTCGGCCATTCTGCAAACCTATACCGCCTGGCTGGTTGGGCTAGCGTGAATCTGCGTGCGCGGAGAAGCGGAGTAACGATCTTCCAGGCATGAGGTGGAGAGAGAAAGGCTGAGGATACTATGACTACTGGCAGGGTGTTGTATGGGGGAGGGAGGGGTTTGTGGGGAGGTGCAGTAACAACGTCTATTGTAGCAAACAATTCACTGTCATTATTCATATGGTTGGTTGCCTGTCACAGGACATGCGTGAATCACACGAAAAGCTAGCCAAAGATTCATAAAATTACAGAATGGTTACAACGTGTTCCCGGATCACCAACACCATCTTTCAAGCGTAGAAATACCAAAAGAGATTGAAAAGACATTCACATCAGTAGGCCCACATGCACTTGTACGCCATGAGCCTATGTCCCAGCCTGTCGTATTCCAGCTGCCCAATCCAGCTATCGTTCGTTCCGCTCAACTTGCCAAAGACACTTGCACCCTTCCAGACAACGACTTGCGGGTCGAGGTCTCTTGGGGGCGTGCCGATCATGATTTCCTTGGCGAAGGCCGGTCGCAGAGCCTGTAGACGCTCCTCCAGGAATGAGTGGAACCCATTCACCAAGCTTCCGCCTCCAACGACCATGATACCGCCGAGGAAGTCCCGCATTTTACGTTCATCCGATCGAGCAGCCTGGGCGATCGAAGTCAAGATTGCATTATCCAATGGGTATACTGGCAGTATGTCGTCACGCTCTTCAACCGTGGGCGCACGGGGCTGCGATGTGTTGTGGCCTTGTCCGCCCGGAACGGGGGTGGCAGCGCCGGCTTGGGGGGTGCCTACTGCCTCCGGAACAGGGGATCCAGCGACAGATGATCGGGGGGTGGCATCCAGCTCTTGCACGCGACTGAGAGCATTGAACTGTTGGGCCCGGCTTGGTGTAGCCTGTACGTCCAGGTTGTTCAATTGCGTGTCGCCGTTCACCTGACCGTTGGTAGACGGGGGAGCAATGTTAGACAGAATATGCGACTGGGCAGTCGACGTTGGGTCGTTTGGCTGCCCATCATAGATATCCACCGACCGGGCAATTAATTTGCGCCGCCCCTTGAGCTTCTGGGAGTGGTCGAAGATGGATGGCTGGAAGTAGCCCATCGGGGCGAGATGTACCTCGTCGTAGGCTTTGAAAGAGTACTTCCGGGTATCTTGACCGGCGACACGAAGGTGGAAATCAAATACCTGCACCGATACACTTGATTCATTCATGGTGCAAACGTTCTTTTTCAGTTCCTCTGCTAATAGGTAGTCATACCGGCGCCAGAGGTTGATATCGGAGTAGGGAAAGTTATCGTAAAGCATCATCTTGACAAACGTCTCTGTCACGTCCGATCCACCGTATTTGAGATTCACGCGTGAATTTTCAATGCACATGCCTTCCTCGACACAGCATATCGAGGTCTTTTGAGCACCGATATCGACGACGCAAGCGGAGGTGAACCCGGCGCCAAATGTAGCGGCCAGACTCTCCTGGATGAAGCAGACGCGAGCAAAGGCAAACTCCCTCATGAGCAACTCAAGGACCTGAGTAACGTAGGACTTCTCGTAAATATCAGGGATAACAAAGACGCAGGAGTACTGGGGCCAGTCTTTTTTGCTAGTAAGTCCCAGTTGACTCTTGAAAGCGTCTTCCAGAATGAGGGAGATGTCAAGGAAGAGCAGTCGTTTGTTATTGTAGTCTCGCTCATTGCACCAACCATGTTTGATGGGCCAGTAAAGCTTGTAGCGAGGCTTTGAGGAATCGGGTATCCTCAAGGCCGGTTGTCCCACGATGTATTCGGGTGCTGGGTCTGGGATCTCCGTCCACTCAACGCGCATGGGGTCATTGTGCTCTGAGATGGTCTCCGGGACTGTCCTCCGGTTGAAATTGATCACCATTTCCTTGGAATTCGGCAGTGTCCGACGCTTATTCTGTCGCATATGGGATTTGAGATCCGCCATCATCGTCGTATACTGGGAGGAAAACTGTGATACGTCAGAAGATAGACTCCGATGAGGCATAATTGGGCCAAAAACAAACCTCAGGGCCGAACATCTTCTCTGGCTCCATATCCGAGCCATCATCCATCTTTAACCGCTTGGGACAAGGCTCCTCGTGCTCTTCCGATTCACTGCTAGCGGCCTTGCGAGCGATTACCATAGGCACAGTCTTGGGCAATGCATCGCTAGCCAATCCGATCCGCAGGTTTTGACTGCCAATGTGGATGACAATGACCTTTGAGCCTAGCGTTTCCGCGGTACTGTCCTCAGCATCCTCCATGTTGGTATCGCCGTCCACTTCCGCGTCTGCTTCGGGTAGTCCTAGGTCGTTGGCCTTTGCCATGGCTAGGGCACGGTCGCGGTCTTTGGCGGTTTTTGCCATCCGATTTCGAGCTTCCTCGTTCTGTAGTCTGAATGCCAGGTACTGATCATCTCGCTTCAGATAGTCACTGTGATAAAAGCAAGGTCAGCGTTGAAGACTGAGCGGGAAGGCGCTAGCTAATTGGCAGTGAATAGCACGACCGCCATTCATCGAGGATAAACATCCAGTGACATACGTGTAGTAGTTTTTCTGGTTGATAGGAGGGATTTGCGGCCAGCTTGACAGTTCCATATTGTTATCGGTCCGCTCCAGGCCTACGCAGGTGTCAGTACAGAGGAAATCGTCACTGGCCTGCTGAATTCGTACCCTCATCCCGAAGGAGAGCCTTTCCCGATTTCTTGCCGACCATGATGTGTTGCTAGACCGGCAGTTGAATTACTGGCAGGGAGTGGTGAGAGAAAGTTGTCCGGCAAGATCGCAAGCGGATCGCGAAGGATGTCGGAAGGAGGAGGCTCGGATCAGGAGCGCCCCATTCACGGTGTTGCGCGTGAGGGAGGACGAGGAGGATGGCTAGGCGAAAGGCGTGGCGGCCGGAGGAAGGCAGATGAGGCGACCTGACGACAATGAAGATTGGCAGGCTGGAACAGCATCGGACAGCGTGAGCGGTAGTGAACCGCATCCCCAAACCATCCCATCCTTAGTTGATTCGAGCTTGGGCCAGGCCGATCGGCAGGAGACCGCGGGCCAATGGTTGCCACCAACCATCCTTCCATGCCATTTAGTCAGCTCTTGATCGTGGCCGTCTCGTGTCATGGTGCTTCTTATTCAGTTCCAGTGAACTGCACCTCCTTTGGCCTCTTCGAACATCTGCCGTCTCCTTGGTTGGTGCCACTGTCCGGGCGACTCCTCTCGTGTTCGCCGCATCGTCTCCGCCACCGCTCGACACCCGATCATCCCTCCGCAATATCTCCTTCCGTCATTCTCTCGACGAGACCCGTCCCCCTCTGACCAGTGTTACCAGCCCAGCTGCAACAATGGGTGGCTCGTTATCTCGTATGTGGTCCTTCCTCTGGACGAAGAAGGAGATTCGTATCCTCATCCTCGGGCTGGTATGTGACGCATGTTTTGGCACTAGGCTTCAAGCTACTAGCGATTCCAGACTAATCCGCCCTCTCACTCTAGGATAACGCGGGAAAAACAACCCTTCTGTACAGACTCAAGGTGTGTGTGGACTTGCTGGCCGACCAGATGACCGGTCAGAAACGGGTGCTAACTTCTCGCCAATAGATTGGTGAAGTGGTCACTACGATACCTACCATTGGTTTCAATGTGGAATCGGTGACGTATCGGAATCTGAATTTCAATGTCTGGGTAAGTTTTGAGTCCCCGGGATATTATTATTGTCCTTAGAAGGGAATGCCTGGTGGTGCTGACATATGCGCTCGTTCAGGATCTCGGAGGTCAAACGTCCATTCGACCCTACTGGCGCTGCTACTATGCCAACACGGCTGCTGTCATATTCGTTATCGATTCCACAGATATTGAGCGACTTGGAACGGCGGCTGATGAACTTGCGGCCATGCTGAACGAGGACGAGCTTCGTGATGCGGCTCTGTTGGTATTTGCCAACAAGCAGGATCAGCCCGGCGCCAAGGGCGCGGGCGAGATATCAGAGGCTCTGAAGCTGGGCGAGCTGCGGGATAGGAACTGGAGCATCGTCGCATGCTCTGCGATTGACGGCAAAGGTCTTAATGAAGGCATGGATTGGCTGGTGGTATGTGCAGGCCCATTCTTTTGACCATGGATATATGCTGACATCTTGCGTACACAGCAAACTCTTCAGTCCGAAAATGCATGAGCGACGGTGTTCTGTGACATGTTATAGATTTCTTTCGATATATTTCTCGGCTTTCAGGTGGTAAGGCTCCACAGAGCTTATGAATGCTTGTCATTTATTCTTGGTGCCGTTCACTCGTCTTTCCTTCCATGTCCTTTTTCTACTCTGTTCAGGGCTCATGTCGTTTATACAGTATACCTTTTTGATACCGAAATTCCCCAGACTTAGCATAATATCCTAATTGATTGAATTTGAGTTTGGCTGGCTTGTTTGTGCTTTAAGGTCGTGATTTGACCAATCTGCGTCGCTATGCTTTTGGTTGGATGGAGCCTGCCCTTGTCAGAGGTTATCGGCCGTGCTTGCGGCAATGTTGAGAGACTACAAACGAGAAGACAAGATGCTACCGATGCTAATGTCATGTGGATTTTCTGTATTTAAGATCTGTTGCTCATACAGAATCAAAAGCAGAATACTAGGACCGTGTATCGTACCGTAGGACTAGATTTCTCTGGACTCAAAATTGGCACACTCTGGTCCTATCCAAGTAAAGCTTTTAGACAAAAAACCGTACACCATCTCTTAATCTATTCGAACGAATGAGCTACATATACGTTGGAGAAGCAGCATTTGACTCCAAAAGCGACTGGAAAATTTCAGTCTCCTTATCAATCTCCGGAGCCTATCATTGACAAAGCGCCTATCAGTCGAGATATAGCTTCGGATCAACCTCCAGATAGATTATCTGTATTGATGAGAATTACTCAATCGATGATTGATCAGAGAAAGGGATAAGGTAATTATTCTAGGTATACTCCACTTTCTCGAGCGTCACCATCAGTATTGGCCCTGTGCATATCTACCCCGCAACAGCCCACCAACGGCCCTCTCCATCTCCACGACCCCTCACAGCACGACATGGATATTCCCCAGACTCAAATCGCAGCCGTTCTCCCACCAACTGGGGCGACTGCTACCTCTAAACTACAAATTAAACATGACCGTCCGGTTCCCTCCCCCACGGAGGGCGAAGTGCTAGTCAAACTCGAGTACTCTGGATTATGCCATTCGGATGTACACAGTGTGCGCGGTGAAACCCCCATGCTGACAGATGTGGCGGGCCACGAGGGTGTGGGGAAGGTGGTGAAAGGTAGATATGCTCTGCTGTCGTTTGATGTCAATTGCCCATGTTCTGACCAGATTATTATTTGTGTAGTGGGCAATGGACTCGATGAGCAAGTTTGGATGGGACGAAGAGTTGGTATACGGTTCGTATGGCGATTGGTGTATGGATGCAGGGATTAACGCTCCATACGCAGATGGCTATACAGCTCTTGTTTGGAGTGTGAGATCTGTGCTATCAACAATACGGCCTGTCCGTATCAGAAGAATGCTGGAGCGGTAGGGCATCCCTAATAGTTTCTTGAATTTCAATTGGTATGCTAATAGGATGCAGAATGTGCCAGGGACCTTTCAACGTGAGCATTCATTCTTTCCTTTCCTTATACTCGAACTGGTTGCTGATCAATGTATGCATCTTAGAATATGTTGTCAGCCCTGCCATCCACGCAACCATAATTCCTCCTGAGCTGGCACCAGATGTAGCTGCGCCACTCTTGTGCGGTGCGTCAACTCCCGTCCACGCACAACTCTATCATGCCTAGACTAATTCCACTACAGCTGGAATAGCCATGTACTCCTCGATCATGAAGACGAAAACGCGACCCGGAGACTGGATAGTCCTCCCCGGTGCTGGAGGCGGCCTCGGGCACATGTCCGCACATCCACATACCTTTCTGCAATAGAACAAGACTAATTCCATCATAGGGGCGTCCAAATTGCCTCCAAGAAGGGCCTCAAGGTCATTGCGATCGACAGGTACGATCCCTGCCATCAATCCTTACCGTTAACTAACCAAATCTAGCGGCGAGAAGAAAAAGCAGCTTTGCCTCTCCCTCGGAGCCACCAGCTTCCTAGACTACAAGACCGACGACGTCGAACGTGAAGTAAAAGCTTTGACTTCAGGTCTAGGTGCGCACGCCGTCATCTGCACGGCCAACAGCGAGCCCGCATACACACAAAGTATGAAAATGCTTCGTAGTCTGGGCGTCCTAGTTTGTGTGGGTATACCGAGTGTGCCGTTCAGATTACCGGCTACGCCGTTTGATATGATTGTTAAAGGTGATATAGGTTATTCGCTAAGTAGCACAAAAGCTGACTTTAAGCAGGACAAACGATTGTTGGTAATTCGGCTGGAACCGCCAAGGAGATGGAGGAGTTGATGGAGATGGCTGTGGCGGGCGATGTGGAGGCGCATATTGAGTGCTTTGACTTTAATTGCATTGATGATGTGTTGCAACGATTGGGACGGTCTGAGATTGAGGGACGGGCGGTTGTGCGCATTCCTGAATGAATAGGATTGTTCTGGTCCGGTGTTTGCTAGCATCGTGGACTGAAGAATACGTTGACATCACGAGCACTTCATTAGAACCCCGAGAGCTTTTCAGGTACTAGCAGATATAGGTTAGCACAAATGGAAGATATATTCCATTCTAAACGATTGGTGGAAGCAAGTAAGCTGTTTCTACATGGAAAGGCATGAGAATTACTACTCTATGATCATTTCCAGGATCCTCTTGTTAAGTAGGCTAATAAAAACTTCAAACCACTTTTTGGGCTGTTTCAAGCTAACCTGTGTATAAAATATGAAGGTGTCAGAACCGGCTTCAATCAGTAGAGTATCCTCGCTGCTATATTAAACTGGACTTGCATGTCTCAATGATGGCGTTTCTCCCGGGTACCACCAATCGTGATTAGGTACCAAACTCAAGCGAATACCTCCTGCCTTGCATTCAGCTTTCAACTTATGATACGATTTCTTGGAGATGGCGTTTTCATCGCGAATGCCCTTCTCCCCGAGTTCCAGTGTAACAAGGTGAGGAAGCGCATCCCGGTTCGTCACCAGGCTTTGTAGTTCTGATACAAGATCAATAGAGAAGTCCTCCACGATATCACGGATACTAAGTTTTCTTAGGGAGCTCGGAAGCATATCGATTAGTTGAATTTTGCTGGTTTGAACAGTCGTAGAGTCCGGGAAGATGAGCATGAGATGAGCATGAGATGAGCATGTCGAATGATTAAATCTTGAAGGACGGAGAATTCTCGCAAGGACTGGAAAGGTATATTATCTTTTTCCAGGTTCCATCCATTGTTATCGATAAGACGGTCATTGTATAAAGGGTTATATGTCACGTCTAGAGTTCTGAGTGTTTGTCTGAAAGGTAGAAGAGCCTGGTAGAATACCATGGCATCAAAGGGATATAAGATTTCTTCGTCATCAGGGTGAGATGCAGCTTGGATGTAAAGATGCTCTAGTTCCCTGCATACTGCGAGCCAGTCGAGCATCCCGTGGCAATGATAGATTCCATAAACTGTGATCTTTCTGACGGAGTAGGACGGTTGGATTATATCACAAGGATCCAAGACATGTTCACCTTCTGCAGTGGCCCAGATGTCACTGCCAGTAATTGAGCGGACGTTTGGGAAATAGAAGAATGGGGTGATGATTTTCTGATCGATCGCTGAATAGTGCACTACGCAATGGGCGTGAACCTCTTGCATAAAGGGAAATGGGGGAGTCTCATGGAAAGGTCACTGTCGTTTCGCTGCCCTCAGTAGAATATAGACTATCAATTCAGAGCGTTCATGGCCGAACTCGATGCTTTCCAGGTGGGCCAAGCGAACAAGCAACACTCCAACCCAAGCCTCCTCCCGGAAGTTGTGTAGCCATTCTCTCCACTTGGACTCGGTCTCCTTCTCTTCAGAAGTGAATATCTCCTGCAGTGCTTGATCGATGAACTCAACTCTGGATTGCTCGTCGTCTTTATAATCCCCCAGCCTCAGACACTGATCATCATCTGACGGCCAGCAAAGCTTTAACTTGCGGGCTTGACTCGCCAATTCGGGATGTTTCCATAGGTGCATAACTAGACGGACTTCCTTAGTCAAGAATTCCCCCAGGATCAAATAGTGATAGAGGAGAGATTGAAAGATATTATAAAATCGCTGACAGCACAGCACCAGGGCATGTAAAGTCCGACACCTCTCCCGCCAGTGGGAGTGCTTCACGGTATACTCCCCAATGAATAGGAGAATTTCGGTTGGTAGATGATTCATTTTATCCTGGGGAATGTTGTTGTAGCGGACCTTGTGTCTGTTGTTCTGAAAGCTGATTACTGTGCCTTTCAAGCCCAGGCCTATCGAAAGAGCAAGCGGAGACAACATTTCAGAACTCGGCTGTCTGCTGCGGGGACCCAGGCAATTCATTGCCAGTATTGCAATGAATTTCAGAGCAGGAACGAGTCACGTGCCTGAAACGTCTGTCTTCATATACTTCATCATGCGAGTGAACTCTCACTCTTACCCCTTAGTTACGAGACACTAAGATAATGAGGGGTGGGAAACCAGTCTCAGAATACAACATAACTAATTGACAACTCAATATCTAAAACAGTGACAAGCAACAACAAGCTACAATCTACCATACAGAGGTTTCCAATTCAATCACTAAGTCATGCTCTTTCCGCTTTCCACGACAATCTCGGAGATGGCCTGAAGGTCGATATCTCCCATCTTCAGCTCCATATCGTCGTACTTTGCACTGGTTGGCTCCATCGTCGGATCAAACAGCACCGGATCATCTGCTCGTGTCGAACCCACCAGCCATTCCAGCTGCGTCTTCCAGTCCGCCTTCGCCCGGATTGAGACGTTGGCCTGGAACTTCGCTTCATCATTCCTCTTTAGCAGTATCGCTGCTCTCATGGCAGCAGGAACGCCGGCCTTTGTTGCAGGATTCTCAATCAGCGTCCACGAAGCACAATTGGCTTTGCCATAGTTGCGGCCTCGAATGTCAATCGACCCAACGACTGTCGCCGCATAGTTGATCTCCCGACTGATATCATGCCCAAACTTCACCGACCCTCCTGCATCGACTAATCCACTGACGACGCTGCCAGCGCCAAGGTTCAATGAGCCCTCGGTGGAGGTCGTCTCAGTCTGAGTAATGCGGGAGACACTCAAGTGCTCGTTTGGAGCGATAGCGTAAACTTCTGGGTCCGCTGCCCCAGGCTCAGAACTAGAGAATTGAAGCTCAATGTCGACTTGGGAAATGCGACGGGCACGCTTGCGTGGGTCGAACCGGAATTGCAGAACGATGAGTGTAGCATACGAACTGCCGTCCGGCTTCAAAAGGCCATGAACAACGTCGACGCAGGAGCAGCGAATATCAACGGCGGTCTTGCGCTCAATGTAATTCTCGCGCTGATAGGGCGCGGTAGGATCATTTTGGGTGTGGAGCCCACTGCCAGCATCCCCGGTGGGATTGAGGCCGATGTCGAAGCTTGCGGAATCCGATACCACATTCGTTTTGGCGTCTGGATACATTGCGGAGGTGCTTGGAAGTTGCATCTTATGCCTGCAGTAAGATGGAAGAGTAGGAAAGCTTGAAAAGGAGAATAAAAACTGGAAAGCTATGTCTGGTTTACAGAGGGATAATGTTCCCAGAGCTGGGCTGATGCCTGATTTATATAGCCTGTGCTCACGGATAATTTATTCTCGTCTCTATCCCGAGCGCCAAACTCACTTTTCGTTATATGCGTCTAAAGAGGGGAGTTGGCGCTGCGCCGCGTCAGCTAATATTGGTAACATTTCCCAAGGCCAATGAAGCAGGGACTATGCATGAACGCAGGCGCCTAGGTTCTCCGTCTAGGAGGCCAAGTCATGGCTAGCATGTCGCGCTTCAGCCCTGGGCTCAGCTCATAGGATCTAGATCCGAAGCGACACATCTGTTGACTCACAACAGCGTTCAGCAGTTCGCCACAGTAGTGAACATTGGATGGACCAACAGAATAGCGTATCATATATATATATTACGCGCCGAGGCTATCAGTGTATCAACTGGATCGACATCTCAGCTCGCAGCTCCTGCATCTTGGTACTAGCCGAAAATATTCCCAACGTCCAGAGGCACCACTGCTATAGTTGAATTGAGCAAGGAAGCATGTCCCACCCAGTGGGCCGTTTATATTTACCGGTCGATATAAACCCAATCACATACTCACAATGATATCAACTGGCGCTTATTTGGCGGACACGTATTGGAAAAGTGGAAACCGGCGCGCGCTTGTGGCCCACTATAAATAATTAAATGGAGCATTTCGTTCATGGGCGCTAACAGCGAGCCCCCATAGCCTATCAACGAATATTTTCTAGCTACCAGAGCGCTCAACGCTACTGTCAGACAAGGAAGGCATCCACTCTGCAGTTACGGCGGTAAGTGTTACATGGGGTTATGCAGGTTGCGATTGGTAGAACATTTATGGAATCGGCCAAACATCTAGAGTGTGCCCTGGCGCTAACGGAATATATTTAGGACATGGCACTGAGGATCATAGATTTGATTTGCTTGCAATATATCACTTTAGCGCTTCCACTAGCGCTGTGCTCTCTTACGAGCCTATTGGTTAAACAAAAACGGCACCAACTACACCATCAAAGCTAGAAATTGAGATTCCTCCAGAGTCCCACAATTGACTCCAGTGGGTATCACCCAAAAAGCATTCCAGACACCACCAGCTCAGCGATTCAGAGTAGATGTTGGTATTTTTTGGAAGCGTCCCTATCATCTAAGACAGTGAGGGGTGCATGTATTCCTTTTATAGAGGGCTCAGCTGTTTCTAAAGCGCATATTGGAACTTGCATGTCATAACTAGAGATATTATTTGATATGCCGGCAAATCAATCAAGGCTAAGCTAGGTGCAGGCGTCTACTGGGGAACCGGACTCTGGCTAATCTAACCACAGAGATCATTTCGTCATATCTGTGAGACTTGATCCGCTTCTCTAGCTGGATGATGTCTACTCAGGCTTCGACCATAATGCTTCATTTCACATGGTAGACATCCGGCAATGCTTTGGGTGTCTTGCTGGCAGTCGAGACCGAAGAGGCTTCTTGGTTGTCGGTATCCAGTATGCTGCAGGGTCATTTTTGCTGGAAGTAAAACCAGCCACATCAAATTAAAACAAAATCTTTCTTCAGGGGGCATACGACCACAATAATCATTACTATGAGGAGCCGCGGGCAAGCTCTCATTGGATGATGCGAATGTCGAAGCTTTGCATCTATGTGAGTCATCTGCATCAATGAGGTGCCCGGAATATCTGCGAGAGGTATTAGAGTGACACTGAGATGATTGGTTTGATTGAGGCCCATACCTCCAAATTATATTGAAGTTTGTGGGTGTTTATTGACAAAGATCAAAGTATGTCGGTGCTAAGCCACATAAACACGACATGGGGCCATTAGTCGCAATAATGATATAGCGCCCATTCTACTAGACATAGAAGACGTACCCAATTAGCTATCATGCTGGACAACGGTATTATATTATATCCCGGAGTTGAGCAGTATACTTCCAGATTGGGGCTGGACAGCAGCAAAAAGAGTCCAAACGTTTTCTATTGCAGCGAAGGTGCTAGGCGCAAAGTTTCGACACGAGCGATGGCTAGGATAAACTGAGCCCGATGCGACTGCAATCTTTTTTGTGCACCCGGAGAAGAAAAATCCCGGCTGCCGCGGTTGCAGGAGGGGTATGAAGTACTCAAGGTGGCGGGATATGCTGCAAAGTTAACGGCGTGCATGGGTCGGGTGAACGCGCTGCAATGTGCATGGGTAAGTCATGGGCCTGGCATGAACATTCTCCCTTGTTACTTTCGGACAATTGAGTGTTGAACTGTGATATTTCAGCCGACTGTGGGTGTCTTGAATTATAACAAGTAGGTGTCTCAAAGAATCCGCGATCGCCCTAGTAACACCTAGTGAGTATATAGCTGGAGGTTGGCCTGCTGAGAATCCACCCAAGGAGAAAGAGGGGAAACTCACTGCACTAAGACAACCCGCATCGGGATTTGCTGCCAAAGATAGTCGAGAGCAAGGCAGGTAAGGACGTATCATGAATGGAAGCTGGCCGTTGATCGGATCCACCAATTGGTCCGGCGATGCTGGTCGCTGGGGCTGTCGTGCGGGATTCATTGGCCCCGGGTGGCTCGGACGGCCCAAGGCGTGCGGGCACTGCAGGTCCTGATTGGCCCACCCGAAGTATATGCAGGAGGACTGCAACCTTTCAACTTCCCGCATCAAACTCCATTGCAAGTGCACATCCCCATCTCATCAACTCTGGCGGGCAGGCCGGGGCCAGCACCCCCTCCAATTCGGTGCCAGCTGGCCAGCAGGGAGCCACCCGGGGATCCTTCCTCCCCCTCCTACCAATGCACCTTATCACCTCCGGGCCATGTGTCCCCCTGATAGGGCATCGCGCTACGGTCGAGGTTTTGGAACCAACTTACTTTACGATAGAGGGGCGACCTCGAGTGGGGCGTGCATCCCAAAGATGTGGCCAATTCCCTCCGCATCGGGCTGTCGGCATTCCACGCGCAATTGATTCAAGAAGCTGCCATTCCTCGCAATCCTGGGGGGAGAACGTCCGCCTCTCATCGGTCTTTACTCTGACAGGAGGCCCTGTCACTGTTCCTTTACCCCCTCTGCGCCCTCATGTCGTTCAGCAGTGCTGCCGGGCTCTTTTGGGACCCAGTGGACTGGCTCCATATCTACATTGCTGGCACCGCCTTTTTGGTCTGCGGATTCGTCGCAGTGGTCATGATGCTGTCATCGCAGAAGCGCAAGATTGACTATAACAGCGGTGTTTTTACCTACCTGAAGTTTATCTATGCGACCTTCCTCAAGCCACACGAGAAACACGGCAATGGCCAGCAGGATGCTCTCGAGAGCTTCTACAAGACTCAGGTACGCCCGGAAGACTTCGCAAGATGCCGTTCCAGCGGCATTGGCTGACAGGAATGGCTATAGGCTGGTGTATATGATGCCACTCGCAAGCGCCTTTTGTGTGGTCGAGAGGATATGCTGGGTCTGGCTGCAGCCCAACTGAAACACAAGGTTGAGAACAAGGAGCTCCAGCCCGGCAAGGCCATCTGGGTTGATGTAAGTCATCTTTTGCCCAATTCGCATTGTCTGAAATCTGACTGACCATTCAGATTGGCGGAGGCACTGGGTGAGCACTCTGGGTCCAGCATCCCCGCGACGATATTCTAACCACAATCAGATACAACATCGAAGCCATGTCTGCCTTCCTCCCCGTCCAGGAATTTTTCTCCCACGTATATCTGGTCGACTTTTCTCCCTCGCTCTGTGAGGTGGCCCGCCAACGCTTCGAAAGACTGGGATGGAAAAATGTCCGGGTCGTCTGCCAGGATGCCCGCACCTTCCGCTTGCCAGATGATGACAAGGTCGATCCCCGTAGCGGAAGCAGCACCGGTGCCGACTTGGCGACTATGAGTTATAGCTTGTCTATGATCCCAGGTTAGTGATACTTCGTGGCGCTTTCGAGGGTGATGCTCATACGATGCAGACTACTACAGCGTCATCGACGCGCTTCCCGCGCTCTTGAAATCCTCCGGCATTCTTGGCGTTTGCGACTTCTATGGTATGCTTTAAACATTGGTTTGACGTGTATCTTCTGACCCTCGGTAGTTCAAAGCATTGTCGATGTCTCCTCGCGTAACTATACTGGCGGCGCTTTCAACCGTCATGTGAACTGGCTTGGGCGAGTCTTTTGGCGTGCCTGGTTCGATGTGGATCGTGTCAGTCTGGAGGCAGCCCGTCGTGACTACCTGGAATATCGGTTCGGCACCGTCATTTCGGCCAGCGAAAGAAACTACCTTTTGGGTGGCATTCCGTACTATATCTTTGTCGGTTGCCAAAAGGATTCAACCACCTACTCAGGCCGCGAGACCATTGAGAAGTTGAACGCCTCTTTCACGGAATCGCCGTATCTCGCTCCTGCCAACCACCGCAAGGAGATGGAGAGCGCCGTTGAAAACAGTACGCAGGAGATCAGGTCCAAGGCTTATGAGTCTGCTGTGATCAATCTGAGCGCGAACCTGCCCCTCCCCTCTTCCTTCTACCAGAACCACCACCATCGGATCTTCTACGATGACTTACTTCCGAAGCACACGCAGTTCGGAAACGAGTACATCTATGCCTTTAACTGGGAAGACCCCCGCGTCGATCATCGACTGCTTGATATCAAGCGTGACGATGTCATCCTGGCTATCACAAGCGCTGGAGACAACATCCTCGACTACCTTCAGAAGAGCCCACGTCGGGTACACGCAGTTGACTTGAACCCAAACCAGAACCACCTGCTGGAGCTCAAGGTGGCCAGTTTCATGGCCCTGGGCCACCGTGACGTGTGGAAGATCTTTGGTGAAGGAAAGCACCCCGAGTTCCGCAACCTTCTCATCTCCCGACTGAGCCCACACCTGTCCAGCCAAGCCTTCCAGTACTGGCTGGAGCACAGTCATATCTTTACCTCTTCTTCCGGCAAGGGACTCTACGAGACGGGCGGATCACGCCACGCAATCAAGATGGTCCGCTACCTCTTCAAGGTGTTTGGCCTGCAGGGTCAGGTGCAACAGCTCTGCGAGGCTCAGACCTTGGTAGAGCAGCGCGAGATCTGGCCGCGCATCCGCTCCGTCCTGATGAGCAAACCTCTCCACTGGGCCGTGGTGGGAACTGAATGGTTTGCATGGAAGGCCGCGGGCGTGCCCCGCAACCAGCGCAACATGATCATCGACGACTTTTTCAAGAGAAACGGGCTGAACAAGGACATGAAGCAGACGAAAGATGTCAGCGGCCAGTCGATTTGGGAGTATGTAGTGGACACCTTGGACCCTGTGGTCCAGGACACCCTGATCAGCAACGACAACTACTTTTATTTCCTGTGCTTGCAGGGGCAATTTTCAAGGAGGTAAGATATCACCAGAAAGATTCCTAGGAACAAAGCTAACGGCGACAGATGCCACCCTGCATACCTCTCCCCCAAGGCCCACGTGAAGCTATCCTCTCCCGGAGCTTTCGATGGCCTGCGCATCCACACCGACGAGATCAACGAGGTGATCAAGCGTATCACACCGCGCAGCCTGACCATCGCCGTGGTGAGTACATCCAACTAGTCGCCCACCCCAAAATAAGCCAAGACTGACCAAACAGGTCATGGACTCCATGGACTGGTTCGACCCCGAAGGCAGCGAAGCCGCCGTCCAAGCACAGAAACTCAACCACGCTCTGAAGATGGGTGGCCGGATACTGCTCCGTTCCGCGAGCATCGATCCCTGGTACATCCGTCATTTCGAGCAGAATGGCTTCTCTGCGCGCCGTGTTGGCGCCCGCTTCCCTGGAACCTGCATTGATCGGTAAGTCCATCAACAGAGATCCGACCCCGAGAACAAACATCATACTAACCGAAACAATAGTGTAAACATGTACGCCTCAACCTGGATCTGCACAAAGACCCAAGAACACGAGCGTCAAGCACCCAGCCGCGCCATGTCCGCCCTCTCATTGGACAACATCACCCCGAAGAGAAACAGTGTAGAGCATCTCGAGATATAATCCTATCTACCCCCCTCTCCCTATCCCCCCCCTTTTCCCCGTTCACCCTCTTCTTCACCGATGATGACACAATACAGCCTTGATGGCAATATGATATTTGTACCTTTTCCTATGTTCCCTTTGGATGGATGACTTTTCATACCCACCCCTTAACCACTTACCCTATTATTCACTCCACAGACAGACTTACCCACACACCCTACCTACACATGCTATCTTGATGAGAAGTATAGATGCACATAGTTAAAAGCCTTAGACATGAAAAGAAATCAGATCAAATTTGATACTATTGTCGATGTGCTTTGTTAGTTGTTGTTGTAGGGTAGAACACGGTCACCTACACCACGAAATAAACACTGTCCTGGCTTTGTTGTTATATCACTTTGTGAATGATGACTCTGTCTAGACTACTACTGAGTAGAAGGGCACTATCATATCATGCATTTCCCTGATCTACTAGTTCTTTCGGGATCCTGATATCACGAGGGTTCAGGCAACGAAAGTCAGCTTCTTGCTTACCCCTAACAACACCCAAGTCATCCCCATTCTACACCCTAATGCCTAGGTTTAAGTAGAGCACTTTTATCTATTCGCCACCACAGTAGATTACACACGAAGGTCCAACTCTAGTAGCACAGGGAAGTGAAGTCAAGGGAAAAAATCAATCAATCAATCAACAGCAGCATAAACGGCATAGACTTAATCTCTGTACATTGAGGATACTAAAATCCCAGTTCATGAAGTCAGGTCAGGTCAGGTCAGGTCACACGCAACAAAGTCATCATCAAATCGAAATTAAAGGGTTGTAGTTGGGTCCGTTCCTGTCCGTGATGACCCTGTTACCACATTCACTATGGGGGTAGATAGTATTGGTCCCAGTATGAATGGAGGGCAACGAGGGAACAGGAAGCGGACGATCTGGCCAGCCAATTGGCCGGCCAGCGCAAAGCCATGCATGACATGATGATCATCACACCACATCATCATCTCATCTCATTGCATCTTATCTTATCTCAGCGGAAGCAGATGAAATATTCTTCCTTCATGACCGGTTGTACCGCGTCTTGCCGAACGAGAACGGCACGTAGCGGTACTTGATCATGTGCTGGATCTGGCGGCGCACTATTTTAAAACAAGATTAGCCAAGCCCACTTCATCTAGAGCCTGAAACAAAGAGTATAAAGATAGACATACTCGTCAACACAAACAGAATCACCCAGTAAACCACCAGCACGGGCCAGAACACGGGGATATCAAAGACCGAGAACCACGAGCAGACGAAACCGATGAGAATGGCGCGGGTAGCCGAGAACCAGAACTTGAATTCGGGAAGACGGCGGATGAAAGGCCGGAACTCGTCGTCTTGTTTCGTGGGCAGGCTGGGAGCGGCGGCGTCGCCGTCTTCCAGGCCCTCGTCCTGGGTGAGGGAGGGATCGAACTTGGGTTGCAGGAAAAGGAGGAACAGGTTGAGGAGGTAGATGCCGAGGGTGTAGGCCACTGTTGTTGAGATTAGATTAGTCAGTGGGTTGGATATTGGGGAGGGTGCGGAGAGGATGAGGTGTCGTACCGATGTACCAGCCCTGGGCGAAGACAATTCTCAGGAAGAAGACGAGGAGGAGGACGACGGTGCTGGTCCAGCGATAGGCCGTGAACGGGGTGGAGGCGTCGAGGTAGGTTTGGAATTGCTGTGGGAAGTTAGTGTGGCTGCGTGGATTTGTTGGGGCGCCATGTGCATTTGCGCTGGCGGTGCGAGATTGAAATGGTCGCGGATACAGGAATAGAGGAGATACGTACTCTTGCCAGCTTCGAGGTCTGCGCCGTGACGGCCGTGAAGGGCGTCTGCTCAGGCTCAGGAACGTCCATGGTGAAAGCGGATTGTTATCTATTGCCCAGCAGGCAGCGGAGGAGAGGAGAGGAGATGGGGGGGATGCAACGAAGCGGACAAGAAGACCTCAGCAGGCTCAGCGCATAGGGCAGCGACTAGAGACAGCAGCGAGCACGGACAGAAGCCAGACTGAATGCGACGAGGCAAGACTGCAGCTCAGCGATGATATGATGGGAAGGACACCAGCTGCTCGCGGGAAAACTGGCCACTGCCGGCAAGCGCCCGCTAGGCTCCTTTGGGCGCTCCAGCCACTGTAATGGTGACTGCGCCTCAGGGGCCACTTTTCCGCTGACTCATCCCTCACGTGCAGGTACGGCCGGCTATCGCCGGGCTTTCCTCGGTGCCTTTGCGGGGAGCTTCCCATCGTCCGCATCATCCAAGTCCAACTATCCCCGGCCCTTCCTGACTTCCTCCCTCCCCCAATTGACTGTCCACTCCCCCATTACCCCAACCATAGTAATAATATATAGTACAATCATGTTCGCCCGCCAGTGCTCCCGTCTGGTCTCCTCCCGCACCGCCATCCCCCTAACCTCCTACCTCGCCCGCGGACGCCCGTTCTCCGCAACCGCAACCTCGGCATACGAGCACATCCTCACCTCGACCCCCAAGCCAGGCGTAGGACTAAGTACTCAACTCAGCCCATCCCCCTCCAAACCAACCATATACTAAGCAAGTAACTCATAAAACTAGTCACTCTCAACCGCCCCAAAGCCCTAAATGCGCTCTCCAGCCCTCTCTTCGAAGAGCTCAACGATGCCCTGATCACCTACGACACCGACAAAGACATCGGCGCGATCATCATCACCGGCAGCGAGAAAGCCTTCGCAGGTACCTTAGCCCCCTTCCTCAACTACCGCCAACCACACACCGCTAATAACAGAACTCCCCAGCCGGCGCCGACATTAAAGAGATGGCCCCCCTCACCTTCTCCAGCGCCTATAGCAACAACTTCATCGCCCCCTGGTCCCACCTTGCCAACACGATCCGCAAGCCCGTAATCGCCGCCGTCTCGGGTTACGCTCTCGGCGGTGGGTGCGAACTCGCCCTCATGTGCGACATCATCTACTGCACCGCGACCGCTACCTTCGGACAGCCTGAGATCAAGCTGGGAGTTATCCCCGGGGCTGGAGGCTCGCAGCGTCTGACCAAGGCCGTGGGGAAGAGTAAGGCGATGGAGTTGATTCTGACGGGGAAGAACTTTAGCGGGAAGGAGGCCGGTGAGTGGGGGGTTGCGGCGGGGGTGGTGGAGGGGGGGAAGGACGAGGTGCTGGAGAAGGCGGTTCAGACGGCGGAGGTGATTGCGGGGTATTCGAGGGTGGCAGTGGTGGCAGGCAAGGAGGTCGTGAATAAGAGTTATGAGATTGGGTTGAAAGAGGGTGTCGAGTTTGAGAGGAGGTTGTTTCATGGGCTGTTTGGGAGTAAGGACCAGAAGATTGGTGAGTTTTCGGTTTCTTGTCCTTTTCTTCTGACTTTTGCTGATGGGTATGCAGGGATGACGGCGTTTGCGGAGAAGAAGAAGCCCGAGTGGTCGAATGAGTAGGTGCTCTTGGAGTGTTGGAAAGATGTGAAGCTGGATGGTTCGTTTGTCAGCATCAGAATGATTGTGTAACGCCTGCCTATCAACAGTGCCCCTAGAATGAAACTGGATCGATCATTAATCGTCTCGTATTCATGATTAGTTGTGTCTATGTACATTAAGATATTAAATTATTACAAGAAAGCGTAGCACATTCTGGTCATTGCGACGCGGGCTCTTTCTTGACCGCCGCCACATCCGCCGTCGCCGTCTTCTCCGTCTGGTAGTGATCGACCGCCCCATGCTCCATGGTCTCGTCAAACACATCCACCTGGGTCTGGGCGAACTTGCGCGCGCTGACCCCCCGCTCAAACAGGAGATCGAGCTCCGCAAAGGATCGCCCGCTCGGTTCCGGTACCCGGAAGAACGTGTACACGATGCAGAGGAAGCAGATCCCGCCCCAGAAGAACCCGGCGTAATTGCCCCAGTCCCAGGCTCCCGGGTTCAGCATGTACGGAGTCAGGACACCGCAGATGATTGCGACGATGTTGTACAGGTTGCGACCGAGGACGACCGTCTTGATCTGGAGGCGGCGGGTGGAGATCTCCGCGACCAGGGAGTAGGCCACGGTGCCCACGGTCAACTGGTAGAAGAGCGCCCAGATGATCATCATGCTGCCGGTGGCGAGGGCGGCCTGTGTCTTGTGCTCCTGCGGCACCAGTCCAAGGAATCCCATGATGAGCAGCATGACACACAGCCCACAGAGACCGTACAGGTAGAGCGTTCTCCGGCCCAGGCCCAAGGACATGAGGAACCAGGCCCCGAACACGCCGACCATGTTGATGCCATACTGGCCCATGGCGAACGCGTAGGAGTCGTCCGTGCTCAAGCCCGCCTCCTCCAGGAAGTAGGTCGAATAGTTGGAGAAGGAATTGCCGCTCAGGTTCTGAATGGCCCAGACCATGCAGACGATCTCGGTCCGGCGCAAATCACTGCCTTTGAAGCAGTCCAGGTAGCTGGCGCCCTTGGTGATCTTTTTCTCCAGCGCCGTCGTATGCACCATCATCGAGATGGTCTCATCTGGGTCGAAGTTCGTCTCCCGGTTCACACTGGTCAGTCGCAGGAGGGCTTTCTTGGCTTGCTGGGTCTTGCCCCTTCGCACCAACCACCACGGGGACTCCGGGGCGAGGGAAATCCCGATGAACAGGGGCAAGGGCCACATCCACTGCAGTCCGTAGGGAATTCGATAAGCCCATTGGTCGTCCCGATTGATCATGCCCTTGATCACCCCAATACCGATCAACTGTCCCAACCCCCAACAGAAATTGACGTAGGTGGTGAGGTATCCTCGCAGGGCAACCGGACACACTTCCGAGGCATATGTGATGGTCAATGTTTGAAACACACCCCAGGGAATACCGGCCAAAATTTCCGCAGCCAGCAGGGTCTGGACGTTAGGGGCGGTGAAGAAGATGGCGGTCCATGCGGTGATCAAAACGAGACAGGCCATGATGGTATAGCGATATCCGAAGCGTTCCGAGGCCCACCCATTGATGAAAAGGCCAATAATTTCTCCGACGTAGGCACCGTTACTCAGACCCGATTGCCACTGGACAGAAGACGTGTGTCAGCCACCATGTCACGCGATACTAGATTGCGTGCCGGAGAGAGTGTAACTGGAGGGATCATCGGGGAATAGATGGGGGAGGGGGTTGGTATTACCCGTGCTGGCACCTGATATGTCCCATCCGCCGTCAACTCGCCATATTTCCGGTTGAACTGGGGGAACGCGTAGAAGTTGTTGACCAGACTGATATCGTAGCCTTCCATGACGATGCAGGTAGAGATAAGGATACTCCATGCCACGGCCTTAGGATAGAGCTTGACGCCTTGCAGCAAGGTCATCTTCTGCTCCTTGTCCGTGGCCGCTTTGGCATTTTGGATGATCTTGGCCGACGAGGAGGTGGTCGAGTCCTGGCGCTCCATGGAGGGCGATGGCGGCTGCTCGACCGGGGCAATGGCATCCGGAGCCTTGGAGGAAGCCATGCTGGCGAGCAATTGCAGGGCCCGGGGGAGGTGAGGGAGGGCTGAAAAGGAGGTGGAGGGGAAAGGAGGGAGGGAGGAAGGGACAGGCAGTCCAGGGCAGTGGGCAGGAGGAAAATCAGGGACGTTCCGCACCGGATAGCATTGGCAGTGGGACGGCCATCGTTAGATTTTTATGGCCGCGGCGGGGCCGGCGGTGGTGAGCGCTCACTGAGGTTTAGGTGCGAAGCCCGCCCCCACCGCGTGCAGGAACCGGTTTGGCGTCTTGACTCCTCCTGGGTCGGTGGCTCGAATTCCCGGGTGTGGATGATTCTCCTGGTGGAAATGATACAGATGGGAAGGATTCCCCAGCAGAATAAACTCCGACTAGGTCAGACAGGCGCAATTACGCCCGGGACTGACACGAGGGGTTTGCGGGGAAAGGGACTGTCGGGGCCTGGAGGATGGCTGGTGCCCAGCTGATCGCGGCTCCCTGATTGGTGTCGCATTCCCGATGGCAGGGGAGCTTGAGACAGCCTGGAGATCGGAGAGAAAAGAAAAATCCCGGTAGGTTAAACTCAACGGTATACAGAGTTTTGGTAGGTTATGGTTTAACCACATGGTGGGCTGCTGCTTGCTCGTATCGACACCATATCTACTCCGTACTTAATCGCGTATGCACGATCCGATGCATCGTCTGCAAGAGCCTCGTGGCTGGCATGCAGGCCAACATTCTCCGATAAGATTAATCCTGGAGGATCGGCCTGCCGTCCCTGCCTGGCAGCCCTGGCTGCTCTCTATCCCATTCCCGGCCAAGCCTGGTGGGTGCGCGAAGCTTGACCCGGCCGACCACCGTCGGTTGCGCGTATATGCCTGCACCTGGGCGACGAAGGATTTCCCTCGATCCAGACCACCCTCAGCACCCAATAGCCAACCGATTTCATGCCGTTGAGCACATGGCGTATATGCAGATCACCGGCCAGGTTTCTGCAGCGTCATAACCTAGTTTGTTCGTCTTCCGGCTAAAAAGGGGCTGCCTGGTCGGAGCACATTGGCCTATATACGCGGCTCCATTTCCTGTGGCTGACTTGCTTCTCGTATACTTGTGGACATTCTAAATGGCTATACGCTGTCCACACCAACGCGTATAAGTATAAGGTAGTAAACGATCGTGTTTGCTTGACTGGTTTTGTTTATTGGCCATGTTCTAAGCGGTAGCCGACCGGCTATCTATGTCTGGGAGACACAGTACCTGATTGGACGTACCAAGCCTGAGTACTATACTGTGTAGTGAGTATACTATGCTGGATCCATTTCTCCATTTATTCTTCCAAGGTACTGCACACCAGCTGGGCGGTACAATGCATATTTGTTCGTGTCTGTGATGGTCATTGGGCCGCTTAGTTGCTCTTCTCCACGTCCCGTGTCCTGTTGCCCACGCGGCCAGATGGCCAATTCAGACATGTATAGTATAGCCCTGAAGTGTTTGCAGAAGTTTTAAAGGAACAAGTTCCTGCACCAGTCTCCTTTCTGAACATTATGCGTCACTAGAAAAATAGATCGGGATTCCCAAGTTTATATTTAGGCCCTAGTAAGCAAAACTTCCATTTCATCAAGATAACACACATGGTAGATAGATACCTCCCTATACCGGATGTTCAGGTTAGTCACTCTATGGAGACTTACCACATGGCACCCATGCTGCAGACAGAAATACTCCATGACGTAGGATGTGCTCCCTTGGTCTTCAATCCGCGGTCCTCACCGTTCCAATACCTCCCCAGGTTGGCTAGTGTTCTTGACTCGCATATTGTCTACGTATTCGGACGCCCAAGGGGCCAATAGGCACAGCAACCAGCATCGCAAAGTAGGGGACAGCAAGCCATTGCCATAACCCACAGGAACCTATTTCATCATCATGCTGAAGAGTATCATCTGGTGTCGTCCTCAGATCCTCGCCTCCCGAATCCATTGGCTGCCGGTTGTGCTGCCGACCTGGTTTCGGAGTACGATGATATCATAGCGGGATGGAAGCGCCCCGTGGCGACGACCTCGAACACTGTACCTTGTATATAAAAAGAACACCTTATCTCAATGTCGACGGTTATTCCAGTTCATATCGCAAGGTCAACCTGGTCGGGCATTGCATAGTCTCGCTTGCAGACAACTGTCTCATCACTTCAAGCACACCGTTGAAGATACCTTGGCTGCACCATCTCGAAACCATGTCTTCTGGAAACGATAACAACAACCGTAAGTGTCCACCGACCCTTGCACCTCCCTTTGATAATTCTGCGCGTCCCTTTCGTCTATACTCTGGCTTATCTAGTCGAGCGCCTTAATAAGTCCTCGCACCCCTGGGTACCAACTCCCGATAAACCACGATGCCATTCCCCATCCATTGCTAATGTAAGTATACAGCCAACCTCATTGGAGGTCTCGGCGATACCCTAGGAAAGACTGTGGGCGGTCTCGGAGACACTCTCGGCAACACTGTGGGTGGACTAGGTCAGACTGTCGGAGGAGTGACCCAAGGTCTGGGAAAGACTGTCGGCGGGGCCACCGAGGGCCTGGGAAACACCACGAGAGGCGTCGGACAGTCGACAGGAGATATTCTGAGCAGCATCAACGGAGACAGGTCGGGCGGAAATTCTCAGCAGAAGTAAGGATCATGGCGGGGTTATGACTTGATGAATATGCTTTTGTAATGAGAATGCTGGTGGATGTTAATTCTTCGCTCGTTCCATCGGACATGATGTTCATTGATCGTTTGGCTGTATCTGTTCGAACAGTGTTTTCATGTCAGATTGACAACGTGAAAATTCTTGAAGCATCAAGCAAGAAACCAGTCTCAGCGGCGATCGGAACCGAGCGGGAGACGTTCCGAACCCCTGCCGCTCGGATTCCCATTCCACTAGGAGAGTCTCGTTCCGCTTCGGAGGCCGGAGCTTTCCGCGGGGAACCCCCTGGCGTGAGAATGGCTGTCGTGGAGATAGCACTTCGTAATAATCCCTGGGAATTGGATGGTCATTGTGGTGGGTTGAGATAGGCTGTTCAGTGTGGTAATTGATCCACCTCACGCATGAGTCTTGCGTCTGGTAGGTACTATGTAGCTCTGTCAAGTATGGACATTGTACAGTCATATATTGACAGCGTTCCGGGCGGAAGTCCTCCGTATGCAATCAGATAACATCATCCTCCGATGAGTGTGGAGATCGCTTTATCGCGATAGTAGCTGGTCTCAACTTTCCGCCGCGGTCACATACCTATCTTGAACGATTAGATCTCATTAAACATCCGTATTAGGTAACGGAGAACAAAAACTACTTTAGCATTGGTATCAGAAAGTCATCGAAACTCAATCCAGAAAGTCATTCAGCATCGCCTTCCTATTGCAGAATTTAGCAACACGGTATCCGCGACACTGAATCACCGCCGTTAGCCATTTCCCGAAACAGGCAACACTTCCGCCAAGGCGGTATTAGTACTGACAAGATGGGGATCGCGGAACTGGAAGGTCCAGACGACCTATCGCCTGCAGGGCCGGCCGTCTGGCCTGGTCCACTGACTAAGATCGATTGTCAGAGCTATCATAGTACGATAGCGGATGGACTAACCTGGGAACTTTAGCGTGGATAGTCGCAAACAGTCGGGTGCTTTCCATGTCCACCTCGGGCCGTTTCAGTGCTCGCCTAGGTGGTGACGCGTTAGGTATACTCCGTACACCATGCCACCTAACGATACACCCGGGAGACCTCCTCCACGTCGTCATGGACCATGCCGGATCCCCTCACTGGACGGAGGGTAAGTTCCAGATTGGTTGGGATCTGACATTGGATGGGCGCTGATTGGCGGGCATCTCTGCTCGAGCTGGATGGCAATGTGCGGGGTAACTAGCGTATCGGGTAGCTCCTTTTCTGTATTTGGTTTTGTTGCGTTTCTGTAAGTTGGAGAGCTCGCTCTAATGGGTCTTTTTTTTTATCGTAGTCTGTTGTAGTAGACATGATCTAGTCTGTTGGATGCAGTTCCCAGGTATAAATGTTAATGCTTCAAGTGGTCTTGGCTGCCACCTGAGAGAGGTACCTCGTTTAGAGCCGCGGGAATGATGGAGGCAGGCGGTTCCGTGGAACCCCTGCGTTGACTTT
Source organism: Aspergillus sclerotiicarbonarius CBS 121057 (assembly GCA_003184635.1). NCBI lineage: Eukaryota > Fungi > Ascomycota > Eurotiomycetes > Eurotiales > Aspergillaceae > Aspergillus > Aspergillus sclerotiicarbonarius. The sequence goes on along the minus strand of KZ826336.1, from coordinate 24,773 downwards.
CCCGTGGGTCTCGATTGGCTGGGGCTGGACGGGGTTCCTCATTCGCGTCCCTCGGCGACGAGCCACTGGCCTTCAAATATTTCCTTATAATCCCTTCTTCCCTAGCATCGTCGCCTGCATTGCTGCAGCTGCTATTCCTTCCTCCCTACCATTCCAGCTCCGGCGCTTCCCTCCCCCCCCCCCCCCCCCCCCCGGCCCCCCCCCCCCCCCCCCCCCCCGCACAGCGTCCAAGGACCTCCTCGTTCCATCAACGGACTGACATCCCCCGTCCTTACTTAAACCCCGCATTTATCTTTCTTCTTCCGGCTTGTCTCCATCTTCGCTCCACTTCTCTTCCTACCGACCCTTTCTGATTCAAACACTTCACAAACCGTCACCATGGGCAAGGACGACCAACCTAGTATGTCCCCCCTTTTTGTCTTGTGATTTTTCACCCTTTCAAAAGGAGAAATGGAGACTAACTTTCGTCTTTACCTACAGAGACCTACCGCTACAATGAGACCCCCATCTACACCACCTCCAATGGCTGTCCAGTACGTTTGAGAGGCGTTTCTTAGGTTCTAGAAGGGATAGGCCAAGACTGACACATCCCAGGTTATGGACCCCCAAGCCGCTCAGCGCGTTGGCAAAAACGGACCGCTTCTGCTCCAGGATTTCCACCTGATCGATTTGCTTGCACACTTTGACAGAGAGAGAATCCCGGAGCGTGTCGTCCACGCCAAGGGTGCTGGCGCCTTTGGTGAATTCGAGGTTACTGACGACATCAGCGACATCACCGTCGTCGACATGCTCAAGGGCATTGGCAAGAAGACCAAGCTGTTCACTCGCTTCTCCACCGTCGGTGGTGAGAAGGGCTCCGCAGACAGCGCCCGTGATCCCCGTGGCTTCGCCATCAAGTTCTACACCGAGGAGGGCAACTGGGATTGGGTCTTCAACAACACCCCAGTCTTCTTCCTTCGTGACCCCGCCAAGTTCCCCATCTTCATTCACACCCAGAAGCGCAACCCCCAGACCAACCTCAAGGATGCCACCATGTTCTGGGACTACCTCTCCACCCACCAGGAGGCCGTCCACCAGATCATGCACCTTTTCAGTGATCGCGGTACTCCTTACTCCTACCGCCACATGAACGGCTACTCGGGACACACCTACAAGTGGGTCAAGCCCGACGGCACCTTCAACTACGTCCAAATCCACCTCAAGACCGACCAGGGCAGCAAGACCTTTAACAACGAGGAGGCTACCCGCCTGGCAGCTGAAAACCCCGATTGGCACACCCAGGACCTGTTCAACGCCATTGCGCGGGGTGAGAACCCCTCCTGGACCTGCTATGTCCAGGTTTTGAGCCCCGAGCAAGCCGAGAAGTTCCGCTGGAACATCTTTGACCTGACCAAGGTCTGGCCTCAGAGTGAAGTGCCTCTCCGTCGCTTCGGCAAGCTCACCCTGAACAAGAACCCTGAAAACTACTTTGCGGAGGTTGAGCAGGCCGCGTTCTCCCCCTCGCACATGGTCCCGGGTGTGGAGCCTTCGGCCGACCCCGTGCTGCAGTCCCGCCTCTTCTCCTATCCTGATACCCACCGCCACCGTCTGAGCGGCAACTACGAGCAGATCCCTGTCAACTGCCCGCTCCGCTCCTTCAACCCCACACACCGTGACGGCTACATGAATGTGCACGGCAACTACGGCGCCAACCCCAACTACCCCTCCACGTTCCGTCCTATCCGCTACCAGCCCGTCAAGGCCAGCCAGGAACACGAGAAGTGGTCCGGCTCTGTTGTTGTCGAGCAGCTGCCCGTTACCGATGACGATTACGTTCAGGCCAACGGTCTCTGGCAGGTTCTGGGCCGCCAGCCCGGCCAGCAGAACAACTTCGTCCACAATGTCTCCTCCCATCTGAGCGCTGCCCACGAACGTGTGCGCAAGGCTACCTACGGCATGTTCCGTCGCGTCAATGCTGACCTCGGTGCTCGTATTGAGAAGGCTACGGAAGCCAAGGCTAACAACACCGCTCGTCTGTAAATCAACAATTACCTAAGTGTTTCTTTAGCTTTGTGTCTTGGTTGGCGTGCATGACCAGTATAAAATGACGATCAAAAAGATATGATACCTGTCTCCGAATTGACTGCATTTTGCATGCTTGTCTTGGGTGTATTGAACTTACTCTAGATGATTAGCAATACAAAAATGGCTACTGCTTTTCTTTGCCATGCCTTGTAACTCACTGTCGATATTCCTTGCAGATTTATAAGCAAGTGTGAGACGACCCAGTAGGACAGCCACTATGACAGCATCTAACTAAGAACACAACTTATCAATTCGACTCAATCTGTCACCATTTCCCCTGTATTCCTTGGCCACTTTACTAGTCTTGCATACTAGTGCCCATACCCCAAGTGCGTGATCATAGACAGTATACACAAATAATAAAGAATGCAATAGACCAGTTCAATATTAGTAGATTATTCTAGAGTTCCTTTGCAGAAGGAATGATATTGACTGCTTACTGTCTCTGAGCCTGCTATATCAGGGATTCTGGATCTCGTGATACCATTAGGGGGTTTGTTATAAGCGGGCTTTCTGTCTTGGGTTTCGGTGATACGATGGGTGAGTGTTGGATGGAGGTATCAGCGGTAGTGAGGTTCTGATGGCGTGGATAGGTAGTAGGACCTGGGTAAGAGGGGATCTGTGCTGTTAGTAGGTGTATTATTGTAGTTTTCCAGTGTAGATTATGTGTCTTGCCGCGGTATTTTTAGTCTGCAAGAGGAGAGAGGGATAAAGGTTTATGGTACAAGTAAGTACGTAGAAATCGTGTTTCATGCTTCAATGGAGTGTCGGCTACATGGAGTTCCGTTTAGGGGGATTATGGATTGGATTCATAATGGTGGTAACTGGTCATGGATTGAAATTGCTTCTTGAGCTAAGTAGGTACCAGGAATTTCACACACTTGTTCTTATTGCACCTCGTCTCCAAGCACATACCATAATTTGTTCCGTGTATCCCTGACCACTGATGGCTTTGAAAAAAAAGGCAATGTCTCTGTTTCTTGTTCTCTCTGAGACCGTCTTGTCTTCTCCTATACCAAAAAGGCAATCGAGACAGTTTGTAATATATATTTATTCCAAAGACGCTCCATCCAATGTATGCTGATTTCCCAAACGATTGCATCCAAGACAGAAAAGAACACACTAACAACTGTAAAACAAGAACACCAGTCGCACAAGTACGCCCGCTCAGATATGACCGACTGCCAGTATAGTCGTATGTTATAATGTGAGATAATATAACAGCTCAAAACTCTAGATGTCAACTAGAATTCAACTACCGGCGGAGGAGTTGGAGCAACGGTGGTAGTGGGGTCGCGACAGCCAAACCACCCGGGATGTTTGCAGGAGCTAGTGGTCTTGGGTGGTTCTGTTGTGGTGATTGTTGGTCGCACAGATGTGATATCAGATGTAGTTGTTGGGTCTTTGCAACCAAACCACCCTGGGGTCTTGCATGTCGATGTGGATGTCGTTGATATAGACTCCGAGGTGGATGTTGGCCCCGTAGTTGTTGTCTTGTCAAGACAACCCCACCATCCCGGAGTCTTGCATGTTGACGTTCTGGTGGTGGTAGAGGTGGAGGTTGACGTAGAAGTGGCCGAGGTAGTAGTTGTAATCTCAGACCCATTACTGCGGAAGAACTTCCACAGCTCGCAATCATAACATTCCTCTTCGGGTGCGCAGGGAGGCACATCGTCGTAGCTATCAAGAACGTTTGCGATGACATAGTTGATACGGTGTTTGTCAAGTCCAACGCGCCAACCCTTGTCCTCGACAGTATCGTAAACACACATCTGACCAGTGTGGCATGCAGATTCCATTGCATAGCCGCCCCATGTACAAACGGAACTGACTCCGTTACAGGTCCCCATGTATACAGGATCCGCAGTGTGCCCGAAATGATAGGATCCGGTATACTTGCGCGACTCTGGACTTGGAAGGCCCAAACGAGATGCGGGGAGTGCCTCCGGGACAGCCTCGAAAGTAACGGCTGGCACTCCAAACGTCAACCCCAGCAAGCTGGCCACTGCCCCCCCTAGAGAGTGGCCTGCCAGCCAAATATTTGCGTCTGGATACAATGCGGTAATGTTGGAATAAAGATCGATCGAAGCGCGATAATATCGGTTCTCTTCTTGCACGGCCTCAATAATGCAGGTCAGGTTCGCATTGTATAGTGTAGTTTGACAGTCACACACTTGCCGCCAGAGATACGAACCTCCCTGGCCACAACAGCAACTGAATAAGAGATTGTCGTTGATTTTATCATTTGTAGTGGTGCCCTCGCCATCAAACAGGGCGGGGGATGTCCCTTTGAGGGAAACAACAATTGTAGTATTCGTCTGGTCGACGTATACATGACCTCGGAGCCCGTCATCTTGCCACCCGAAGCTTCCGGAATGATTGAATCGATCATGGATATCCTGCCAATCACCCGTACCCGGCTCTTCGATATAATCGTTTGCAGTCATTTTTGCTAAAGCAACAACTGTCTCCTTCTCTGTGACATTCGGCCCGGCGAGTGTATCTAGAACCCAGTCGGATGGCGACAGCGCAGCTACCGATCCAGACCTTGCAGCCATTAAATGTTGCTCAATAACTGGGAGACGTCGATCTGCAAGCCGTTCGATCATAAGTGGGCGGGACGAGGCAACCAGCGGAGCATCGAACGTAACGGCATTGTCTGAAGCGGCCCGAAGGCGAGTTTCGGGTGTGATATCTAGCCTCCGGTGGAGCTCAGGGTCCTGGTAGGTTCCTCGGTGGAAGATGTGACGAAGCGTCTATCGTGACGGTTAGTGGGATCGCGGTTGAGCAGACACCGGGCCTACTTACGAATTCATGAGTGCCGGAGAGAGGGGGATGATCGGCCAGGGGGATCTGGGGAGGAAGAAAGGGTGACGATTGTCGGGATCCGAAGTATACAGGCTCAGGCTGATAAGCGGAGACGAGGCCTGGAAGCAGTGTCACCGGCCATAGCAGGTGGGAAAGCCTTGTGTCGCCCCAAAAGCGCTTCTTGGCTCGGCTCTCCATGGTGATAGCGTGATGAAAGCAGATGCAGGGATGATGCTGAGAGGCAAAGGCGATGGAGGAGAGAGTCTGTCACCACCCCCAGCAGGGCGATGATCACTTATCGGCCAGGCGGTGAATGACGCATTAAGTGATTAGTGATTGCGGAGAGCCCCAACCAGGCCTCCTGCACGTGATCGGAGTGTGACATTGGGTTTCTCCGAGGCTTACTCCGCCCGCTGCGCATCATCGCATTCTGAGTTAGTGCCAATTGTTGACTTCCTCTCGATCCGGTCCTCCGATAGTGGACTCTTGCCGCTTTGCGAGGTGTTACTCACCATGCTTGGCTCGAACAACTAATTCCCCCAGATCTTGTTCTTGCCCGCACACCTTGACCCTGTCCATTTGGTTGGGGTTCCCGGACCGAAGTTCCAGGTGTCATCTATACGCATCGGCCCCATACATACTTGATCTGCATGCGTCGGTCACCTGGACTATAAGGCCGAATCGCTGTCGGACTGATCCATACCTGCTTTCCTCTTCAATACAATCATGTCCACCAATTCTCCTGATAATGGCGCTGGGAAGCCACGCCTACACACGGCCCGCTCGTTCCCAAGGATGGACTCGCCCGATTCGAGCCCTTTCGTTCGCTCCAGAGCCAAGACCGTTCAGTCCGTGGCAATACCTGAACTGGTAGATGCCGAGGCCCTTCCGTTACCCTTGTCGACCCCAGATGAAGATCGGGTTGGCAGCCCCGACCTGTTCGAGAAACCAGGCTCTTCCGACTTGGGTGACGATGGGCAGCAGGGCGAGGAGACCTCGGTGCTTTCACGAGGCACCCAGGGTCATACAGAGGAGCTGCCGATTGAGCTCGCAAGTATGACAGACAGGTACAGTCCTACCCTTCCTCTCCTAATGCTTGTTAACGGGTTGCTGATATTACCGCTGGTAGATTTGTCCACTCGCTTACTGCCAAGGTACACTCCTCTCCCCCCACGATCGAGAAAATATCGAGTCGCTTCCAAGAGTTTTACGTTCGAGCGGAATCACACATAGCCACTCACATCTCTGCCCTGGCGTCTCGGATAAACCGTGATCCTTCTCCCTTTCGTGCCACGCAGGGAAAGTCTAGTAATAAAGGCTCAGATGGCCGTCAAATGTTGACAGCATCGGAAGTCACGGAGAAGAGGATTGCGCGCAAGCATCTTGCTTCCAAACGTGTTGCTCTGGAAGAAGCCGTGGAACGGAGAGCTTGTGAGACTATATACGACAAAATATGGAGGCATAATAGCACTCTGGATGAGATCCGAGACGAGAAGCTGCGCTCCAAGACGGCGGCACTCTCCCTAGTTGGCATTAACCTAAAGGACCTCGGTGTCGATCTCGACATAAGTGCGATCGATGAAGAGAAGCAGAAGGAAGCAGATGACTGCCTTTCTGCTGCACGGGATTGTCTGGCGAAAATGAACGATGACAAGTATCCTCTAGGCAAACTCCAACAACTTGCCGCCGCACACAAGGCAATAGTTGATGCCTTGACTAAATTGCTGCCATCGTCCTCCTCCGCTGACGAAATCCTGCCTACTCTGATATATTCCCTCGTCACTTGTCCTCCTGAGGGGATTAACATCATTAGCAATCTCTTCTTCATCCAGCGGTTTAGGTCGTCTAGTAAGATAGACGGTGAAACCGCATATTGCTTGACTAACCTTGAAGCGGCTATTAGCTTTCTCGAAAATGTAGACCTCTCCGAACTCCGCGGGGAAGAAGCCTTTGAGGGCCAGACCAAGGCAGCCAATGATGATTCGACTTCGGCTGGGAAGACCGATTCTCTCCAGTCCCCTAATGCCTCCAAGGAAGCAGCAGCATCGTCGGTTACACCAGTGATAGCCTCGCCTGAACTATCGAAGCCAGTTGGGCAAGACGCCTCTGGCAGCCTGCCCAGACCTCAGTCGTCAGCAAGCATTCAACAACGGCGGCTGAACAATCTTTTCCAGCCGCCTGCAAAGGTGCTCGGTGCTGCTAATGATGCTGTCCGTAACACCGCCGACCAGGGGCTCAAGAACATTGGGGCATCCCTGGACAGCAGTTTTAATTTCCTGTTTGGTCGCCTTAAAGAGTTGCAGTCGAACCAGTTCCCTGCAAAAGACGGGAACAATCCGGTTCTACCGAAGACGTTGGCAGATGCTCGGCGTCTAGTTACGAACCCCATATCTACCGGGAGCAATCTGGGCCAAGACGAGAACTCAGCAAGAGAGCCTCGTCCCGCCGATCGGCCTCCGTTGAGGCGCATCGGATCCAAGGCAGAGGATACTTTTCTAGGGCTGGTCAGTGGCCAGAGAACCCCTCGTGACCGGAGTGTCGACAGCGTTAGGACCCAAGGCAGCTCCAGGAAAACCACGATCTCTCAGGGCCCACAGAAAGAAGAGCCCCAGGTTTCTCCGGCAAGCACGGCATCGCTGGCTACTACGCCACTGGAATCGATGCGGAATTTCGGGAACACCCTCAACCCGCTCAATCACATTCCCGGCATGATCAGGAACTTTGGACGTGGCGCTCCAGGCACTCCTGACACCCCTGGGCCCATGCCGTCTCCCAACACTCCTACCGAGAGAATCAGAGCCTCGATCCTTTCGCGCGAGACTTCGTCTTCGAATGTGCCCAGTGCCCCGCCCCGGGTTGAGCGGGTTGACCCGCCTATTCAGCGTTTCCTCCAGATGCAAAACGCCAACGAGCTCACAATCGGAGACGTATCTGTTTTGCTGGAGGACTACAAACGCATCGCTGCAGCGCTGTCAAAACAGAGCTCTACTTGAGTAGAGGCTTAACCTTTCTGTTTTCCAAGGCATATGATTCCCACATGGTTGTTCATACTATCCCCCTCCTGTTTGAAGTATTTCCGTGGCGATTTCCCACTCGTTCTTCATTTTACCATTGAAATTGTAGATCACTGCTGGTGTTCAGTGTTTAGTGTTCAGGTTCATGTCTTGCATTTTCAGCCAGCCATTTGGGTCAAAGGCATCGCTAGCAGTGCTAGTACTTAATCAAATGCAGTTTCTTTCAAACGATGAATTCGGCGGGGGTATAGTAACATTGCTAACATATGATATGGAAACATAAAAAAGAAAACAGGTCATTATCATGGCTAACTGGCAAATACAAACAACACTGGCATCATCTGGTCATCCTCACGTAAGCTCTATCTCGTAACTCTGAAAACCCGAACAAGAACAAATACACAGACACAATTTGAACCCAACTTGAAATGATAACATCTGGAAAGAAATAGCAATAATGGAATTCGTATAGAAAGAGGGAGAAAGAAATGCAGATCATGCATACACAAGCTTGAATCATATGCATGAAGTTAGATCCAATCTCCTATAATAATAGGTTTAAGGAGTACGGCCACGAAGAACCTCCGCGCCACCGCTTCGCATCTCCTCGAACTTCCGCGACAGATCGGAAGATTGTTCCTCGACGACCTCGTTTCTGCGTCGGAGCTCGGCCTCGAACATCGTGGCGGTTTTCCGTCGAGCATGGCGCAGATCTTTCATCTTGGAGAGGGCGTCGCTGAATTGGTCGATCAGGAGGTCGCCGTAGTCTTCCCAGGTGTCGATGGAGAGGGTGGAGAAGAAGTCGCGGCGGTCTTTGTCAGTTGAGTTGAGGAGGAAAGACATTTTGTCTTCTGGCGTGGCTTTAGGTCCTGGGGCGGAGTTGGGGGTGGTAGTGGTGGCCGTGGATTTGGCGGGTGCTGCGGTTGGGGTGTGGTCGAAGGGTTCGGATTGGAGGTCCTTGAAGGATTTCTGGCGTAGTACATCTGGTGGGTAGTCTGATTCGATGGCTCGTTTTTTCTTGGATTGGGGATTGGGGGAGGGGATGATGCGTTGGACTGAGCCCCGTCGCGCGAATGGATCATTGATTGGGTCGTCGTCGTTGTCGTCGTCCAGATCGTCGATGTTTGTCATGTCGAAGGTGCTTAATGGCGGTAGACTGTCGCGTCGTCCATTCCCATTTCCGAATAGATGCCCATCGTCTTCGCTATCGCGGTGGTTGGTGGTGCTGTTGATCCCGGTCTCCTTGCCGGGTTGTGGGCGAGGCCCAGAGGCCCGCCGGGTAGGGGTTAAATCCAACTGCTCGAGGAGGGATGGCTTGGGTGGGCTGAAGCGTGTCCGCGGAGTTGCAGTCATGCTGCGTTGGAGTGTGACTTTCCTGTTGGGTAGAACTTGACTAGTCATTCTAACATCGGATGTTGATTGATTGAGAGAAGGGCCTTTCGATGGCTCTTGGTATGCGGTTGGTTCGGGATTCTGATAGGATCTCCTGCTGGCAGTCCAGAAGTTCTGCAGGCGCTTGCTCAGAGGCTCCTCGGTCGATGATCTGTATCTGCGGGCGTAGTTCCCGTCCTCGGTCGTATCAGATCGTTCATCATCTCCAGCCATGGAGGTCAATTGGCTAGCATCATCGGCCTCTTCGGAATCAAAACCAGCCGATTTCATAGCTTGGTCCCCAAGATTCTCGTACCACTTGCCATCGTATGCACGGCGTGGCAGTCGAGACGGGTGCAGCGGCCTCTCCTCCACCGGCGCTGCTTGATACTGGGGAATCGTGGCGGGTCGTAATTGGTATTGAACAGGGACATCCTCTGCCCCGATGACACTTGTCGCCGCAATGGTGGAATCCTCGATGCCTTCCACGTCGGTGTCGAACATATCTCTATGCACGGCATTTTCCGCGGGCGCCTGAGGCATCTGCTCGGGAAAAGACGCTGCTCCATAATGCTCCAGGGGTATTGATTTGTTGACTGGCAGGGGCACCGGCGCCACCAGATTTATCGGAGGGACTTCAACCCTTGCCTGTGCAGCTAGAGCTTGCCGGGACTGGGTTGGGACATCAGTTGTGCGTGGTCGAGGCCGACCAGCCTCTTTTGCATGCACATAATCGCCCACTCCCATGGTTACCCGAGTCGGAGCGGGGTGAGGAGACGTAAAGGAAGATTTCAACAAACGGCAGCAGGGGGGAGGACTGAGGTGTATGCCGGACCAATTTTGAATGGCATGCGAATTACAATTGTTATCTAAGACGGGTGGTTCCGGTCATGGTTCTGAGTTCGCCGAATTGCTGGCGCCGAGAGGAGGTCGAATTTGGAAACGCGTTGATTCTTCAGGCACGCGAGGCATCCACGAGGTCACGTGGGAAGGATGGGCATCAATCGCTGCCAGTTCCCCCCGTTTCCTCAATATTGAGGTCAGGATCAGGGGAAAGCTCACAAGTTATGTTGTATTTATGGGTGAATAATACGATGCCAAAAAAGGATTCCAAGAGTGGCCAGTACGGCGACTATAGAAATAAATTTGTTCATGTAATCTCAAACAAGATATGTATGTCACCTCGCTCAAATCATCAATCCATATACCCGAATGAAGCATCATCATCAATATGCAAGTCTCCGAAAGTAGAGGTGACCCCCTTGCCACGTTGTTTGGCTTTCTCGAAGTAATCCTGTGATTTCTGTACCTCGGATTCTTTCCTCTCGATCGCAAGCCGGCGTTCCCGCCGTTCTTGGAGTGAATCTTGAATGTCGTCTGCGGATTCTGAACTGTCGTCATCGAAATCGGAATGGTCCATATATTCATCCGTCTGTCCATAAGGCAATGACGAGACAAAAAGGTCAGCTATCCAGAGTGACACCATTCCTCTAAGCTCCAACAACTCAGGAGAATCGGAATATGGAGGAGATCCGAGAATCTCATCCATCCTAGCTGCGATCTTTTGCGCTTGGTTCAGTTCGCTTTTCCTAACACTGGCAATCATTGCATTTGTTTTTTGCCGGGAGCTAGCATGATCTTGCGGCTCGGCCGCAGTATCTTCATCCTCTGAGTTGTCATCAGGGATAGCACCATGAGTATCCCAGATCCTTTGCCGAGAAACATTGCTCTCTTCTTGCGTGACGTATATCCAGAGTCCGAACATAGCAGGGTAGAAGTGTAAAGGACTAATGGCATCGGGTGCCGCTTTCCGGTACGGGTGCTGAATAATGAGCCTTTCATAGTACTGTTGGGCATTTTCAAATCCTTCCCTCGTGAAAAGTAGTCTGGAAGACGGTGCTGCAGACTGCCCTGCGTCATCCTCCTGCGCATTGTCAGATGCCATGTCTGAGAGTTGACGGCCACGTCGAAGCAAGATTTCCGCGCCGATACCCCATCTTTCTTCAGTGCGAACGTCAACTGGAGTGCCCCCAACCTCTTCACGGAGAATTAAACCCCACGCCCTCCCTGCTCGGATGAAGTCTTTCTGAAGGAGACAACGGTGGAGGATAGAAGACAGCACGGCCAGATGCTGTAGACGGAGGTTCCCCTGATGAGCCGCAGACTGGGGAGGATAGATCGGGGATGATAGGGAGGTCAGCTCTTTCAGAACCCGATTCCGTGTCTGGTAGCGAGTTGGTTGATCTTTCACCGGAGCATGCGGGAAATTTCCTCCTGGCAATTCTTGGTCGAAGGAAAGGCCGGCGATGCGATATTGATGGGCTTCATCCGGGGACAGAGTGAGTGACGGGCCAGGAGGAGCTGCCTCCGATGCAGCATCGGTTATGTCTCCGTCGACATCGTTATCGTCGTCTCCCCAGTCATCAAGATCCTTCTTGCGTTTCCTAGGTTCATACTGAGCCACGCGCACACTAGAAGGTTGTTGCCATGGCGTGAGTGGCAAAGAGAAGACCGATGCTGCAGGAACAGATGCCATAGAGGCCCGGATGATCAAAGAGCCGATGGCCTATTCCGGAAGAGGGTTGTTGTGCGAGGAGGTCCCATGGGGATTGACAAAAGGGAATCACCACATGGGATATTCACTGTTTGTTTTAGATTCCCCCGGCCGTGCTTCACAACCGACTCCGGACCAGTAATAACACTCAGACAAGAGGTGTAGAGTCGGAGATAGACAAGGGCCGCGGGACATGTCCAAAAATCAAGCAGATCCAGGCAGAAACCTGAGGCCGTCCGTCAGGGTCCGCCAGCCAATCAGCGGTGCTATAAATGATGCCGCCTTGAACCCGTTGGGCGCTAGACTGGATTCAGCTCAGACGAAACCGCCGAAACCGCCGGGCGGCTAAGCCGTTCCAGGGTCTTTGGAGTCACGGGCAAGATCGCCTTGGAATCTGGACCAACCAGACGAAATTACGCAGGACTCCTTCACTCCACAGGAAACGACTAGGCTACTGTAGGTCAAGTAAGCAACCCAAGCCAAGCCGAACCAAAACCGCCCGACCAGCGGCCAAACCAACACCAACTGTTATCATTCATCTCATCTTCACTCCCCCCATCGTCGTCATCATCGTCATCGTCGCCTAGTCCCGTTGTACTCTATCATCGCTCTGAGCCCCCGGGCTCTTTATACGTCCGTTGTCGCTTACCCTTCATTATCTTCCATTGGTGGACAGTGGTTGACGACTGTCTCGACCACCACCGTCTCAGTCTCCAGTTAGTCGTGGGGTCGGTTCCCCCCGAAAGTCGTACGGCGTTAATCCCACCACACGTCCTCTCCTTCGTGGCTCCCTTTTAAAGGATCGGCACCTGCCGGCTGGCTTTCAGATAGCTTCCTCAGGCGCATAGCGGTTTCTTTGCTAGGGAATTCCGCTCTTCTCAGCACTCCGGTCTCGCAGAATCCCTCCCCCATTGCCCAACCTTCTCGGCCGCAGCAGCCTTGACTCCGAACGGCCTACCACACGGTGCGATCAGGCACGTTTACCCCAACGCACGCCCGCGGTAACCTCTCTGATCCCCGAACGGAACCCGATCACAATTTCGCCAAGGACTGGATTGATGTTGTTTTGCTAAAACTGTCCAATGGTACGTCCGTCCTGAATCTGCCAGAAACGGTTGCAGGGTCCTCAGGAGTCGGACCTCTTTTGGTGGCGCTGCCGAGTGTGCCGCCTGGGAGATCTGTCTTATCGACCACCACTTCATGTGTTCCTGGTCGCAACTTCCTTGCCCTCACTTCTGCCCATCGAGCTGTGACTGAAGTGAGTCGCTGCTGTGTGCCATATTACTAATGTTGGTTGCACCTTTAGTCATCAACTTTTCGATGGCAATAGGCGGTTTATAGACTCCCATCACCACGTCCTTGCGTTGTTGTTACTATGGGACAGTCTTCCTCTACGCAACGAAATCGTCGCCACAGTACCCCACCAGAACACTTCTTATCTTTTCACGCGAATCGTGCTCGCATCAATAGGGATGAAGCAATGAATCACGGCTACAACTTGGAGCAGACTGGGGAATATCCACCCCAGTCGGGAAGAGAAATAGACGATGATCATACACAGACGACGTCGATAGGGTCCGCTCACCTAAATCCCGCCGCCGAAATATGGCATCCTAATATCCCCGTCGATGAGCAACGGCAAATGAGAACTATACAGGAGGAAAACGATCCCCAGTATGAGCCAGGTCAGCGGGAATATCGCTCCGCCATCTTTGCCCGAATGGCTGCAAGGAGGCAGTCCACGATGTCGCGGTTGGGGTCCAGGATCCTCCCAAACTCGGTCATTCGTGGCCTGCTGAGCAGTGAAGAAGAAACACCTGCGGAAGGTCACGCCCACCGTCATGGGATTGTGTCAAGGTCGATTCCGAGATCCGAAGCCACGCATAGTAGCGCCCGTTTTAGCCCATTCAGCTCTCTAAGCTCGAGAAATGTTTCCAGACGACGCTCGCTACGTGGACCTTACTTCATTCCCCGCAATGACCCCTCGTTCGCGTCAGATCCCGCTCACACCGGCACATTTCTTGAGCCCGCGGTTGAGAACGCCCCAGAACCTACGCGAAGCTCTTGGCGCCGTAGTGCTAGGCTGCATCGTGTCCGGAATTCTTTGTCGGGACCCATTGGCCACATGTTCGGCCAATCCTTTTCGAACATGTCGGGCCAGGAACCAGGGGCAACCCCACAGCCGCCCCTAGACCCAGTGTCTAGTGAGGACCCCGAAGGCTTCATTCCTTACCCGAGATCAATGGATAGCCAGATGGATTTCGACGAGCCCCATGAGCTTGATTCAGTGGAGCCTGCTGTAGGCAGTACACGCCCTACCTCACCTATGTCATCGCAGTCTGCGCAAGGCCCGCCTGGTTTACGGCAGTTTCCGGGGTTGTTGCGAGCAAGGCCATCCCGGGTAATGCGTCGGGAGGAACAAACCCCTTTGTCGCGTGTCCTTCAGCTGGCCGCCACTGCCATTGCTGCCCAAATTTCTGGCACAACTGGCCCAGCCATGCCCAACATCCAGGCTCTGGGTAATGATGGCCTCGACGGTTCGTTGGAGAATTTTATACAAAGCTTACAGCATGCCACCTCCACGCAGACAACTCCGAATGATGCAGGGAATGTGGCAGGCGATAACAGCCCCCCGACCCCGGTCAACTTCCTCAGAGTCTTCCGATTTGCTAACTCGGATGGTACTCGCCCCGTTGGTCCGCTGAATCGCTCCACGGCGGATTCTGAGAATGCAGATGGCAACGGAGGTGGTATGGATGTGGACAATCCTACCGATGGGCCAGAGGGCCGTACTGTTACTCTGGTTGTGGTTGGGGTAAGATCGGTCCCATCGGGAAATGGGCCCAGCGCAGATCAGCCAGGTAACGCAGGGACTGGTTTGGACGCCCTGCTTCGCTTGCCGTTCCTGACGCCGGGAAACCTAGCACGCAACCCTGACAACCGTCCTCGATTCCCACCACGTCCGGAAAGCCGGCCAATGCTCCCACCTATCCGGATTCATGGCGAAGCCCCTAGTGGACTCAACGCGAGTGGTGACACTTCCACACAACAAGGGGTGCCTACCCCATTACCGAGACTGTCTGAGATGGGCAGCCGGGTTCCACTAGGCTCACTCTCTTCAGCTCCTTCCATGCTTTCGGAAAGCCCTCCGGGTCCCCATCCTCCTCCGTCAACGCCAGCCGAACCAGGATTGTCAACTGTGTCATCTAGCGCATCCACTCCCAGCCGAAGGCCGTCAACTGCATCGGCGATGTCACCAAGCACCCTGCCCCAGCTTGACCCCGGGCGGCCAATGCAGCCTACGGTCGAGCCCGTTGAAGACGGTGTTCCGCTGAATACACGCCAGCGACGCCGAAGTGACTCGGAATATGCGCGCCACCGTGATCTTGGGTCCGGTGCCGTTAGACGCAACGGTGTTGTGGAACCCGACAGTGCTGCACCTTCTACAGGCCGAAGCTGGCTGATTTACGTTGTCGGAACCAACCTCTCTGAGAACCACCCTGCCTTTGCAACGCCAAGCTTGTTCACCGACGTAAGAATACCCACTGGTTGATATGGTCGGTAGCTAATGCGGTTATAGAACCCTACGTACGAGGATATGATCCTGCTCTCTTCTCTTCTTGGCCCTGTCAAGCCACCAGTTGCCACCCAGGAGGATCTTTCTACAGCCGGCGGATTATTCCGTCTCGTGGAGTATGCCGGCTCGCTGGTTGCCGAAGGGTTGGGAGGTGCTGGCACCATCCAACTTCCCGAAGG
Source organism: Aspergillus sclerotiicarbonarius CBS 121057 (assembly GCA_003184635.1). NCBI lineage: Eukaryota > Fungi > Ascomycota > Eurotiomycetes > Eurotiales > Aspergillaceae > Aspergillus > Aspergillus sclerotiicarbonarius. Next base: position 9,206 of record KZ826336.1, on the reverse strand, counting down.
CGAGCGTTGCTTGATCTGTCTCAGTGACTATGAGGCGGCAGAGGAGCTTCGGCAACTGACCAAATGCAAGCATCTCTTCCACCGGGATTGCATAGACCAGGTTGGTTTATTTCCTTACAATGAGGATTTCGGATCTGACTGACTTCTCCCTAGTGGTTGACCACGGGTCGCAATTCTTGCCCTCTTTGTCGAGGTCAAGGTGTAGCTGAGACGTCAAATACCCGACCCACTCCAGATGCGCCTAGCGCTGCAGCTGCGTGAGCGTGTTAATTTGTGCTGCGCTAGTCATTCTCTGCCGATACATCATCTTTCTTAACTAACCTTGAATTATTTGAAGCTTAGCATGAAGCGTCTATCTCATACCCTAACGAATGTCTTTTACTGGCTGATTTGGCCCTTTACGGATGGCAGGCACGGCGATTACTTTTGTCTCTCTTATGCAGGCGGTTCCTTCTGGTTATGATCCTTGGAATCTGGGTTATCCGGGCAGTCCGGCGGTTTACGCGTGAAGCAATGATAGAGCGGTGCATTTCTAGCTCATCGCAGGATGCTGTGAATTGGAGGACTTGCATGCGAGTGCATGGGATTCTGTTACGTGACATATCTTCGGACATTCGAGTTCTCTACTGGTCTTATATTGTTGTATTATTCCCCTCTCCGTTCGATACTCTGGTGGCAAGGCTCTTAGCATTTGGCTTGGTGGGTTCTAGTTGAATGTAACTGGTTATGAACCCGGCTTGTCCCCGAAACTCCCACGGAGACTGTACTACCTAGTAGTAGAGACCAGGCATGCGCTTGGACCAACGCCATTCCCAATGGCGGAGCGGAGCCAATCCCCGGCCTGGAGGCCCGCATCTCCGCCCCTCCGCTGACTCAGCCCACCGCTGTCGACCACCCCGCGTCCTGCAATCCACTGGCTCAGCACGAAGCTTGTATGTGCCTTGAATTCCGACTTCCTTCGGTCTATTTCCCGAGTCACTATTGGAGAGACAGTCCGATCCCTGGTGCGTAAGTCCCCCTCTCGGTGGACCAATTGGGTTACATTACTGAGCATCTACGTGCAGAGACAAAAAAATTCAGTCCTACCCCGCTACGCGATAAATCCCCGATATCGAATACTCACGCTTGAATCAGGACCCGACGCTCGCAACGAAGACAAGAAATAGAATCAAGACCACCATGGACACTCCCGTGCGCCTCACTGTGCTCATCTCCGGCAATGGCTCCAACCTCCAAGCAGTGATCGATAAGGCCCTCCAAGGGCAACTCTCAACCCAGATTGTCCGAGTCATCTCCAACCGCAAGGATGCATATGGCCTCGAGCGGGCTCGACAGGCCAACATTCCCACGCAATACCATAACCTCATGAAGTACAAAAAGCAACACCCCGCCACACCGGAGGGCGTCCAGGCTGCCCGCGAAGAGTACGACGCCGAACTGGCCCGATTGGTGCTGGCCGATAAGCCGGAGATGGTTGCTTGCTTGGGATTCATGCATGTTCTTTCGCCAAGGTTCTTGGAGCCGTTGGAGGAGGCCAAGATTAACATCATCAATCTGCACCCGGCTTTGCCCGGGGCCTTTAATGGCGCGGTAGGTTATATTCTATCTAGATCCCACTGGGGGATGGTTTGCTGACGTCAGATGGGATGGATAGAATGCTATTGAGCGCGCGCATGCCGCTTGGCTGGAGGGGAAGATCGATAAGACAGGGGTCATGATCCATAAGGTCATTTCGGAGGTGGATATGGGGACCCCGATTCTGGTGAGGGAAATTCCCTTTGTTAAGGGGGAGGATGAGGATCTGCATAAGTTTGAGCAGAAGGTGCATGAGGTTGAGTGGGGCGTAGTTATTGAGGGGGTGCAGCTTACGATCCAGGAGGTCAAGGAGGGGAGGTAGAGGAGATTAGTGGTGGAACCTTTTGTCCATGATTGATACCATAAATAAATTGAGAACGTATAATTGCATTGTGTGTGGGATGGTCAACCTGTCTGGAGATAATGTAATAAATGCCGTGACTCAGTTGGACAGTACTGTGTCTGCAACAGGTGTCTCTTATTGATTGATACAGAGATGGGGAGACACCTAGTATGCGTATCGGATGACCAGATACAGGAAAGTCAATTAGTGCAAAACATGGCCCGGACTGCAACCAATATCCTTGCCAAGTATTTGTTGGCTAGTCGAATCCTGCTGCGAGCATTTTCTTACGCGGATGCTTGGGCTGATTGGTGTCTTTTGATCCCTGAGCGGTCTTTGTCTTTCTGCTGGTCTGGTATAACTCCCTGCCAGTGCAGTAGACCCAACGACAAGGTCCATGTATTGGTACAAGGTCATGTCACAGCGTCAAGGCGGCCGGTCACAGGGCAGTCACATGGGAAACTTCCTCCCAACGAGCTTGGGCGAGTGGCAGACGAGGGTCAACCTTTCCAACAAGCATGCACGATTGCATGGGGCCCTTGGGCGTAGCACATCGGCAGCTACAAGCATTCTGATCCCGAAAATCCTGTTGGGGAAGTGGCCACGGTCAAGATCCGCCGAACTCACTGGAGATCGACTTGCTGACACCCTCCCAGGAGATTAATCTTTACTCACCATCAAGGGCCCGTCCGTGATTCGAAGTCATGCCATGTCTTGTCTCCACCCTTCTGGCCTCCCCACTCCCTGATCCCCTCCACTTCTTCCATGAGGTTGCAGTACTACTCATATAGTCAACGATCATGGCTGCCGTTTCAATGAAAGGCTTACCTGGTTTAGCTGCATGAGGCCTCATCCGAGATGCCCTTCAGTTTGGGGCTTTACTCTAAGGATCTTAATAGAACAGGGCACTTACACATCTCCTGACTCTCCACTTTCTTATCTATTTTTTTTCTGCTCGTCACGAGCTCTCTCAGATAGCACTATACTGTGGGACGAAACCCTCGGGTTTCAGGGAGCTCACGCCCTCATAGGTCAGGACGAGGATCTAACGGCTGATTTGCATCACGGCTACTCCGTTCCCCGACAGCAAAGTACTTCTACTGTGGTCCTTGCTAAGTATGCACTAGGGTAACATCATAAGTGGACACGCGGAATGGCGTCTAGGATTCTGAGTTAGGAAGCTATGCGCGCTGGCTCCACTTGGCTGATTATAATATGACTATAGAACCATGAGACAGATTCTGGCTCGACACATCTTCTAGTGGCCACCGTACTAGCACGGAAACATTTCCCTTACCCTCACTCGCCCCATTTGCTGCATACCTTCACCAGAAACAGGATTTACTAGTGGCCAGTTCAGCTAAGCAAACTTCCGGCTTCCGGCCCAGTGCTGGCGTTCTACTGGTAGCTACAGCGGTTCTCGCCGCTCTACCATAGAGTTCGGATGCAAAGTGACAAGAGGAGCGGAGAGAAGATAACACCGTTGATTTGGGTACGTACGATGCGAGTTACACAAACTCTACATCAAATTATCTACATTGTATATCAGGGCGAAGCGATCACCTTCAAGCCTCTAGTGGTTTGCTATCTATTTTTCGGCCTGCTAGAAGCCCATTCAAAACCGTTGGCTGATTGATAGCCTGTGCATACGCGCCACAAGTCCATGGATTAATTTTATTCAGCGGCGACGGCGGAACTCCGCGGTGGAGCTGTCTGACTACGGAGTACAAACTGACTGGATTTTCTGGGTCACTGGGGATCCCCGATTGTGTTCCACGAGCACTAGAGAGCCCGCAGTCCAGTCCATGTCATACGCCCTACGCTCGGCTTAGACCACTCCCTTCCTGTCGAGGTCTTATACAGTCAATGCAAGCCTCTGCAGGTTAATGGCTACCGTTCGTTCATGTTTCTGGACATTTTGGGAACAGGAACGCACGATCATATGGAAAATCGCTCTATTCATAGCTATTGATCAACGATGACATCCAAAATTATCACCCGGATGGAGAAAGAAGGATATCATTGCCGTTTTCCTTCCCGGGGAACTGCAGGGATCGTCCTGACGGACCAGATAGTCAGTTATTAGTCTGGGTGACCTATGAGCGGTCACTGTATGGGCCTCATTTCCCTCAATTCAGGCTTGCTGATTGACTAGTCACGCCTCTTTCCCACAGACGGGGGAATCCGCCATCCGCACGTCCGTCTGTCCAGCCGCCCGAGGCTCTGGTTCTTCTAGGAATGTAGGTTTAATTTCCCTTGTCTCCTTGATTGGTGGCGTTGGTCAGCCAGATCAGGTCCAGATTCCCCATGACGCTTCTGCAGTGGGAATGGAAACCGTCCGTCTTTGGCACACTTTAATAAAAACCGTGACTCCAGATTGGCCGACCCTCCATAAGGCATGAAGCCCACGAAGAACAAACGTGCTGTCCACATGGATATTCCCACATATTCTCCGTACCCCTAGCTTCTTTGAGAGCATTGCTGCTTTCAGTTCGCAATTCGTGGTGGTTGCCTGTTTGATCATGGGTGACCTGGATGGAGACCAACATGCGACCGTCGGCACCAGGATTCACCAAACCTTCTCCCCCCTGCCACGTGACCTTCAGAGCGTACCGAACCCCGGGACTGATTAGTACCAGAGTCCTGGTTCCTCTCCTTTCTTTTTCTTCCGTTTATTTTATTTTATTTTTATTTTATTTTATATTTTTTTTTTTGAGTTTTTCCCTTTTTTTTTTACATGGACTACAAGGCTATATCGGATTAGGGCATGTGTGGGCCGCAACGACGCGATGAAGTACGAGATAATTAATTATTACGGCAGACTAGGGCCGTCAAAATCGCAGTGCCGGGTTAGATTGGTGGCCCCAGCCTAGATCTGGGTGGGCTGGACGGCGACCAGTCACCAGCGGAGGACACTCAGCCTACTCAGCTGTCAAACCCTCAGTGTCGATCAGGAACATCCGACTGAGCCGAATCCAATTTGCCTCTCAGCGACAAGGCCGCGCCGTCGTGGTGACCATCCCTTGGCTCCTTAGCTGACGACGCAACGACCGGTCCTAAGGAGGGTGTAGGCGTGGACAGTCAGCGCACTTCAAGTTCGCAGCCCCCAGCCTTCCCCGCTGGCCCGACGATAGCTTACTATCAAAATCCCGCTATAGTAACGGCTCCTATAACCCTTCCCCGGTGACAGACGGAGACCCCAGGCTGGTTTAGACCTTTTCCGACTCCACGGGCGGACGAACGTCTCGGCAAATATTTCCCAGATCGGGGGGTGTAATTGGGCAAGGGCAGTTTCAGATTAGCCGAGGGCATTCTGGTGGCATCAAGTGGATCCGTGCTGGGGCTGGCGGAGTCGTCCGTTGGAATGCCACGGCGTCAGTGGTTGCTAGCCCATCAAAGAAGGTTTGACCGCATCCACCCCGATTGAGATGAGATGGTGGAAAGTATACTTTGTTATGAATGCTAATGCGATCCGGGTTCGTATAAGCTCCAGCTGTGGACAATCCTACGATTCCCACGCCCTCATAAGCCAGGCGGTCGGCCCGCGAGACACCTGAGGATTTGCGCAGGGATATCGCTAGTTGAATCTGCAGGCGCCAGGCTGAGAAGTGAGCCATCGGGTCCAGCAGGTCTCAGGAGTCGTTCGCTCGGTCTCTGGGCTGTTGACTGTTAAGGTGTCTCCCGGATCCGGGCGGATCCACCCACCCATGGCTCCGGAAGTTCCAAACTGCTGGAAGGACGCACCTGAATCATGACGACGATAGCAAAGGTCCTCCGGACTAGCTTCTACTTTATTTGAGACAATGCTATGGTCTTTGTGTTTCCGCGGAAGCCTGTGGAAGTCATGGAACCATGGCTTCGACCTTGGTCGGGGAGGAGCAGGTGGCTGAGGATGAAGCCGTCCCCGCTAAGCGGGGAGGAACCCATCCTCAACTCTCGTGCCTGAAGCTCTTGGCAGGAGGGAGATTTTGCCTGGTCATGATCTTATCCGTGGATAGTCGGGGGATCAGGAGTCACGAGGGGGTAGATGGTGGAAGAATAGAAATTTCGGCGGGCGATCAGTTATGCAGCACGCGTTTAGGATACTGGATCTAGTATGTTCTATACGAGACCCCCCCGAGAGACCTACTATGTAGATGGTGCATCGTAGGACGATCATTCCGATCCAGGGCGGCCCACTCGGGGTGCTGCTATAGTGTCTGGTGGTTGATACTCTAAGTGGCGGCCAGACCACTTCGGACTCGGGGAGGCTTGACTCGGAGCTAAAGGGACTTAGTTAATGCCGGGAGACAAATGGAATGGAATAAGGTGACAATCGTGGACTCCATCTAGCGCTGGCGGCAGTTAAAGTTGAGGTGCCATCATTGATTGATGCATTGCCTCTTCCGGCCAGCCCCATCCCCAATCTCTCTCTCTCTCTCTCTCTCTCTCTCTCTCTCTCTTCCTTTCTCTTCCTCCCGTTTCCTCTTGCTCGCTCGCTCGCTTTTCTCCGACTTCACGGTGCTTCCCTCGTCATTTTCACCTTTTCTCCTCTGAATCCGCCTCCTCTGCTGTGCTGGCAGTGTCGCTTTCTCTGCTTCCGCGGGCCGCTTTGTCTGCTGCTGCTGCCAAGTCACCGGGGTCAGTTTGCTTCTCCCTTCGCCTTCATCAACACCTGTCGCCCTCGACCTCGGCCTTCGTCACCCTCTCTGTCATCACTTGCTATGCGGATCGGGCCTCCCCACCATCGGTGCCCATTCTTCCGGTGCTGAGCGACTGCAGTCGATGCCGGCCAGTTTGACCCCCATCCGCTTGGGTTCTTCGATGCGATCCGCACCATGGCACCTCCATACCCCAGTTCCCAGGCCCCCCTGACAGGCTATTCGCCCTCGTTCCTATCGCTCCCGGACCAGAACCCCCCACTGTCGGCTTACTCGATCCTGGGGACCGGGCAGTATCCCGAGAGCGTCGCATTCTGGCACAATCCACCCGCGCAACCCCAGCCTCCACTTCCTCCCGCCGCCATCGCCGCCTCCTATCCGTCGGGGCCCCCCAAGCCCCCGTCGCTCCTACAACCCGCGTCAGACCAGAAGAAGCATAAGCGCACCCGCAGCGGCTGTTTCACCTGTCGCTCCCGTCGGATCAAGTGCGACGAGGCACGTCCCATCTGCGACAGATGTCGGAAAGGGAACCGCGACTGTGTTTATCCGTCGGCCACCGCGGGCGCATCCAAGTCGGGAGCCCGTACTGTCTCCAAGCCCCGAGGGTCGTTGCTGCGCGGAACCGAATCTTCCAGTCAGGCGGGATCCGAGGATATCCGCGTGTTGGAGCCCATCGTCGATGAGGAGGAGGATGGAACTAGCGTCGGGTCGAGTGCTCATCTATCACCGTCAACCGCCCCGACTCCAACAACATGGCCCAAACCGAGCCCTCCCAAGAGACAGACTGGGCAGTCCCTGAGGCAGCACGGGGGGAAGCCGTATATGGCTACTGATCTGGGCATTTCACGGATCGAGACTAGTACTTCGCCTTCACCGTCCACGGATACGTCATCTCGATTTGACTCGTTAAGCGCTCGGTCGGCCAGCGTCGGCGCCTCCCTGCCCGACCCAGCTGGGTTTGGTTTGCCCAGTATAGCACATTTGGCCGACGACCTGCGATTTTATCTCAACTATCATCAAGACTTCATCACATATCGACATTATTTTCTCAAACCGGCTAATGACCGGTTTGTTCATCAGAGTATAATCGAGCTCGCGTTGCAGTATGATCCCCTGCTGTATGCGGTGGTGGGATTTTCAGCATATCACCATTGTGTCCAGACCGATAGTGGGAAGCTATACAGCTTCCTGAAGTACTACAACATCGCGTTGACGCTGCTGCGCAAGTCCCTAGGCTCTGGCGATCCACATAGTGAGGCTATGCTGATCACGGTGCTTGTCCTCACGACTTTCGAGGTAACAATTTCCCTTAGTGATCGTGTTTTTGCAATATCATACTGACTGCCTAGGAATCGATTGGGGACTGGATCAACCTCATTGGTCACCATCAAGCGGCTCACGCCTTGGTGCGGGAGATTTTAACACCGGAATCGGCCAACATGAACGAGCTCCATAGCAATATCTTCCTTTGGTACGCTCGGTTTGACGTGGTTGCCGGGATTCTGGCCGGGAACGAGACGATTCTGAGCCGGGAATGGTACATTGCGAAAGAGGAGTATGACGCTCAGCAGGCCGCCAGCCACCCGGGCAATGTAGAGAAACAGCTGGCGCTGGCGAGCTCGATCAACCGTCGGTTTGGGCTGGAAATGGCATCATTGTATGCCAAGATGTCGCGCGGACTGATCCCGATCAACGAGTTTATTGTCCAGAATGAACTGTTGGGACAAACCTTGGAGCGGGTGAGAGACATCCTAGAGACATTCCACAACTCGGAGTACACCGTGCGGGACTATCCCTATCGGGTCCCTTTGACCCCCGACGACATCGTGGATCCGTATATCCCTGGGGGGCTGCACCACGGGCCCCTCTGGGAAGTCAATATGGCGTGGATCGACTACTACTCCACCAAGGCCATGTACAAGTATCAGACACTCTTATCGGTGAAGCAATCATCGGTAGAAGAATTGGGAGCTCTTTCAATGGAGCTGGCCCGGCTGATGGAAGCCGTGGATCGGTGGCCGGTGAAGGAAAATGGGTATATCCTGGCGTTCAAGAATAGTATTGGAATGGCCGCCATGTTTTGCCCTCGGGACGAGAGATACATCATGTGGGCGCGGCGGAAGTTCGCTCAGTTGGAGCAAAGCGGGTGAGTAATCTCAGTGTGCCGAGAGATGGCCTGACTGTAGCTAATGGCCCACTTAGGTACGTTGTTGCAGCGACCTTCCGAGCTGCGCTGGCGGCGCTGTGGCAGAAGCCCCAAATCAACGGCTGGTGGCTCCCTAATGAAGAGGGATGTCCGAGCATCATCCGCGAAGTGCGAGCGATGACGGAAGAACGCACGAGCCACCCTCGCGATAACTTCCGCGAAGACGTCAGCCATATGAAGACGTTGTTCTGGAACATCAGTCTGGACGACACTGAAAGCGAGAGCAGTCCCGCCTCGGTGGGTACGGATGCCCGGTGAATATGACCAGTCACCGTGGTTCCCTGTACGACCGGAGAACTGAGATGTCTCACAAGCAGACACTCATGACAAAGGCTCTTGGTCTTAACAGCATTGCTTTCCCCGTGAACGAGATCCGAGCACCAGACCCAAGCACATACATACAACCCTTGTGGACTGACCTGAATCCATCTGGGACTGACTC